>OU696532.1:94349472-94949472 GCA_916048285.2 Bellardia pandia | reverse complement strand
ATTTTCTTTGTTTATGATTTTGTTTATCATGTAGAGTCGGGGATTATCCTTGACAGGTTTCAATCTGCAAATGTTTTTCTAACATGCAAAAGAAAATGTTTTTTTATAAAGCAGGATTTTTCTAAGTTATAGTGTGGCATATAAGATTTTAGTGCAATATAAGAACTTGATTGTTGACTTTTATCAAATCCATTTTTTATACTTTGAATTGAATTGCTAAATTTAGTTGGTAAATTATACTTGTCGGTTTCATTTTTCTAGCTTAAATTGAAAAATACCAAGTACAATTATGGATTTGCAAGCAATATGTATCATATTCATACTTTATACAAAGGCAATGCAGGATATTTATTTGAAATTATGTAAAGTATGTATTGCTAAATAAAATTGTTTAATACTAAAAAGTTTAAAGGAATACAGACATGTAGAAAGATTGCCTCCGGTTATGAGAGTAATCAATTTTATGAGCAAAGCAAACCAAACCAAAAACAACTGTATCCATTAACATTCTCAATATCCGTTATACTTTATTTAAACTTTTTCATATAGTCCCAGGCATTTATTAACAAAATCCTGCAACACATGCCCAAATACATACACAAACATATACAACTCTTACATACACATACATACATACATACCTAATATAATAATTTGCAAATTATTTATTCTTCATAAATTTGGTTAGCTTCACAAGACTATCTAACTAACTAAGAAAATCGAGAAAGGAAAAATCAGTGGCTGCCAGAGAGGCAAAAGGTGTAGGTAACTTAATTGGATTGAAAACTACAAAATCTCACAAGTTTCTTAAACAAATATTTTGCAGACTTTATGACTTTTTTTGGAAGCATATATGTAGTACAAAATATGCACAAATACACATACATATGTATATGTACATATATGTATGTATGTAGATACATACATACATAAACTCACACAATTTTGGCAAATTCAATTCTTAACACATAGTTCCTGCTTTCAATTGCATATTTACCACAAAACGTTGTAAATTAAACTTTTGACATTTGATGTTCCACTTTAGTCGCACATGTAATGTTGTCTATGCATGTGTGTATGAATGTGTGTAGTCCATATAACCGCATTACTTTTATATGTTAGAATTCTGTTCTTCTCTTCGCTATTTTCAGTTTATTTCATTTTGTACACACACATACACATACACATGAATTAGACCTTATCCATTACATACATATATGAACTCCCAAAAATATCTACACATGTGTATTTGTGTGTAAGTGTAGCAATTTAGCCTACTTTTAGGCTCCCCTTTGCACCTCACCATGTTTGAAATCAGTTTGGTGGTGTTCAATGTTTAAAATGATGGTGCTCAAAGGAATTGAAATATTGTCTATATATTTTTTTATGAGATTTTTTTGCCGAGTGTTTACGACTATGTGTGTGTGAGTTTATGTGTATATTTGAGCTAAAAAATAAACTTTTTCCTATAAAATATATGAAATAAAATTAAATGCAAATTACTAAAAAAAAAAAAAAAAAAAACGTCAAAATAGAGACATCCAACCAAAATTTATGGCATAAAACCTGTTTAGTCATATGACTAGGATTATCTGTCAACAGACGTGTAGCAGAAAAAAACCACACACTCAGCCAATCGCATACTTTTGGAAAACAACAACAAAAACAGTTTTGTTGGTTGTCATGAACGAAGGAAATCAGAAAAGTATATGTAAAAAATGCTACAAGATATATCAGGGGGCTTATTCTGTATTGCGATGCGAAAGTCATAGCAATGCGCAAATGAATTGCGATCCGAAAGGTATTTGGTATTCTGTAAGACTTTTGCATTCACCATCGAAATTCATTTCAGTATGTGGCAACACTGTGCCAAAGTAAATAAATAAACGTCAAATTTATTTGGTTTGTGACAAGTTTTACTAGTAAAAAAAATTGCTGGTTTTGACTATTAAAAATATACTCGTATACATTAATTTACAAAAACAAAAAAAAAAAAAAAAAAAAAAAACAAGAAAAATTGTGTTATTCGCAAAAATGAATTCTGTTGCACTATGCACATATATTTATTTTTCAGCTTTATAAAAAATTTTAGGTTGAATATTTCAAATTGGCGCATCTTGGTGGTCTTATTGTTCGTCTCCCTGGATGAAATTTAATTATTAAAAGCAAATAATCTATTAGGTACCACAACAATAAGTGCTTTGCGAATACTGTATTTGCTATCGAATGAATTTTGCTATTTTTGACATTGTTTTCGCAATTAAGAATTCCAACTTGCCGCCTTTTCGCATTTCAAATGCGATTAAAAAAGTACTTTTCGCAATAGAGAATATCTTTTATGTATTTTCGAGTAGTATTTATTTTCGCATCGCAATACAGAATAAGCCCCCAGGAAAAATTAAAACATAAATTCAGTGAGCTGCAACCAAACCACATAATAATGGTGGCATAAATAGTTATTAACATAAAACTGCAAAGAAGTATATATAGTTAGCTTCATCTAATACTACTTGCAGGTGAGCTTGTGCTTTAGTCTACTATATCCAGTTATAAAAAAAAAGTAGTTTACAAACTCTTCTGTCGGACCTCGTTTTATGTATATGTATGTATGGATAGCATGTGTAGGCAGCATTAATAGTGATTGCTTGGCTATGTTGAAGTATGTATATGTTGTACGTTACAGTCATGGTTTGGTTTTCATGTATGATTGAAATTAGAAAAAAAAAATTTTTAAATAATACAAAACGAAACACGACCAAAAACAAAGCAGAAAAAAACTAAACAAAAAAAAAAAACTGCTAAACTAAGCTGAGCGAGTGTAGGCTGGATATCAAACATGTAACAATAACTTTGGCAATAAAAACAACCTTTTTCGAATATTTGAAAATTTTCAAATTTGAATTTTAAACAGCCTTACAACAATAATAAAAAAAAAAAACAAAATCATAGGAAACCCATCTAAAAATCGTCATCATTTCCTAAAGGACAAATATATAAGTTAGAGAAGACTGAGTTACTTTGGAAAGTTGATAAAAAGCACATACTTTCCTGCATACATACATACATATGTACCTTGTTAGGATTTGCAGCTAGTGTAAACGTGTGTATATATGTATGTAGGCATGTATAGGTAAGTGTGTTTTATCGTTTGGTTTTACATTTATTGCTATTTTAGCATTTTAAACCCTCACAAATGATTATATGTGTATGTATACAGTTTTGTAGTGTGTTTTAGTTTCAATTCCTAATTTTAACCTCAAATGTGTACGTGTAAGAATCAAAATGTTTATGGTACTTTAAGTAAATCTTATGGGACATCATTTACTAGTTGGTTTTAATGGTATAAAAAGAGTTTAGACTTTAGGTTTTTGCTTTGTTTTTGTTTTTTCGTTCGTATTCCTACTGTAGTTATACACTTAGGCTTAAGTCTTTAGGTCTTGTTGCAGTAGTGCTAAATGTAATAAATTTTTATTTTCCTTCCTATATTAAGCTGGCAAATGGCAAGTTTTGGCTTTTTTCCACTCTGAAATCTTGTTATGTTGTTCATATACACGTATTCAAACACACACATATGAGTAGTGATAGTCCATGGCTGGGCTGGTTGGTTAGCTGACTGGCTACCTTTTCAATGTTTCTCCTGTCATTGGTGCTAATTTAATAGCAGCTCATTATGAAGATATCAACACAAAACCACAGCTGTATTGAAAGTTGTTTGGTAGTAAAGAAACGTAAGGCAAACAAACAAAAAAATAAACTATTAACGAGCACAGGCAAAGTCACAGGCAATGTGTATTGTATTCAATGAGCTCGTTAAGATGTTAATTTATGCGTGTGCCTGACGTTGAAAGTTTTGTCAATAAAAACAAAATTTATTAATTTTTCAACAATATCGTAAATCTTAATGTTTTAAAACACGTGCCTATCACTCAACGATAATCAAGCCAATTTATTTTAGATTTTTATTCAAATAGTTTGACACAAATGGGTTTACATAAATGTATGTATGTATTTGTGTGTATTTACTATGTATTTATTAACTAATTTAGAAACTTTATTATTTAATGGGAAAATATGCAAAAAAAAAGAAAACTAAAAATGAGAATTATGTTAAATCCATGTCATTATTAGTTGCTTTACCTTTATCACAGATCATATTTATTATTTGGGGGTTTGGTTTATATGTATAACCCGTTTGAGTGGTAATTTGCTAATAACATAGCTTTTATTCATAATGAGTAATAAATTTTGTATTTTTTATATATTTAAAAAAGTGGTTTATATAAATGAAATGAATTGATCGCAAACAAATACTGGTATTTATTTTTTAATCGAGCTACTTCAAATTTATTTACTAAGGACAAATCTTATACTACATCTAGCACTAGAATTACACAAATTATGCTCTGAATCGCAATTATTTCGTCTATGTATTTTGATGGCCAACATAATTTACACAGGTGGGGGACATTGCTAAATCTTAACTAGCAGTGCCAAATCTTACATTTCAACTGAAACTAGAATTACACAAATCAAGCTGCATAAGCATCAATAAGATATAAAAATCGCCTTGAACATGTTGTATATGGGCACTGTTGTTCTTTTTTAAGCTGGTTTTCAGTAATGAAATTTTATCAATTATTCCTAACTTTTAAAATGTAGCAATAGATATTTTCATGTTTTACAACTTTTAGTGAATTGTAACTTAAAACTTGTAAAATTGAACATTATTTAACAAATTTATAATGAATACTTATATGGGTCAATTTAAAAAAAAAAAAAAAAAACATACACAACGAGTTTTTTTTTTTTGCTTATTTTTAAAGTTTTTTTAATTCGCCTGTAAGAGTGGCCAATTTATGTAGAAATTGATAAATAATCCGGTGGTACTTTTAGGCTCTCAAAAAAATCAATATGTTTGAATTTTTTTTTAGGTTTTCTATGATTTCTATCTTGAGCGTCACATACCAAATATGTATAAATAATCGCTAAAAATGCAAAAATATTTGAAATTCAAGCTTACTACGATGTGCTTTTGTTTCTCAAGATTGACTTTTGCGTAAATCACCTTTTCGATTATAAACAAAAAATTACGATTCAACTTGATTTTTAATTTCTTTTAAAAGTGACTAGTTATTTTAAAATTTTAAAATGAAAATATGTAAATTTTTGTAAAGTAATAGGCTTGTAAAAGTGTCTTAAAAAAAACTGCAATTATAAGCGTTTTAAGGAAAAAACTAAGTGTGATGCTCAAGATATTTTGTGACGAGCAAGAGATTTTATTGCACGTAAACAAGAAATAATACCAAATCTAAAGTTTAACGAAAAAAAGTTTATGCTTTTACAAAAATTAAATAAAAAAAAAATTGTCATACAAAACCAAACATGCACATATTCTTTGATGTCTTTAATAAAAATGAAAAAAAGAAGTAATTCTTTACATATGTGTATGTAAATATTTGACACAAAACAATAACTTAACTTAATTTAATTTATAAATTTTCATTCGAATTCTTATTCTGAATCTGTATAAACTTCATGAAATGACAAGCGGCTTTGTTTTTTCTTCATTCTCATTCATTTTTACCACTTTCGAATTAAGTTTGTGGCAAAAATGGAATCAGTCAGTAACAATAAAAATTAAAGTCAAATATACCACGATTATACCTTTATTTCTTCTTTCTTTTATATTCGTCATTACGAGCTTTAGCGAGCTTTATTTTCTCTCGATATCTCCGTGCTCTTTCAGCCGCCGTTAATTTTGTTGTTTTACTCTTGAAAATTAAAAAATAAATTCAAAATTAAGCATTTTAAGCTATGCAGCAATATATTTCAATGTTTGTCTATTTTGGTTTTTTTTTCGTAGACAATTTATTTCTCAAATTTACAAATTATAAAAAAATGAGATGAAACCATGTAAACAATGATTGTCAACTTGAATTTTTTACATTTAATATATTCAATTTTTAAAAAATTAGCGTGACGCTCATGAAATTTTATCGCGCCCTTACCATGGTGTTCACAAAAACTAAGCACACTTTTTTTAATAGATTTTTTTTCGCTTTTTCACTTTTGTAATAATTAAAGTTTGTACTTTCCTTACGTTATTTACTTTATTTAAACTTGAAATTGAAAACTAGAAATATTACTTGATTTATAAAAAAGTGACGCTCAATGCAAATTGTGGTGACAACCTTTCTTTGCAATGCCAAATTCGCACTAATTAACTTTTGACGACTATAACAAATCAAAACACAAGAAAGAAACGCAATAATTCGAAAACTGTTATTAAATGTTGCATATTTACTTTTTCTCTTGATTTTATTTTATTTTGTTTACTAAAAATTCTGTGTCCCCCACATGCTTTTGTATGCTGATCACTCTCACATTTTTATTTTTTTCGTTTGTTTTTTACGGGGACACACAAATTGCGTTTTTTTGATATTGACCCATATGTATTTTTGTTTGTAATAGGACACTTCAAATATGTATCCCTTTAAGTCTTCTAAGGACAGCATAAAGCTAGTTTAAAATTTTTATTTTTGAATGTTTATGAAATTAAGACAATATTGAAATTTTAATGTCACTTTTCTAATTCCGCCTTGGTGAAAACACAGTTGGTTACAAAATGCAAATAAAAAGTATCTTAAAAAAATATAAGTTAGAAACATATTTTTCTTTCTAGAACTTCATAATAATAAAAAAAGGTTTTCGTTTTTCCTATCAATTTTTCTTGGAAGTCATAAAACACACTTTTGTATTTGTTGGTTTAGTTCTTGGCAACAAATGTTGTATTTTTAAAAATGTTTGTGTCTTGAACTTAATTAAATTCTTCTCAGCATTAAGTTTTGTTTTTTGTTTTCTTATACGTCTTTTTACACGCATTTAATAAAATCATTTTATTTAATATTCCGCAGTTTGACAAAATTGTGACATGACTTAATGCTGTTGGCTAAAGTGACAATAAATGTAGGTGGAAGGGTGGCGGTGTAGGTGGTGTTAGATAGTGGCTGTGCACTTGACATTGTCAGGAATAATTATAGCCAACCTTGATGTACTAAGTGCTAAAAAAATAACAACAATAATAAAATGTTGTCATAAATTTAGAAAAAAAACGTAGCAAGTAATTGTATAGGGGGCATTTTTAATGCAAAAATATTTTTGTAATATTCTTCAGAACAAGGACAATCTACTGAAAAAAAAGTTAAAATTGTTAAAGTTAAATCTTTTAGCTTAATTTCGTAATAGACACATATTTAGCTTGTTTAGCTTTTAGCTTAATTACCACTCTGTCAAAAATTAATTTAACTTTAAAAGTCTGAAGCACAAAGTTCTAGTTAATGCCACTTAATGTGGCATTATCTCTAATTGATTAACCCATACATACATACTTAATAACAAAGCAACTTGTGAATTAATTGACATCTTTTGTTTTTGGTCAAAATAATTCCATAATTTCACAATATTAGTTGCTCAGACGTAAAAGCAAACATCTACAGTATCAGCCAAAAGAAATGATACACCAAGCTTACTAACACATTGTTTTTAAATCTTTATATATCTTTGTTTGCCACTGTTTATATACTTATATATAGTTATAGGATATATATGTACAGTGGCGAACAAAAGTGTATAAATGTTGATAGACTCATCAATTTTTGCTTAATAAATTTTTTATAGTAAAATACAATAGTATAATTTTGCTTTTCTTTTATTGTTTATTTATTACAGTTTATCATAAAACAACTAAATACGAAAATATATAATATTTTATCCATTTATTAAATGCAAACATAAAATTACTTTATTTGAACACTTTTGCACGTTCCTTAAAATATAAACGTAATAAGATATTTCTAATATTTTGTCCACAATCCTTAATTCTTTTTGACACTTTGAATACGCTTTGGCATACTTTCGACCAGATTCTGAATAGTTTCGTCCGGAATATTATTCCATTCCTCTTGTATTCTTTGCCAAAGTTCATCCATATTAGTTGGAGATCTTTCGTAAACTGCCAATCTTCTTTTTAAAAGTTTCCACAAATTTTCAATGGGATTTAGATCCGGGCTTTTGCGCTTGCCACTTTATCAATTTTTTGCAATTTTGGCGGTGTGTTTTGGATCTCCATCTTGTTGGAACCATGTATTATCCTCTGGATATGGGGTTTTGTTTTCATAAAATCTGGCAAATTTGTCTGAAGAATATTCATTATACCATCTTTCCACCATGTGAAACAACCTCATAGTATTAAACCACCATGTTTCAGCGTTTGCTTAACTTGATGCCGTTGGAGATTTTCATGTGGGCGATGCCAATAATATTCTTTTCCGTCTGACTGCAACCGATTAGGTTTTGTTTCGTCCGACCAAATAACACGTTTCCAGTCTTTCTCATTCCAAGTTCCATATTCTTTAGAAAATTGCAGACATTCCTTTACATTTTTATTTGATAAAGCCGGCTTTTTCTGCTTGATTGCCGAAACTAGTCCAATTCTACGCAATGCTATTCTGATAGTCCATTCACTAATGGTTTTATTTTATGGCTCTAGCTGCTAATTTTGGTGTTTTTGTGTCCTATGAGCCAAATTCACACATTTTGGCATCTGTCTACTGGAGTGGTCTTTTTCAATTAGAAAAGCTCTTCAAAAGTAACACCAACTTTAGCGTGCAAAAGTGTTCGCTTAGCATTGAGTAGAGTTTACATTAAAAAAACTGGTATTCAACACTTTAGCCCAATATTTTTTTTATTTTTAAACCAAGTGTAGGTAAATGATAATAAAACCTAAAAGGAATCATTACATTTGGTTTTACGACTAAAATTTTGTTGAGCAAACATTTATTAATCAAGCAACATTCAAACACTTTTGTTCGCCATTGTATGTTTAAATTTATCTACAGATTACTGCAATGTGCATTATAGTAATTGTTTTTTGCCCCATTGAGACCTGCTGCACAGTGCTGCTCCTGTTAAACAGCTGCCATCACTATTTATATGAATTTTATTTTGTTGTTGCTGCTGTTTTTTTCTTCTCTCATACACTCTCCCTTTTGTGCTGTAATTTAAACTGCATAAATGTGTGCATTTAGTGACAGCCTCATAAATGGAAAACATTTATTACAATAGCATGCAATTAGTTTAACATATTATCATCATCAAGAACATCATTATCATCTAATACTGGTCATTATAGTGACCAATTGGTGAGTGGACACAATCTAGTGAAAAGTAGGGTAAAGGGACATTGATATATAACATAATATTACATATTAAATGATGGGATTTTAAATTAATTTTAGATTTTCTATTTATAGCATCCCAAATCATGATAAATATTTGTGGACAATCGAAAACTAAGATTTTTTGTAGGTTGTAGCATTGTATTGTTCAAAATGGAAAGCATTTTAACTGTGTTAGAGCTTAATTGTCTATTTAAAATCTCACTCTCATTAACTGGCTTGTTTTTAAAACTAGTACTTACGAGTATTAATAATTATTTCAAATTGAAAAATTCAATTAAGTAAAATTTTATTTTTGCATGTATAAGATTGTTATTGCGTCTTTTTATGCACCAAAAAAGAAAAGCAAGAAGAAATGAAAAGAAATATAAATAATAGCAACCAAATCAACATCATCATTATTATTGACAGCAATTTGTATGTAATTCAAGTGAAATTGAAAGATGGTACACAATAAAGTTTTAACAGAAAGATCTCACGAAAAAATTTAAAAATTTAAAATAATTAAAAAGACTCATCTCACAAATGAAATGAAAAATAATTTTCCTATCCAAAAGATTTTCGTTACAACAACATTAGGATTACCTAGGATTACCCTCTTGGTCTAGCCCGACCAAATTTATTTTGTGCTTGCAATAACTTTCATATATAAGCAAAAAATAAAAAAAGTAGGTATCTGAATTCTATAAATAATATGTGCTGAATTGAATGAAACTAATTTTGATTCGATCGGATCAAATTTAAGGGATAAAATTCCATTTTTATGTGAAGCTATATTAAATTACCCTCTTGGTCTGGCTGGTGGACCACGAAGTTTTACTTATATACATATTTATTGTGTTTGGTTTTTATTTGTTATCGCTCACAATATTCCTGTCGCTATGAAAACAGGACCATCGCGCCACTTTCTGCCTAAGCCAGTTCAAATCTCTAGACAAATATTTACACCTGAAAGGCACAAAGCAAATTTATTGCTTTGAATAAAAAGTACCCAACGAAACAACCCATAGAATGGGAACTAACACAAGAAAAAGAAATACATACAAGGTGGCGCAAAAGTAAACTTCCGATGTTTTTTTGGCTGTCACCGACCGATTATTGGTCAAATAAATAGTCAATAATATTCCGCGTTCTGGAGCAGTGTAGCGTAACATTGTTTATTAACATGTATTTCGCATGTGTTTACTACACAAATGTCAAAACTGAACTGACATCAGGGGCCAATCGCAAAATTTATAGCATTTACTGATAGGAGGATTACTTTTGCGCCACCTTGTATTATATGCTTTTTTTTGGATTGCTTTTGTTTGCCGAGGTTTTCAAATGTGCAACACAGTCTGTTAAAGAATTGTGGGCACCATATCACCATGATGTGTATAAGGCTACAATGTCAAAAAAAAAAAAAAACGATTCATTTTATTGCTACGGTTCATCCGTTTTGACAACGCAAACACTAGGCCAATGCACCAACAGTTGAGGAAATCAGCAGCAATAGACGATCTTTGGTTAATGCTTGTTGCGAATTTGGAACCTTCATACACTCCAGAAGCAAACCTAACAGTAGATGAACAACTTTTTTCATTTCGAGGACGTAGGAAATTCACACAATATATTCCGTCCAAACCAGCCAAATACAAAAGCAAAATATCCTTTTAAAGACCAAATTTACACTGGAAAACCTATTGACGGCACCAGAGAAGTCAATAACCAGGGATAGAGAGTAGTCATGGATTTATTAAGGAGGTATCTCCAAACAGGACGCTCTGTGTATTGCGACAATTTCTTCACAAGTCTGACACTTGCTCAGAGATTGATGGAATTCCGCCTAGCTCTCGTTGGAACCGTTTGCCACAAGAAACTAAAAACTACATATGTGACGACTGTCATCTAGAATTACACAAACAAAAATAATAAATTTATATAATAAATTCGTATAGTATAAAAAAATAAACATTTGTTTAGTAAAAAATATTATTATTTTGTTTTTATATAACTAAGTTTTTTAGCTATTCTCATTGTGGTCTGGCCAGAACAAGAGAGAAAAAGTTACCGGTAATCCTAGGGTTAAGTGGAGCAGCTGAAGTAATAGTGTAAACCAGGAGTGCCCAAGCCCTATACTCTTGGTGCTTTTTTGTATTTGTAAATACTCTTAGCTATAGGCTGTGTGTTTTGTATACTCATAGCAGCACTAGCAATACGAAATACACAAACAACTTTGCCTTATTTGTTTTTTTTTTTGTCGTACTTCACTCTATACACGCAAGCGCAAAGCAACAACACTTTCGTATGCTCTACTGGTAAACATTGGTGACTGCGATCGTCAATGTAGATTTTGTTTTTGTTTAACGTATGATACCGTTGTGTTGTTTCTTTGTATGAATTGGCTTTTACAACAAAAAATACTGAATAAAAATTAGTTTTTATTTAAATGTATTGGTGTTTGCTCTTACATAAGCAACTTTTGGGCACTCCTGGTGTAAACCGAATAAATTCGCTTTTACAATTCTAGATAATGTGTATAAAAACTTTTTCTGTTTCCTCTTTGGTGACTGTAACTACTTATGACAGTCGGTCGGTCTGGTTGTCGTTTGGTTGGTTGCTTGCTTCGTTGCTTGAATGTTCGTTTCGGTGGGTTCATGGATCATTAACATTGTAATAATGCATTATAACATAAAGACACCAACACAACTACACAAAAGACAGATAGAGCAGGAAAAGCAAACTAAGAATGAATGAATGAATGAATGAGAAAACAATAATAAATACTAGTGAAATTTGTTTTGCTTGTTTTATATTTTATGGCTTTTGTGTGTGTAAGTGAGTGAATGAACGAGTGTATTGTTGTTGTTGTTGCTTTTTTATGTTTCCTTTCCCATTTTTTATGTCTTTTTATCATTTCAATTTTCAATTGAACAAATTTCTTGCAACGAGTACGGCAATCGTTTAATTTACATGCCACAGATTCAGATTCAGTAATTTTAAGTGTAGTTATCATTCTAGTCAAGTAAATTTTGTGGGCTTAATTTTCTTTTGCAGTCCTGACAATGTCGCACATATTATGTGAAAAGGACTGCTAAAAAGAAGCAAACAAATTTTAATAATTAAAACTTAAAATTATGCGTTTGAAAATAAATATTATTTAATGGAATTGAAATTTACAATTCATTTGTTTATAAATATTTATTTATATTAAATATTTTCTGTTTATTATTATTGTTTATTTGACCTTTTTTTTAATAACTAACAAAATCTTATTTTCTGTTTGGTTGAGTTTTTTTTTTGTTATTTTTAATTAATAAACTTCATACATACTTCTTTTAGTTGATATCTATTATATGTTTTTGTATATTGTATGTATGTAGGTGTAAAGTATCAATATAGATTATTTTGTTAGTAATTCTTATCTTTTCTTGTTATTGCTATAAGGTCAACATGAAATTCAATCAATGTAAAGAAAATTGCTTTTTTCAATTGATATTCTAAAGAAAACTCTGTTTTTTTTTTCTTGCCTCTAACATAAAGTCTTTGCACCTTCTAGCTACACTAAACTAATTTACAAACAAGAATAAAAAGAGTTTGAGTGAAAAATTACACTCAAAGAAAATCGTTGAGATCACAAGAATACTCTAAAACAGCAATACAATTAGGGGCATAAAATCTAGTAAAAATATTTCAAAAATTCAAAGCAAAAAAAAAAAAAGAATGAATAAACACTTTTGACTGATGAAATTTTGGTAGGTCTTTGTTATCTGTGGCATTGCAATTACTGACAATGTTGTCGTAGTCTTTTGTTTCTTTATTTTTTTTTGCATTTTCTATTCTATTGTTAGTGTGTTGTGGCTAACCTTTTGCAGTTTGTCTATCCCGTATAATTTTCTAGTTTTTCTTTTATATGCGTGCGTGTGTCTAAAATGTTTTTGCTGCTATTAAAGACAGTTTGTTTAATCTTGTACATCTTGAAGTTCTATCAAAAAATAAAACATTGTCATGCCTTTGAATTCAAAGAATTTGGACACTGGCGATAATACAAAGAAGTAAATAAGCTTAATATGACCAGCTAACTTATTGGACCAATTTTGGTTCAAATGAGTGCATATTTCAAAATCCTGGAAACAAATTGTTAAGTTAAACTTTTTTTTTTTATAATTTTGAAAAAGTAAGAAACAACTATGATTATGACAAACTTTCATTCTAAATATGTACGTAAATGGGCATAAAAATCTACTCTTTTATTGTTTGAGAATAGTGAAATTATTTAGTAGAAAATGAAGAATTCCTTTTTTGTTATTTCACAATGGAATAATAAATGTCTAGGTTTTTTTTTTTTTTTTTTTTTTTTGTATAAAGAGAAGTAACACTCAGGTAATTAATATGCCTATATATAATTGCGTTACTTGCTTTAGAAAGGGGATGTATTGAAGAAGTAAAGGTGGTGAAAGAAGAAAGCTTTTTATATCACAACTCTGCAATTGTGCATTATGTTTGTTTTTAGTGCAGAATTGCAGCGCCTCTGGTGGTGAGTAGACGCATTGATCAAAGCTTGATTTTATAGCCTTTATTTTAATTATTTTACTTTTTAAATGCTATTCCACCAAGGGAGGGCGCTGTGATAAATATTATTATGATGAATAGAAAGAAAACTAAAAACTTATCAGAAACTGATGTTGTTTGAGTGGCAGCGGCTGGGAATCGAGCCCGGGCTACAAATACCAACTCATGCTCAATGATCAAATGCGCTAACCAATTAAGCTACAGCCACCTCAATCTCATATCTAATCTAATCTAATCTAATCTAATCTAATCTAATCTAATCTAATCTAATCTAATCTAATCTAATCTAATCTAATCTAATCTAATCTAATCTAATCTAATCTAATCTAATCTAATCTAATCTAATCTAATCTAATCTAATCTAATCTAATCAAATCTAATCTAATCTAATCTAATCTAATCTAATCTAATCTAATCTAATCTAATCTAATCTAATCTAATCTAATCTAATCTAATCTAATCTAATCTAATCTAATCTAATCTAATCTAATCTAATCTAATCTAATCTAATCTAATCTAATCTAATCTAATCTAATCTAATCTAATCTAATCTAATCTAATCTAATCTAATCTAATCTAATCTAATCTAATCTAATCTAATCTAATCTAATCTAATCTAATCTAATCTAATCTAATCTAATCTAATCTAATCTAATCTAATCTAATCTAATCTAATCTAATCTAATCTAATCTAATCTAATCTAATCTAATCTAATCTAATCTAATCTAATCTAATCTAATCTAATCTAATCTAATCTAATCTAATCTAATCTAATCTAATCTAATCTAATCTAATCTAATCTAATCTAATCTAATCTAATCTAATCTAATCTAATCTAATCTAATCTAATCTAATCTAATCTAATCTAATCTAATCTAATCTAATCTAATCTAATCTAATCTAATCTAATCTAATCTAATCTAATCTAATCTAATCTAATCTAATCTAATCTAATCTAATCTAATCTAATCTAATCTAATCTAATCTAATCTAATCTAATCTAATCTAATCTAATCTAATCTAATCTAATCTAATCTAATCTAATCTAATCTAATCTAATCTAATCTAATCTAATCTAATCTAATCTAATCTAATCTAATCTAATCTAATCTAATCTAATCTAATCTAATCTAATCTAATCTAATCTAATCTAATCTAATCTAATCTAATCTAATCTAATCTAATCTAATCTAATCTAATCTAATCTAATCTAATCTAATCTAATCTAATCTAATCTAATCTAATCTAATCTAATCTAATCTAATCTAATCTAATCTAATCTAATCTAATCTAATCTAATCTAATCTAATCTAATCTAATCTAATCTAATCTAATCTAATCTAATCTAATCTAATCTAATCTAATCTAATCTAATCTAATCTAATCTAATCTAATCTAATCTAATCTAATCTAATCTAATCTAATCTAATCTAATCTAATCTAAAGGGTGGTTAAATTTCAAGGGCCGATGTTGATTTTAAATAAAACACAAACTATTTAGGAAATTATTGTAATTTTATTTTATTATGATATATTGGTATTACTCAATTATGTATGGAACAAAATATCGGCCAAATGGGCGCCGCGACCACGGCGGCACACCTCCATCCGATGGTCCAAATTTTCGATGACCCTGAGGCATAATGGAGGTTCTATGCCGTTAATGTGCCGAATTATCTCATCCTTTAGCTCTTGAATTGTTGCTGGCTTATCGACGTACTCCTTTTCTTTCAAATAACCCCAAAGAAAAAAGTCCAACGGTGTCAAATCACATGATCTTGGCGGCCAATTGACATCGCCATTACGTGAGATAACACGGCCATTGAATTTGTTGCGCAAAAGAGCCATTGTTTCGTTAGCTGTGTGGCAAGTGGCACCGTCCTGCTGAAACCACATATCGTCCACTTCCATATCTTCCAATTCGGGCCATAACAAGTTCGTTATCATCTCACGATAGCGAACACCATTCACAGTAACTGCCTGACCGGCCTCATTTTGGAAAAATGCGGCCCGATGTTGCCGCCAGCCCATAAACCTCACCAAACAGTCACTCTTTGTGGGTGCATTGGTTTTTCGACAATCACTCTTGGATTCTCATTCGCCCAAATGCGGCAATTCTGTTTATTGACGAATCCACTGAGGTGAAAATGTGCCTCATCACTGAAGATGATTTTCTTCGAAAATTGATCATCCACTGTTGCCATTTCTTGCCACCATTCTGCCCATTCACGACGTTTGGAATGGTCAAGAGGCTTTAGTTCTTGAGCCAATTGCACCTTGTAAGCGTGTAAATGCAAGTCTTTATGCATAATGTTCATCAACGACGAGCGTGAGAGGTGCAATTGTTGGGCACGACGACGAGTTGAGGTGGACGGCTCTTCAGCCGCACTATCGCGAACAGCAGCAATATTTTCTGCAGTACGAGCTGTAGAGCATGCACTGGTGTTCTCACATCTTCTACAGACCCGGTTTGCTCGAATTTTTCCACGATTTTTGCGATTGTACGCACATTTGGACGATCAAATTGACCAAAAAAATCACGAAGTGCACGATATGCATTTTGATTTGAACGCCCATTTTCATAATAAGTCTGGATAACTTTAACACGTTGTTGGATTGTGTATCTCTCCATGGTTCAAATTGAGTAAGTCTGAAATAGAAAAATGTCAAATAAAATTCGGAAAAAAGCTTGGCGTTTAGGTGTGGTTCACATTCAATATCGGCCCTTACAATTTAACCACCCTTTATTAAAGGGTGTCCCAACTAGAACGCAATTTTTAAATTTTAAATAAAACACAGATATTTAAAAAAAAATCGTGAAATTTTATTATATCGTAAAGTAGACAGAATGAGGTAATGTATGGAACAAGATATCATGCAGATGGCCGCCGCGGCTTTGCTGGCACACACGCGATCTTTTAATGAAATTTTCAATGACCTTTTTGCGTTCTAGTTGGGACACCCTTTATCATACTTTGAATTTTTTAATTCTGTGTAAAATTATCATTTCAATTTGCCTTTAATCAAGTTACTGCTAAAAAAAAAACAATCAGGGGTGTGATAGAAACCAATATTGTCAGAATTGGTTTTAAAACCGACAAGAAAAAATGGTTTGGTGTCATAGGGCACTGCTACACGTTCAATAATTTTTTCTTGTCGGTTTTAAAACCAATTCTGACAATATTGGTTTCTATGACACCCCTGAATAACATTTTGCCTTTAAGCTGATTTTCTTAGTGACATCAGTATTCTTTCTTTAAATAAAAACTACATTTTTCTCTTTCTAAATACATTTTTATGCTAAATTTATTTGTTAAAACATTCTAGCAACAATTACTTTTCTACTCCACCAAATTACATTTTATGTCCAACATTTGAATGTTTAATTTATCTAAAGACATTGAATAAATGAATAGTTGTGCCGTTTTTTTTTTGCTCTAGCCTGATGTATTTTTGATTTGCTTGAGGCAATTATGTTGCAGCTATTGCCAAGATTCGTTTTTTCGTATTTGAAAACGTTTTGTTATTCAGTGATTTTATATTGTTGTAAAATTTGTAATAATAATGAGCAGTAGTTTAAACAAAAACTATCTGCATTATTTAGGGTACTCAAGTACCCTAGTAATAATAATTTTTAAGCCTTTAGTTAAACGTTGGAAATGTGGTATTGAAAACAACAGGTGGAATATTTAAAAGTTGTCGCACATTTTGATTTATAACATTTTTTCTGCTAAAGCTATTTTGCCGATTTTCAATACCAAACTGCTGAGCACAATGATAAACGTACATAGTAAAAATGCAATGCAAATTGTTTCTTAATTAATAATTAATTGTCTCCATTTTATTTTCCTCTTTATATAACAACACTTCTTTCTTGTTGTGCATTAATGTAAATGTAGTGTTTCTGCTTTCTACTGTTTGTTCCTTAACGCTGCTAGGTTGACCGTTATTTGCAATGCTATATAAATACTGCAACCAATTACGATAAGGAAAAAAAATACAGCTAACAAAAAATTTCCACCATATAACTTGAGGCTAACTTGAAATGTAATATTTATTGTTTTATTATAAAAAATGTTTGTGCATTCTTGTTTTGTCTTAAGTTATGACATTTATTCGAGTTTTTGTGAGTAACTCTATGTTTACAGTTTGATTGTTGAAAAACTTGTAAAAACATTCTAGTGCACCCAGCAGTATACGAGTATGTACATTAGGGTGGCGCCAAAATAAAGTTGCAAATGCTCCCCACTAATATGAAAATTTGATTCATTTTAAGACTACGTTTCTCAATTTTTTTTTGTGCTGGGGTCAATATTTGGTGAGCTGGATCAAAGGATAAAAAGGTCCTTTTTACAGGTTTTTTGATTTTTTTTCACATTTCTTCCAAAGGAACTATATGTAAATTTGGTATCATATGAAAGGTCTTTGAGAGCCGCAATCAATGGGTTATTAAAAATGAAAAAAAACTATTTTTTTTAATTCAAAATTTTTGAAAATTTCAGACAAAATTTTAGTGTTTTTTTATTTTTTCATAGAATTTACTTAACTAAATAATTGAAATTTCTTGATTATAACAATCATGTAATTTAACCGAAATGATTGTTCCCGTTTTTTAGTTTATAAAATTTATGTTATTTTAATACCCATTACATTAACGAATTGCGTTAACAGAGATTGCCAGATAGGGAAGAATTAAGGTTTAAAAAAAAAAAATAATAAAAATTTAAATAGATAGAATGTAATGGTGTGGGGATGTGTTTACAGTGCAGGAGTAGGGAATATTCATTTTATAGAGGGTAAAATGAACCGACATATTAGACATAATGAAGCAAAATGTGAAACAGAGTGCTGAAAAATTAAACATATTGGACACATTTGCTTTTTATCAGGATAACGATCCGAAGCACACTTCACACGTTGCGAAGATGTGGCTAATTCATAATTGCCCAAAATTACTGCAAACACCCGCACAGTCCCCAGATTTCAACATTACAACAATCTACTTTCAACACATTCGACCAGTTGAAGGAGGGAATACGACGTGAATGGAATAATATACATAAGTCCAGAGTTTTGCGCTAATCTCGTGCACTAGATGCCCCGACGTTTAGAAGCAGTAATAAAAGCAAAAGGTTTTGCTTCCAAGTACTAAAACTGTATATTTCATTTGACTGTCCAATTATGCGTTTGACGTGAAATTTGTTATTTTAGTTTTTTTTTCTTATTTTAAAAATCGTTTTGAATAAAACATGCTAAGTATTATACATTGTTTTAAAGTCTTTTTTTTAATAATCTACAACATAGCATACATTTTTTTTATTTTAGAATTATTTTTATTAAAGTGAAAAAATCGGCATTTGAATATTATCATGCCAAGTGTTTAATTATACGTTTGAACCACTGTATGTCTATCATGAGCAAATAGTACTCACTTCAAACTGCTTCTTAAGCGTACATATTTGTCTTTGTTTTGCTTTTCATATACATAAGTATGTACATATTTACAAATGTACTAAATGACAATTTTTATTTAAAAATATATGAAAGGGACTACAAAGAAGTTACTTTGTTGTTCTAACAGTAGATTTCTTCTGTTGTTAATTTTATCTTGTTGCTGTTATTATGCAGTATGTATATAAATGATGTTGGTGTTATAAATAGAAATGGTTGGTCGAGTTGGTGTTGTTGTCATTATACAGTTATTTATGTCTGTGCATGCATGAGCATGCTGGCATTTGTATATTCTTGTTATCTAGGTGTCATCATTCTCATTACTGTTATGTTTTGACGAGTTCTAAGTATGTATTTATTTGTGTGTTTTGTTTTGCTTTTCAAAAGACACAGACATGAACGACTCGTCACTGCTTTTATTTATTTTTTTTTATTATTTTCTTTATTCAAAGTGTGCTGTAAATTATAGTAAATTCTATTGTTGCAATAACTAACCAAGTAACCCAGTTTGTTGTGTGTGATCCCATTGTAGTTTCTTTTAATATGTATATTCCCCCCTTTTTTCTAATTCTACGATTACATCTTGTTCATACTTGTTCATAACACAACAATATTTTGTGTAGCTTTGAGTTTCTAACACGTACTTACTTACATATGTCTGTATGTTATGTTGTGTGTTTTACTGCGTTTGTTGGAAAAAGAAACAAACACATGAAAGCAGGGAAAAAACTAATGAAAAGTAATCGTGCGAAATAATAATAACAACGCCATACAGTGTAAATAATAAAAGCCTGAGTTTATAATAAAATATACAATTTTGGTCAAAGGAAATAATAATAAACATAAAACGTAAAAGAAATTGCAAAGAATAACAGCAAAATGATTCTGATGCATTTGCAGCATCATTTTTAAGTTTTCTTTACCTGCAAGCTGTTGAAATCCTTGATAAAAATGTGTGCATGCACTGGAACGCTTGTTTACAGGGATTTTGCAAATTAATTACTTATTTAAGTTGTTGTCATGTTAGTGTGTTTTTGTTGTAAATTCATCAACTTTATTTCGTTAATCAACATAAAGAGGAACTGTTTTTAATTCTTTCTTTTAAGAGCTAGAGATAACGATGCTACGAATACGTTTGCCATAACGATAATTTTAAGTTCCTTTGTCTTTAATTGAAAGTAGTGTACAATACAAAGTAAAATATGTACATTTGGGGAAATGATACAGTTGAGATTGCAATAATCCATAAGCATTACCTGCTGCATTACTCGATAATGAGTGGTTGTTAGTTTACTGCATTATTGTTAAATTGACATGCGTTGCATGGATTGTGTGGCCTGTTGTAATAGATTTTTTTTTATAACTTTATTATTTATTGAATTTGCCTTATTTCCTTAGGGCTACCAATAAGTATTCAAATCTTAAAACTAAAATTAAAACTAATTACTCTCTAATTTTTTATTGGCTGTTAAGCTCTACAAAGCCTAGACTGCGTCTGGCTCTGAGCTAGAATTCTAGCAAGCGGATTCGGGTGAGTTTGTAGCTTTTTGATGTAGTTCTCGTGGACCCTTCTGAATTCATCCTTTACCAATGCTACTTCTAGATCTCTGTGGATGTTTTCATTTCTTATGTACCATGGTGCGCCCGTCATGGTCCTCTGTATAAGTTCAATACTAGCAGTTCCCCACAATTGGATGCCATATGTCCAAATTGGTTTTAAAATGATTTTATACAGGGTGACTTTATAGTTCAGGCTTAGCTTAGATTGGTCACTGATTAACCAGTGAAGGCTAGATGCTTTTAACTTCATGTAAAGTCTCTTGGTTTCTATATGACGACGCCAAGTAAGTCTTCTACTATCTAAGTGAATACCAAGGTATGTAACATAATCGGCCTGAGGTATATTTACATTGCTAAGTGTGACAGGTGGACAGCATCCCCTCCTCAATGTGAACGTAACATGTTTGTTTTTTAACTCATTTTCTCAGAGGTGTAAATCAAATAGTGGGTAGGTCCAAGAGCACTTCCTTGTGGTACTCCTATTAAGTTGTACTTAACTGTAAATAAGCGGTCCAATAGCTAAGTTTTCAATAGTTTATGGGTACATGGTGGCAGCAAGCATTTTATTTTATATACCAGTCCTTTGTGCCATACTTTATCGAAGGCCTGAGCGACATCCAAAAATATTGCTGAACAATATTTCTTTAATTCAAAGGATTTTCTTATTTCTCCGGTTATACGATTAACGTGTTCAATTGTTCCATGGCGTTCCTGGGATTATATTTTTCTCATATAAAAATGATATGATTTTCTTTTGGAACACCTTTTCGAATAGCTTAGATAAGCAAGGAAGTAAGCTTATTGGTCTATAGGAGGATGGTACGGTCAAGTCTTTACCTGGCTTTGGTATCATTATTATCTGAGAAGTTTTCCAATTTGCCACACTCGGTAGGTTTTTAATCATAGTAGGTGTAACTGAATCATTTCCAGGTGATTTTCTTAATATTATATTATCCTTGAATACTTCTTTAATGTCTTGTGGGCTTATAGCTAATATGTCATCATTAGATAATGTTGACACAGGTGGCTCTTCAAGTTCAAAAACAGTTGTTGGCGTGTTTGGTTGAAAGACTGTACTTAGATGGTCAGCAAAAATTGTAGCCTTTTCCTCTGTGCTACGAGCCCTTAAAGGGCTTTGCCCTTCTACCGGTGGCTTGATATTTTTCGTTGCCTTCCAAAGGAAAAACTTTGAATGTAATTTCTATTTGTGCGATCCTCTTCCAATTGAAGGGCTTTTTTTAGATTTTTACTAGCAGCAGACAGCCTCTGTTTTGCAGCCATTCTCTTCTGAGTTTTCTCTTTTCGAAAAGAAGTCGTTCAATAGCTGAGCTGGAAATGTGCATATTAGGAGCCGATACCATTAATGACATGAAGTCATTGACACATTTATCTACATCTTCCTCACACTGAATACAAAGATCTGTGTGGATATGACTGCTGATATATTTTTTATATTTAAGCCAATTTGTTTTAAAGTAATATGTTTCAGTATGAATTTTTGAAATGTTAGTCCTCTCATTATAAGATAGTATAATTGGGGAATGAGCAGAAGATAAATCATATGATATTTCTGTAGATATTGCAATTCGATTTATATTTCTTGTTATGGCAAAGTCTATGACATCGGGAATTTTTTTTAGGACCAGTGGGCGAGTATGTGGCCCAAAATCCAAGCCAAGCTATTTTTACGATCAACTAATGCTTCATAAAGCTGTGAGCCCCCAGTAAGTGTGTTTGGCATTATAGTCGCCACATGCCAGAAAGCGACCTCCTAGCGTGCTAAAGCATTCTTCAAACTTCTCCTTTGTCATTGAAAAGCGTGGCGGGTAATATATCGCGCTAATAATAATAGCTGAAATTGCATTTCTGAGACTCTGGGTATTTCTGCATTACATATTTATTGTTAAATTTATTTGTTTAAAAACTTCACACCACCTATGACATTAGTATACATTCTAGTCGAATCTCATTAGTTTAGGTTGTGTATTGCAATCATGAGCGTGTTTTACACACACACATATACGAGTATAAAGATAAATATTTTAGAAGATTTAAATTGATCCGTATTAAAATAAAACTAATACACCAAAATAGTCTACTAACAGTCATCAACCAACCTGTGTACTTTATAACAATTCCTGCAAACCACTTATCGTTCTTTAGTTTACAAAATCAGACTATAATATATCCATTACAACAGCTATTTATAACCTGAAATAAGCTAGACAATATTTTCTACACCCCAGCTATGCAAACAACAGCAAAGAAAACTAGTTCTTGATAATTAAAAGTGAGGCAGAGGAATCTTTCTAGACTGCTTCACTTTTTTCTTACCGCTTTTTTTGTTTTGTATGAAAAATAATTTATACAGTATTATACTTTAAATTTAATACCACTGATTACTAATTAAATTATTAATAAAATATAATTTTAATTAACTGGGATTTATATTTTGCAGTTTAAATTACACACACAGCTGCTTGCCACCCACTTGGTTGTCTGGTTCGTATTTAAACAAGAGTTGTGTAAATATTTTAAACTTTATTGAATTTAAAAATAACGCTACTTTGCGAAATATTTAACATCTAATATTAAAGTTTCCATGGAAAATCTCAGTGAAATTATTTATTATCAATATACCCAGCAGCTATAAGATATCAACACTGCTGTTTGATATTTGTTGTACTTTTTCTTGTTGTTGCCCAGATTATCCATAAATTCTGTTGCTGTTAACTTTGCTTTAACAATACTCTTTCATTTTCTCATGTACTCGTATATACATATATTTTGTTTGTATTAAAATCTTTGTATTTATTTTCAGTACTTAAACATAACTACAGGCACTTTATAAAACAGTAGAATCTTGTGTTAAATAAAAGCCAAAATGTTTTTTTGGTAAAAAAAGTCCTTTGTGGCGGGTATTTACTGTTTTGAAGCGAATAATATTTGTATATTTGTTGTGTTGTTTCTTTGTTTAAGCATCGATAGTTTGTGAAAATTTTACTTAAATATTTCAGCTATCAGTTATTTCATAAGCTTTGTTACTAAGCCACCACCTCCTCCTTAGTTTTCAAACATCTTGCTCTCTGGTATCTTGTCTTCTATTGAAATGGTAATTTCCTGCCAACAACATTAAAAGTTTTTGACGCTTATTTTAGCGTTAATAATTGCCAAAGTTCAGAAAAGTCTTAACAGTTTCATTTTTTGCAGTATATGATTTTGTTACTTTTTCTGTTTTGCTGTTTGGGAGTGAAAGAGAAAGTTTTACATGTATTTATAAAACAATATAAAATGTTTTTTATTAAATTAGTGAAAGTAAGAACATAATATTGTAATATAAGACATATATAATACAACGACAAAACACAACAATCCACAACAAATAAGAAAGTTTCTCTTTTTTGTTGCTTGTTATTTTGTAACAATTAGAATTTTTGATATTTTACCTTTCTAAGGCTTATTTGAATAATATGCTGTGACTCTGTTGAAGTTTTTAATAAAATATTTAAGTTAGAATGTCTCTCAAAAAGGTTATTTCATTAATTAATTTCATAAAGTGACTACCCGGGCGAATGATTAATATTAATTTTTTAATATAGATACATACATACATACATACATATATACATATATTATATTTTGCTTTTAATTTAGATTATTTTTGATGTTTTTTTTTTATTTTTAGAATAAAACTAGGATCACGTAGAAGTTGTCTGGTATATTTGTAATGACATTTAATATAAATGCTGCAATATAAATATGATTTTAAATGTCAAAGATCACACAATTATTTTTGTAAAAAAAATACATTTTTTTTTGCATTCCATTTTTGCTTATATTCCCACCATTTGTCAAATAATTTTGCTTAATGTCAAAAAAGCATTATTGTTATGGAAATTATACAGTTTTCAGCCACGAAATGATTTTTCTGACCTTCAAACTTAACTTCTATTTTGCTTTACTTTAGGAAAAATTACTGCATTACATTTTCTATATAAAATAATTTCTTGTAACTTTATTTTTTGAACACTTATCCACTAATCCACTAGATAAAATTCTAGTAACAATCTTTACACTAAACTGTTTATACTAAAAAGAAATAAATCTCAGTATTTAAATTTATTTATTAACTGGCGTATTCAGAACAAATAAAGTAGGTTTGAAGTGTGCTTTTAGACAACATTTTCATAAAAAATTTTCTTAAAGTACATTTGAAGTCTACTTTAATTTTTTCTGAACAAGACTGTAAGTATTTAGACCAATTAATATAAATCACACGTTGCAAGCTGTTTTTGTATTAAATTAATATAAAAGCAGTAAATTATCAAACATTTATTACAAAATAAAATTCAGCAAATTGTTAATAGAAACAAAGTTATGAACCTTTTACCATGAACGTATACTTAACAAAAAATAATTAAATATTAAGCATACGCATTTTTTGTTTAAAGGGTTTTGCAAATATATTTATGGTGGGTCAATTTCAAATAAAACGCAATTTTTGTGTCCCCGCACTTTACACTACTATTTTAGGGGGAAAAAACAAAAATGTGAGAGTGATCAGCGAGGAATATGGAACAAAAAAAGGTAATTCTCAAATTTTTATATTTGTTTTTTTGGACAATCTTATTTTTCGAGATTAAGGTCAGTTTTTTATTTTTATTTTTTATTTTTCTATTTTTTCCAATATTTCGCTACACAATGTGTAGCATCTTCAGGGAAACAATAATTAAATATTAAGCATACGCATTTTTTGTTTAAAGGGTTTTGCAAATATATTTATTTTGTTATTGTTTCCCTGAAGATGCTACACATTGTGTAGCGAAATATTGGAAAAAATAGAAAAATAAAAAATAAAAATAAAAAACTGACCTTAATCTCGAAAAATAAGATTGTCTAATTAATGAAAAGGTCGAACAATCAGTTAAATAATCAAAATTTGTTTTTTTGTTTATTCAGAATGGTGTTTTGTTTCTCCCTCTGCTTCCTGCTTCCATACAAAAGCATGTGTCCCCCGTTAGAATTTTTAGTAAACAAAATAAAATAAAATCAAGAAAAAAGTAAATATGCAACATTTAATAATAACAGTTTTCGAATTATTGCGTTTCTTTCTTGTGTTTTGATTTGTTATAGTCTTTAAAACTTAATTAGTGCGAATTTGGCATTGCAAAGAAAGGTTGTCCCCACAACTTGCATTGAGCGTCACTTTTTTATAAGCCAAGTAATATTACTAGTTTTCAATTTGCATTTAAATAAAGTAAATAGCGTAAGGAAAGTACAAACTTTAATTATTACAAAAGTGAAAATGCGAAAAAAAATCTATTAAAAAAATGTGCTTAGTTCTTGTGAACACCATGGTAAGGTCGCGATAAAATTTCATGAGCGTCACGCTAATTTTTTTTAAAAGTGAATATATTAAATCTAAAAAATTGAAATTGACAATCATTGTTTACACGGTTTCAACTAATTTTTTTATAATTTGTGAATTTGAAAAATAAATTGCCTACGAAAAAAACAAAAATAGGCAAACATTTTATGAGCATCACTTTTAAAATGCTTAATTTTGATTTTATTTTTCAATTTTCAAGAGTAAAACAACAAAACTAACGGCGGCTGAAAGAGCACGGAGCTATCGAGAGCAAATAAAGCTTGATAAAGCGCGTAATGGCGTATATAAAAGAAAGAAGAAAGAAATGTATAATCGTGGTATATTTGAGTTTAATTTTTATTGTTACTGACTGATTCTGTTTTTGCCACAAACTTAATTCGAAAGTGGTAAAAATTAATGAGAATGAAACAAAACAAAGCCGCTTGTCATTTCATGAAGTTTATACAGATTCAGAATAAAAATTCGAATGAAAATTTATAAATTAAATCAAGTTAAGTTATTGGTTTGTGTCAAATATTTACATATGTGTATAAGTTTCTTCAAGAATTACTTCTTTTTTCCATTTTTGTTAAAGACATCAAAGAATATGTACATGTTTAGTTTTGTATGAAAATTTTTGTTTTTTTAAGAATTTTTGTTTTTTTTTTATTTACTTTTTGTAAAAGAATAAACTTTTTTTCGTTAAACTTTAGATTTGGCATTATTTCTTGTTTATGTGCACCAAAATCTCTTGATCGTCACAAAATCTCTTGAGCGTCACACTTAGTTTTTTTTTCTTTAAAACGCTTATAATTGCAGTTTTTTTAAAGACATTGTTACAAGCCTATTAATTTGCAAGTAACCTCTAAGTTCAAGGCTTGTTTTTTTTAACAAAAATTTACATATTTTCATCTTAAAATTTTAAAATAACTAGTCACTATAAAAAGAAAATTAAAAATCAAGGTGAAACGCGATTTTGTGTTTATAATCGAAACGGTGATTTACGCAAAAGTCAATCTTGAGAAACAAAAGAACATCGTAGTAAGCTTGAATTTCAAATATTTTTGCATTTTTCGCGATTTTTTAAACATATTTGGTGTGTGACGCTCAAGATAGAAATCATAGAAAACCTAAAAAAAATCCAAAAATATTGATTTTTTTGAGAGCCATCATCAATTTCTACATAAATTCGCCACTCTTACGAATTGAAAAAACTTAAAAAATAAGCAAAACAAAAGTCGTGTACGTTTTTTTTTAAATTGATCCGTATACTTAACAAAAAATAATTAAATATTAAGCATACGCCTTTTTTGTTTGAAGGATTTTGCAAATATACTTATGTATAAACTTACACTTAATGTTTTGTGTGTGTATGACAGTTTAATTACACAAATTAAAAAATATTTATTTATACACATACAATATGTTTCCTATATTTAATTCTTTTTACTTAATATTGCTTTACATGGCCCTTCTCAAGACTAAGCAGTTTTCTTGTTTTGCCAACATTTGCAAGATAAATAATTAAAATATAATTACTAAGACATTCACGCCTTATTCCATTCTTTTTTACAACAATACCTCTAAACAAAAAAAATGAAAAGTGGAAAAAACCAAGTGGTAATTAGTCAAAACCAAACAAAAACAAAAAAAAAAAAATATAAACAAACGCAAAGCAGGAAATGAAAAAAAATTATTTATGTGTTTAAAAAAAGGCAAGAGTTACAAGTAATTGTAGCTAGCTATTTGCTTAAAAGGAAAGAATAAAACAACTGTTAAATAAATATAGAGAAAATAAAAATAAATGAATAAAGCTGGAAAATAACTGGCTATATTTAACCATTAACACCATAGACAAGGAAAAAATAAAGAAAAGCGAGTTGCACGAAACTTTATAACGAACCTAAAAAACAAACAATGTTTTCTTCAATTATTACAGAAAATAAAAATTTTTAAATGCTATTTAAGCAAAAATATTACATTAATTACGGAAATAAAAAAACAATCATTAGAAAATGGGAGTTAAAAATAAATATTAAAAATTTTTTAAACGTTACTTAAAAGGTTAATGAAATCATTCCATTTGCAGGCGCAACAACCTAAGCATACAAAACAGAAAAAAACCAGCTGAAAAGTGGTTTAGTGAACCTAAAAAATTTATTTAATTCCACCATTTCTTGCACATTCATATTGAAATAATATTTGTATGCTAAGTTTATTTCGTTCTAAAATCCCCCAAATTAATTATCAAATAAACCAGCACTAATTAGATTTTCAGTGATTTTCACCACAAAATCTAAAGTTGTTTATGAACGTACTAAAGGTCACATACACCCACGCATGCACACACATGCATACAGTCATAAATTCACACATACATGTATTTTAGCATACAGTAAAAATGTATTAATTAGTTGAGGAAATTATCGCATAATTATTGCATGTTGTCAAACTGATGTTTGTGTTCTCAATGGTGACGATGATGATGATGGTGATGATGGTGACGATGTTGTTGATTTTGATTTTACTGGCACAAAACTATCCATTTCTGTTGACCGTTATATAAGTGTGCACTTGCACAATTTATAATTATATAATTAAATTAATAATTTATTATTATTGTTATGTTTATATGTATGTACATATGTGAATTGAAATAAGCATGAGAGATTATAATAAAATTTAAAGTAGCAAACATCTAAATTAAAACTAAAGCCCACCAAACATAAAATGAAATAAATTGACAAAAATCTTTTTTTTTGAATTGTTCGAAATGTTTATATAAAACGATTTTCAATATGCTAAATAAATACATAAATATGCATGTTTGCATAAATATAAGTATCTATCTGTGTATGAATGAATTAATGTTTGATGACGATGATGTTGATTATTGGGTTTATTTTAATATTTTTTGTGCCTTTTAATCCTATAAATCTGAAAAACATATTATGTTAAATAATGATTCTTCATGATTATGATGAAATTAAATGATAATCTTTAACCATAAATGTTGTTGTTGCTGTTGCTGCTGCTGTTGTTGTTGTTTATGGTATTTTATACAGATGCCTACATTCATATTTATGTTTTGGAAGCATAATTAAACAGCTATGAATGCCCAGCTGGAAATTTGGTGTCCTCCATATTCAAACACTATTATTAAAGTTAACAAAGATTAACAGCAGGATTTTTTTATGGAAAAATGTGCTGAATAAACCATTATTGACTTTAGTAAACGCTTTTGAATATGGTAGGGTGTCAAAAGTGAACGCTGGTTGGTTGGTTGGTTTACGTGGTAGTTCACTACGTGCAAACACTTTAGTAGAGTCGAAAGGATCCCGTTTTAATAAGACGACAACACTCGTCAGATTTACTGTCGTTTACATCATAATGTAACTGAAATGTGTACAAAAATCGTGTCTTGCTAGTGCCAACCTGTAGCTGTGAGATATCTCAGTAGGTCATTGAGTTTTCATAGTTTCCCATGAATTTATGTCTCTTGACACTCAGGGCTGGGCATTCGCAGAGAAGGTGGAAAATCGTTTCCTCTTTTTCCCTATCCTTAAAACGAAATTGAAAGTTCAAAAAGGAAAATTTAATAATGAAAGTTGAACAATTAAAGAACAATTAAAGACATCCTTACAACTACGACAATGGTCGTTATAAGGGAGTCCCAGGCGATTAACCTGCTTGCCTAACGTCTAGTGTCCCGTTAATACTGCCAGCAACCTTTATATATCCTTTCTATTCCGGGTTATCAGTTGCAGAGTACGTTTCTTGTTAAAAGATGGCCACATTAACTTGGCTACCCTACATGTGTCTAAGTTACGCCGTCTGTACTCAGCCTTTGTAAGAAACTGTCTGAAGATGATGCCTCTAATAGTCCCAAGTAGAATTGCTACGGAGACCGCATCGGCTATATCTAAGGCGGATCCCATTGTGGCTAGTTCGTCTGCCCGTTCATGGCCGTAGTGGTCCCTGTGCGCAGGTACCCAAACCAAAGTAATATCAGATAGACGACCTAGCCTCTTGACAGAGAATTCCTACATTGCCTAACTAGTGAGGATGAAATTGTCTAGGCATTCAGTGAGAGGAGTGCCGCCTGACTGTCGACAGATATTATGATCATGTAGTGTATTACAAGCTGCCATGATTGCAAAAATTTCCGCCTGGAAAACACTACACTCATTCGGAAGACGATACAAGATGCCTACCTCAGGTTCGTCACAGAATAACCCAGAACCAACACCGCAGCTCATCTTAGAACCGTTTGGAGGGAATTAAGATCTTAAATACCCTATCAAAATCTGTGTATGGAGTAATATAGTCAGATGGTTGGAGAACGATCGAAGGCAACTGGCCCAGAAACCCCGCGTGGCCATATATTCTCGATCTCCAACAACCAGACGCTTAAAGCCTCGCTGCCCTGCAGACAGTAGTGGCCATTATGTGAAGGTCAATTGGCATAAGGTGCAATATAGTGTTCAGTGTCTCTGAAGGACTAGTTCTTAGTGCGCCGGTTATACCAATACAGGCTGATCTCTGGACTTTGTATAGTTGGTCTACGACATACTTCCTTCTAGTTGTAGTCCACCATACAAGAGATCCGTAAGTAAGAATTGGACGTACTCTAGCCGTATACAAACATCTTACGACAGGCCACCCTTGCCTTTTTTACCCTATGTTGAGTATTTAGCTTCCATGACAATTTAGAGTCCAGTATGATACCTAGATATTTTGCATTGTTTGAGAGGGGGATTTCGCAGTTTTTTAACCTTGGAAGTTTGAAGCTTGGAATCTTGGTCTTGGTCGTGAAAAGTACAAGTTTCGTTTTGCTTGGGTTCACCTAAAGACCATGCTATGACTATTAGTCAGTTGGTTGCGGTTTCGATTCTCGATGTTTTCTGCAGATAAACTAAAAGGCTTCGCAAGTTAAGTTTTGTCCGCACTTGGCTAGCTCCCAGTTATTATTCAAAAGCCGCAATGTGCCCAGCATCGGCCAATTGAACAATATTTGGCAATTGCCAAATTTAAGTCACTGCGGAGTAGTTCTAAGACTCTTCAACAAAAGCTTTGCACCGATTGTCAATATTCAAAACCTATACAGGATTGCTTTTAAAGTAAGCAAGTAGTCTTTATATACGTATATGTTCATATTGAACCATTTATAAACAATCATTACTAAACTACTTATAAGTAACTAGCTGACCCGGCAAACGTTGCTTTGCCTTCAAATTTTATTTTTACCAAATTTTGTTCAAATACCGTTATCAGGAGCAGAAATAATAGATTTTTAAGTTGTGATTTGTATGGGAGGTACCACGCCCCTTTGTCCAATTGGACCGAATTGTAAATATAAACCAAAATTTATGCAAATCGGTCCAGCCGTTTAGGAGGAGTTCAGTCACAACACACGTACAGTAGAATTATATACATATGCATATAAAGATGACAACGATAGCCATTGACAGTATGTGAGTCAGTAATGATTCATGAATCAGTAAAAGTTTTTAGTTAATACCAAGTGAGTATTATTGAGCTCCGCTAGGTTTTATTTTATTTCACTACTGGCAAAACGTGTAGCATTTCTTAATAATCATAATCTCAGCATAATTCATAATTCGCCTTTGATTTCCAACAGACCCATTTTTTACTGAACTATGACTTGACCCATGCTGCTGGCATACATGTTACATTGACTATTTATTTATGTAGATAAATGTACATAAAATATAAAGTAAATACACATACATATATATGTATGTATGTTTAAATAAATATAATTGTTTTAAAATTTATTTATTTGTTTGTTTAACTGACATAACCTTAAAACCATGTATGTATGTATGTATGTATGTATGTATGTATCTGTACAATAAATAAGACAACTAAATAATTTTTTTTTTGTTAAATTATTCCAATTTTAAAAACTGTTTAAATTATTTATATTGACGCATTTCTTTATTTATTTATTTAGTTTGTAGTTTTTTTTTTAGTTTTATTACCAAAATTGTATTATAAATTCATATGCTAAAGTTCAGTTAGCAATGCTTGTTGGCTATTGCTATTGTTGTTGTTATATTTATTTATTTTTTAATCAAGCTGTCAATCTATCATTTACGTTTGATTTAACTTTTGTATAGAAAAATAATATTGAAGCAAAGCTAGGGAAAAAAAGTCATAGAAAAAGTTGAAAAAAAAATATAAAAGAGCCAAGAATTCAATATAATAAACTCAAACTATATAAAACTTTTTAATAATAATAATTTACCAAAAATAAAAACATACTTATGCATTTACTAACGCACACACATGCATGGTAAAAGCCTCATACTAATACCTTAACTTCTAACTGCTCGCACATACTTTCATTTATTGAAATATACTTAAATATTGTATAATAAAAAAACATAAAAAATAAAATAAACTTATTTCTAAGATAAAAATGAATAAACTTGTTTTCCATTTTTGTTGTTGTTTTCTTTATTAATAAATATAAAATAAAATTCAAACCACATTTTCAATATTATTATTTTTCTAAATATTTCCTTTTTTCCATTCACTTTATTGGATATTTCATGTTTAAAGCAATTGTACCCCTCATCTACAGTTTAGTACAAAACTCACTCTGTCTCTCTCTCTCCCTCTTTCAGTTACATATGTTTGCATATCTATGTATGCATGTTAGGGGTATTCTATTTTTTAACCTATGTTTTACATGCCCATTCACGATGAGAAACATTAAAAAAATGTTAACTGCGTTTTTAGTTTTTTATTTCATTCAAAAAAGTTCACGCACCAAACGATTTTAAAATTTACATGCGCATATACACACAAACATGTACATTTGCATTGGCAATGTATAGCTGTTGACCGCTTTTGCTATTTGTTTCGTTTGCTTTCTAGTTCTTATTCTTATTTTGTTTTGTTGTGTTATAATTTTGGTTTTTTGAAAGTAGTGGTAAAAATTTACCGCTATTTTGCAGTCAGAACTAATTACTCCTCTGCTTCCAATGGAAATGTTGGATACACCACTGAAAAGGAAACAAATATTCATCAATCAAAAATTGTTTTACTTAAACCAGTGACCGTACAAAACAAAAGTAATATAAATTCAAGTGTATCTGAGATAGTGAATTGTATCACCCTGAACCACCTGCAAAAAGACTTAGAAAAGTCAAGTGTCAAACAAGGGTCGCAGTAGACATGATAGAGGAAACAAGTTTGAGTAGCAGGAAAGCAACTAAAGTATGTGAAGCATTAGTGAAATCAGGCATTGCTATTCCAGCACCCACACAATCTGCCGTATATAAAGCCTCAATGAAATCAGCCGAGCGATTGGAAGCAAAATATATGACAACGTTACAAAAAGAGAATTTGTGTCTTCAATTTGACGGGAGAATGTTTGGAAAAAAGGAAGTTCAGGTAGTGGTATTGCCAAATGAAACTAAAGAAGTGCGAGTAGCGGTAATGGTGCTTGAGAATGGAAAAAGTGTCACAATATTTGAACATAACGTTTTTCCGTTCATTAACTTTCGAGTTTTACCATCGCTCAGTAACGCCCGTTGGAACTCCAGAGCTATTCTTGCATTGCTCACATTTATACTCCTTCCCAATCACAGAGAAAAACTTTTACCACTTTGTCAATTTATATGCAGTGCATGGTACGAAGTATGGTTTTCCGACCAACGTTTTCGCAACAATAATCTTGAATGCTGGGAAGAATCTGTGAAGCCGTTAAAAACTGCACACCAATGTTTAAATAGACACTGGGTGAAGGAAGATTCAGCCATTCCAAATTTAAAACGGAAGTGAAAGATTTATATTCGTTTTGTAAAAATGGAAGAACCTTGAATTTGAAATTTATTTCTTCTAATGTCAAATTAAATAATTAAAAATATTTCCAATGTAAGAATTTTTTAATTTTCGTTTTCAAGTATAACAAAACAAAACAAAAGCAAACGAAAACAAATAGCAAAAGCGGTTAACAGCTATACATTGCCAATGCAAATGTACATGTTTGTGTGTATATGCGCATGTAAATTTTAAAATCGTTTGGTGCGTGAACTTTTTTGAATGAAATAAAAAACTAAAAACGCACTTATGATTTTTTTAATGTTTCTCATCTTGTACAGCCATGTAAATTTAAAAAAACAAAAAAAAGTCATAATAGAATACCCCTAATGCATGTATATATTCATGCATACATATGTATTTATGTCTAAGTAAGTGTATATGTTGTTGCTTCCAAAAAAATATCTTCTATTTTGTTAATGTTGGAAAAAAAGTTGTCTAAAAAGAGTATAAAAAAAAAACTTAAGTTCAAGTACAGTCAAGAAAAAGTGATTGAATTTTGTATGCACGACGTGTTTTGGCCTTTATAATTCTACATAATATTAAAACCATATCACTCGTACCATTGTGCACTGCTGATGCTGTTGCCACACGATTCATACCTTCTTAATAGCATACATCACTTTGTTCGTTTTTTGATATTTTTTCATTCTATTTTACTTCAATATCGTTTTATTTTTTTTTATTTTTATTTTTCTTTTGGATTTTCGTTTTTTTTGTATGGCTAAATGCATGTGTGTTGTGTAAGCTAAAACCTAGTAAACATTTAAATATTTGCCGTAGGAAAATAAAACAGAAAATAACAATTGTCAATTCTTTTCTATAGAATTTTAATATTGTGCTTAAGAAATACTTGGCTTATAGAATGAGAGTGTTAAGGAGGGTCTGAGAATAACTATTTTTAAATTATGTAGCTTGAATTAAACCTTGAAAATATGTATTCAAACTAACATTAATCTATTCCCTAGCAAAATAAAATGCCTAATCAAGTAATCCTAATATATACAGCCCAATCATGAATAAAAATTCCGCGGGAGTTTTTTTTCCCTTTTCCCATTTTTCCTATTCAAATTCAATGGTAAAAAAATTAAAAGTGAAAAAACTCCCGCGGATTTTTTATTCATGATTGGGCTGATAGACTCATTGTTTTGATCCGATCGATGCTGCCTTTAAAGGCGTTTGCAGAAAGGACTAACAAAAATCCTTATTAATAAAAAGAGCAAAGGATACAGTGATGCCTTTTTTCTTTCAGAGTTTGTGGCGAAAATCAATGATAGTGCAACTCACAATATTCTAGACTCTAGACTTTTTGTAGCACCCAGTTACATTCTTGTGTTTGGATACTTTTTGATTTTTTTTAAATGTTTTAAGTGCACACATATAATGCTTGACATGTGTACTCGTAGAAACAAGCTCCTCAATATAGTGGAGCAAGTTATTTCTTACATTTTCAATTAAAAGTGATTTGTCTTGGCATTGTAACTTATATTTTTTTGTTACAATTTTCAAATTCAAACTAGTTTTTAGTCTTCATGAGAACGGTATATATAAGTTTGTCATTTCGTTTGTAATTTCCACAATATAATTTTCCGACCCTATAAAGTATATATGTATATTCTGGATCCTTATAGATAGCGGAGTCTATTAAGCCATGTCCGTCTGTCTGTCTCTTGAAATCAATTTTGTAAAGTCCCCAGCTATGTTTGGGCTCCAAATCTTCAATAATTCTGTCAGACATGCTTTCGAGAAGTTTGCTATTTAAAATTAGCAAAATCCGTCTATAAATAACGTAGATATGAGCAAAAAAATTCGAGACAACCTCTGAAAATTTCATCAAAAAAAACTTCCAAACAAAGTGTATCAATATTGTTACGCACAACTTTATCAACAGATGTCGTGTTTATCGACATACAATTTGTTTAGCATTTGTAGTAGTTTTGATTTACAAACATTATTGTTATAAACTGTTATAAACATAGCAATATGGCAACATTGAGTTTTAAGGACTTTGGCTGAATATTCTAGACACGAACATTCTAGACTTGCAGTCAAGAACATTCTAGTATCTTAGTTTTGAACCTTCCAGAAATTATGATTGCTGTATAAATAGACTAACACGGCAACCAAATGAATCAGTTTATTGTGAGTCATTGTTGTGTAAACATCAAAGTGTTTGAAAACTTTAAGTGTGTTCTTAAACCGTAATATAAGTGTATAAAAAGACAGTGTGTTTATTTTTATTTTTAATTGTGTACATTTAAATAAATAAAGACTCGTTATATTTTCTTCAAACTACTTGACGCTTTTATTTTGCATTTAAAAAGAATCCGGTCTATTAAAGGAAATAAACCACCGTTTTTAAAAGGTAAAAACGTAAAAATATAATATATACATATATGTATGTATGTATATAATACAATTATGCATCCACAACAAAGGTGAAGGGTATATAAGATTCGGCATAGCCGAATATAGCACTCTTACTTGTTTTTTTTATCATTATGTTTGCTTATAAATGGTTAACATTGACAGATACGAATGCCAATGTCGACAATTTTTATATTATTTAGTGACAGTTTGTCAGTTAAAATCGAAAAATTCTAGCAAATACTACAACAATTGTTGTGCTCATGTTTGTTTTAATTTTGTATAATACTTGAATTTGATTTATAAAGAAATTCCCTTTGTTACACCACAAAAATGCTAAACTCTTCAAGTACACACAAACAAAAATGCCATTCTAAAATTAAGTTTATTTTTCTCAGTTTTAGCCTGAAATTTTCAAGTACGTTTTTACTAGTTCATACTTAAAATAAGTAAAATCGGGATTGATTTGACAAGTCAAGCGCAGATTTGCTTAAAACAAGAATAATGTTCTTGATTTAATTAAAAAACTCTTAAATTAAGTCCCATTTGTTCTTAAATCAAGAAGATAAATCTTAAAACGAAAACTAACCCCCTGGCCCACTATGTCGAACGATAACGTTCGCTTAAATAAGACTTAAGACACAAGCTTGATTGTGGGATAAACAAACTTGATTGAGTAAAAAATTTATACAATAAAAAGTTTGTGTCTTACGTCTTTTCTAAGCGAACGTTATCGTTCGACATCGTGGCCCAGGGGGTAAGACTTATTTTACTTAAATTAAGAACAAAAATCTTAAATCAATCCCAGAGCAGAAATGAGCGAAGTTAAACTTACTCTCTCAGAAGCTCTCAAAATCATTTTTTATAATTTATTGAGTAAGAAATTCTTACTTTAAGTCCAATTTGCTCTTAAATCAAGAAGATAACTCTTACAGCGGAAATTAAGACTTATTTTTGCTTGAATTAAGACAAAAAAATTTATATTTTGAGAAAAAATTGCAGCAATAAAATTTACTCTGTCAGTTGCTCTCAATATTGTAACTTGTAGTCAGCGTTACCGTTGGAAAATTTGAGAAAGTCGCACAAAAAGGGGATTTATTAAAAAAAAGGGGCACCACTCTTAAAAAGATGAAAAATAAACAAAACAAAAATAAAAATCCTATTTTTTTCATTTAAATGTTGTATATGATGTATGTTTACATATGCATATAATAAAAAAATTAATAAAAAAAACTAATATGTATCAAGTAAAACAAAAAAAAGGTACACAAAAAGTGGCAAGGCATCTGTAAAAGGATCAAATTGCCACTTTAGTCGCATCAACGGTAACGCTGCTTGTAGTTACAAAAACAACTCTCATGCTAATATAACGTGTTGTTACAAAACACACACTTCCTACGTTAAAAATCACTATTATAATTCTCAAATAGTCTATGTGAATTTTAATATAAGATATATAAGAATATCACAATAAAGCAAATAAGAATAGGAGTACCGATCCAGTTATAATCTGTTCCGCACGAACAAAACTATAACCAGACGAGGCCTTGGTTCTTACTTCATATTATAATACTTCGTATTATTTAGCTCATTTAGAGATTAATTATATCTCGGGCGTTCTTAAATCAATCCGGTTTTAGGATTACATCAAATATGAATTAAAGCTTAAATCTAGTTCAAAATTCTTGAACCAAGCTCATTTTGGGATTAACTCAAACTCGGACATACTTAAATCAGTCACATTTTTGGATTAGGTACATCCAGAATTGTCAGATTTTTTTGAGCTCCGTCGCCAAAACGGATGTAAAAAATCGCCAAAATTCGCCAAAATCCGATTTTGTTCAGTTTTTAATTTTTTTTATTATTTAAAAGAAATAAATTTTGTTTACACAAAAAAACCTGGTTCAATTTTTAAGTCAAAAATCGCAAAAAATTGAGAAAAAAGCAAAGAAATCGCCAAAAATAATTTTTTTTTTAGTTTTTGTTAAATTTTTTTTTATTTAATTCATTAATTGTTACTTATTAAACAATATTTTAGTAAAACATATACACATTTATATCCGTTTTTGTATTTTTTACTATTTAAAAAATTTTAAAACTTTGTTAAAAGAGAGTTTTAAATTGCATAAAAATGGAGATCATATTAAAAAAAAAGTAAAATTAAGTAGATAAGTCTAAAAGTTCATAAACTTCATTCTCAGCGATTTCATTACTAGAGTCTTGACTTTCATACATAGTTGAGTTGAATTTTTTTATCATTTCATTAGTCGGTGTAAGCGAATTGCAGCATAATTTGTTTACGTTCATATGATTAATTATTCTCAATAGAGCGTCTAAAAGCTCATATTGAATTTTATTACTTCGTCGAGTTTTTGTATAATTCATTATTGAAAAGACCTTTTCAACGCAGACATTACTGGTTGGAACTATCAATATATGTAGTAAGAACGGCCAAAGATATTTCTTTAAAATGGTACGTACCTGCTGTATCGTGATAATCAAACACTTTTGGCAAAAATTCAAGTAAATTTGTTGGAATTTCGTTATTAAAATAATTATTCCAATTTATGAAGGGAAGTTTTCCCCATTGAGTTTCATACACGCATATTTTCTTTAAGTACGATTATTTATACTTCGCTCAATTTCGCATTTCTTAATTCTGTTTCAAACTCTGCAAAATTAATTACATCTAGATGCAAAAATGAATTTGACGAATCAATAGCTGCATGTAAATCATTGAAAAATTTTTTATTGTTTTCAGTATTATATTCTGTTTTGAAAACTTTTGTTGAAAACATAATAAGTGTACAATACAGTTTTTCATGCATGCTTCCTGCATCCATGCTGTCCGATTGAAATTCCAAATTCAGATGATTTATTTCGTTGACAATTGGATTTATAAAAACCAAAAAAAAAAGACGATTTTTTTCATCATATAATTCATTATAGATGTTTTGGGCAATTAAATTTATAAAAACCAAAAAAAAAGACGATTTTTTTCATCACATAGTTCATTATAGATGTTTTGGTGAAAATCGGCAAGAAAATCGCCAGTGATATCAAAAATCGCCAAAAAATCGCCATGTCGCCAAACGGAAAATCTCGACGCCAAACACGTTTTAAAATCGCCACGTTTGGCGAGAAATCGCCATATCTGACAGCCCTGGGTACATCAAGTACGAATTCGTGCTTAAATCTAGTTTATAATTTTTGAATCAAGCTTATTTAGGGATTAATTCAATCTCAGCCATTCTTAAGGAGAGCTAAAATTAAGATTTTTTGACTTGATGAATCCGTACTTGAATCAAGTATTTTGTACTCGGTATAAGAAAATCCGTACTTACCCTACTATTGACACAGCTACGGATTGATTTAAGTACGGATTACTCAATTTTTTTTTTGAGTGTAAATACATTTCAAGTTTCAGCAAGAAATCTTGACATTTTGAATTAAAAGCAACTGAAACATAGTTGCGCTTTATCCCTATTTAAGAAAACCTATAACATGTAAGCAAGACCATAACATTTTTGAAATAAGTGTTTTAAAAGACGTGCAAATTTAAGAGTTTTCAAGTTAAATACTTACTGCCGTATTCATAAAAAATAAAAAGTAGGTTTGAAGTGTGCTTTTAGACAAAATTTTCATACAAAATTTTCTTAAAGTGCATTTGAAGTCTACTTTAATTTTTTATGAATATGGGCATTAATATTTTCATAATATATGCTTGTTTATTTAATTAACTTTAAATGTTTACTGGGCATAAACGTTTTAAACATAAACACCCACCTATCCACACTTAAACCCAAATCAACATATTAAATATTGACCAGAAATGTTAACTTTTTGTGTGTTGCTTGCTTCGTAATCCTTTCAGTTGTAAGTTAAAAATACCGTTTGCCTGGTTCAAATTCATACATTCATACAACATACAAACTTTTAGATACTCTTAAAAATGTATGTAACTCGTACATTCATACATATGTACGTATCATCATATACAGCATTAAATATGAATTCTTAAGAATTTTTTACATGCTCAACTAAAAAACCAACATTGTATGGAAACAACAGAATATTTATAAGATACGAAAACATAAAACTTTATCTGATTAGATACATATCTTGAGGTCAAGTTTTTAAAACTCACGTGCGTAAACTAAAGAAAGAATGGAAATATATTTTTCTATATACAACTTTTTTTTATGTTGGTATGAGTATAATGACTTTGTAAAAAAAAGAAAGAAAATTTGAAGGAGAACCAACCAACAAGATCTGAAATCCTGCATACAATCATCATATCGGCAAAAACAACTATTTATCAACTGCAGCTTAGTTTTATTAAATCCTTTACACTTGCGAGCTAGAAAATCTTTTAATGCTGGGAAAATAAACATGCCTGTTGTTGTTGCCTTACAGCTGAAGGGTTTTTATTTCTTAAATATTTATCTGCTTACACCTCTGCCACAAACCTTTGCAAATGTATGTGCGTACATATGTATGTATATATTTATGTGGAAACAACTGTAAAAGTTTTCTTTGAAATTTTAGTCAATATTAAACAGATGTAGATATAATTTTTGCTAATGTTAGCTGCTGTTTGTTTTCTTTTCTAAACTAAAGTGTGATTAAGTGTTTAAAGAAAGAAACCAGCAGCTGAAGAGGGTGCTATAAAGATTATTTGTGCTGATAGTTGTTGTTAGAGCTTGATGAAGGTCTGATAAATCTTAGAAACAACTAAAGTGTTCGTAGGGTATATAGAAACTACTACGATTAAATACTTTCTTGCTTGCATCAAATTTTTATTTATCGGTTTAGTTTTTACATGTTAACAAAAACAAAAACAAAAACATGAAAATTAAAAATTTATATAAAAACGTACTTTTATGCATGAATGTATGTTTGGGAAAGAAAAATCTTAATTAAAAGAAGAGAAACAAAAAATTTGTTAAATATTTTCTCATTTTTTCTACAAATATGTACTTGCAAACAGTTGTAGGCAAAAGTGTTCGTTTGCTCGTACTCAGAAACAATTAAGATACAGAGCTGTGTATTTCTCATTGTCGAGAGAATAGTGATTGAGAAAAAAAACACTATTTGCAACATATTTCAGATACACTTTGACTCACTTTTCTTTAGACATCTTGTTCTTCTATATCATTCTAAAGCAGAGCTCCGAAATCTTCGCTCGAATTCGAGTAGAGAGTGAAACTCGCTCGAATTCGAGCGCGAGTACTCCTGCGAGTGAAAAAAAAAATCGAGTATACTCTATTTTTCTATGCCACTCGAATAAGAGCGCATATGCTTCGCTCGATTTCGAGTGCGAGTAAAATACACTCGAAATCGAGCAGATTATACTCTTGCCGAGTACTCTTTCAGTCTTTCTCATACAGTGGAAAATAGAAACTGTTCGTTTTTGCCAATTTGTGTGTGCGTGTGTAGTAGCAAGTATAGACTATGGTAGGGAAAGGTGTCTGACGAGGGAGGACTGGGAGGTCGAGAAGAGAAAAGCAGCAGAATGTATTGTTAGGGACCGGTGGTTTTTGTGTACAAAAATGCTCGCGAAGAAGATTTCTCGAAGATTACGATTCACTGTCATAACGAAAATATTTTCGTGTTTCATTATTTATGTCTTTATTGTTCATTATAATATAGAAAATATAAGTAAACTTTTAAAAATATAATACAACTTTTATTATAAAACAAACTAATTGCTCCGCACACGCGCACTGTATGAGAAAGACTGAAAAAGTAACAAAAACCACACGCACACACAAGTCAGCAAAGACAAACAGTTTCTATTTTTCCACTCGATTTCACTCTTAAGAGTAAACTCTCACTCTATTTCGAAGATTTTTACTCCCACTCTTAATTTTTAAAAAGGAGTACTCGCGAGTACTCCCACCTAAAACAAACGAGTGGAGAGTAAACTTTTTGTAACACTCGTACTCTTCGAGTACTCTTCTTCGCGAGTGTTTTTCACTCGCGAGTAAAATCGAGTAAATCTGAGCTCTGTTCTAAAGCTTTTGACTCCGTTGAATATAATATTCTATGTTCTAAACTCACAAAACTTTTTAATTTCTCCTCTTCTCTTCTGCTATTTCGTATCTTAATGGGCGCGCTCAGGCTGTTTTCTCAAACAACTCCACTTCAGAGGTTCTTCCAGTATTAAGAGGTGTACCACAGAGTTCTATCCTGGGTTTTCTGTTATTTTCATTATATATTAATGACCTCCCTTTGCAGTTATCGCATTGTAATATGTATATGTACATATGTATGCTGAAGATGTGCAATTGACACTCGGATTTCCCCTTAATGACTTAACTGAATATGTGGCCAAATTGAATAGCGATCTGTCCAGAATACATTGCTGGGCAACGGCAAATGGGCCGCGGCTTATACGGTCTATATAATTTAATGTTTGAAGATTATTTCATGCAAATGTTGACCTTGACTGCGCCTCAAATGGTCCATCCGCTTAATACATACTCTTTCCAACATTTCAGCCGGTATCTCACGAATAAATGCTTCAATGTTGTCTTCCAATGCGTCAATTGAAGCGAGCTTGTCTGTATAGACATAAGCTTTAACATAGCCCCAAAAAAAATAGTCTAAAGGCGTTAAATCGCACGATCTAGGCGGCCAATTGACCGGTCCCGAACGTGAAATAAAATGTTCACCGAACTCGCCTCTCAATAAGTCCATTGTTGCGCGTGCTGTGTGGCATGTGACACCGTCTTGTTGAAACCACATGTCATGCAAGTCAAGCTCTTGCAGTTTGGGCAAAAAAGTTGGATATCATTTCACGGTAGCGCTCATCATTCACAGTTACGTTACGATTCGCATCATCTTTGAAGAAGTACGGTCCAATGATGCCACCAGCCCATAATCCGCACCAAACTGTGACTTTTTCTGGATGCATTGGTAGCTCTTGCAATGCTTCTGGCTAATATTCACTTCAAAATCGACAATTCTGCTTATTTACGTAACTATTGAGTAAAAAATTAGCTTCGTCGCTGAACATAATTTTTCGGTAAAAAGAACACAATGAACTTTCTTAACAGAGCACGCATTTTGATAATAAAATTCAATAATTTTAAATTAATTTTAAATTAATGGTTAAATTATAGACCAAACTGCGTCAGCTGTTTAAACCAGTGTTGCCAAAAAGATAATAACTAAAAAATCACCCTTTAACCTATTTTCTACTAAAACGATTTGGCTGATTTTCAATACCTAATTACTTGAACGTATGACAAATCTTCTGCAAGAAAACTTAAAATTTCTGTAGCATATTTTGGACATGAGCATGATTTCCACACACACACACACACAGTACATACTTTAATACGGATTAATTATACATTATTGAGACTCTCATGTAAACTTTACTACAATTGTTGCTTTATTTTATTTCTTGCCCTCACTGTAGATTGTGGTGAATGTTATTGTATTCCTCTTGTCATTTACTTTTTACAATTTCATATAGAAATACAAAAAAAAAACGCAGAGAGGAAAATAGTATTTATACCATCCATCCAACTGCTACATATCACGTTCTGAAAATAACGTGTGATGTGTGGTTACAAAAGTATTTTTCTTTTCACAGAAAAAAATCTTGATACATATTTTTTTTGTATTTGCAGTTGCTTGCTTTTTTTAGCACAGACATGTTGTTTAAACTATTTTTACAGAATAAATTTTTGAAATGTAATCATTATGTTCGTTTTTCTTTTGTGTCTTCAGAAGTTCTGAAGCGGTACAGAAAAATGAAAATTTATAAAACTATTACTGGGAAATATACAAAAGGTTTTAAAATTGTGAAATGATCAAGTTTTGTTATTTTGAAAAAAAAAAAAAAAAAAACATGCTGGGTTAGGTTTTTTTTTTGTGTTGTTTGTTATTAGTGCAAAACTTTGGTATAAAGCCGCCTTTAAACGAAACTGCCTTAGGTGTCATTGTTACCTGTGCGCTGTGTTTGCTTTGTGGTCTTTAAAATCAAAAGCTTGAGAATCTGTGTTGAACAATTGAAATGTTTGCAGTTACTTTACTGCGTATTCCTTTGCCAAAGATAGCATTTTCCTATCCATCGTTTTGTTGTGGGAGCTTGATGAAAAAAGTTTTTTGTTTTTATTTTGTGTAATGCTTTCTGGGTTTCCTTTTTATATTTATGTTTATTTTTTTTCCTACGCTATTTTTGTTGCTGTTTAATATTTAAACAAAATTCAATTTAATGTTTTGTGGGTGTCTATGCTTGAGTTTGAGTTGCACGAAAAACAAAAAAACAGTGGACTTGATTTTAATTTATTTTTCATGAGAAACTCAAACAAAACATTTTGATTTCTATGTATTGCAAAAGGTATTTTTTTATTTTTGTTTAAAAGGGAGAAAATAATAAATATTTTCCATATTCTACAATTATTTTTTCTTTTTTTTTTTACACATTATTCCTGGTAAATAAAAGTTGAAGCAATTTAAATATTAAAAATTTTTCTGAAAAAAAAACAATTGTTATTTTTCAAAGTTGTGTTATATTTAGGTTAATAACTTTTTGCCTTTTAAATCAATTTGAATGATTTTCAATACCAAAATACTAAGGTTAATACTTAACCTTTGGCATGAGTCTCATTAGATTTGATATATACTAAACCTCTGCTTGAATGGATTTGTTGTTAAGAAGAACACATGAACTTGCAAAATATGTGCACTTACTCGCATAGATGCCAACTACTCAATGGCAAAACGTGCCGACCGAGCAGTCAAAAAGAGCTAAAAAGTAAAAATCAAAGATTATTCTGTTTTAAATCTATTTATTATTCATTTTTGTACTTCAAACAAATTAAATTTACATATTAATTATTACTTAAAAATTGTATACAAATATTTACATTACAATATGTATCATTTTAATAAGTAGAAATAAAAATATAAAGTCATTTTCAAAAAGTGTTAAATTTTCTTCATCTTCTGGCCATATGTTTGTTTTTATATAATTTTTTGACCTTTTATAAGTTTCAATTGATTTTTACAAACACACTTGCTGCATGCGCTACACCTTTATAAGACATATTTTATATGAAATAAGCTGTTAACAGTATTCAAAGCCATACGGTTTCTAATTTCATTCTTGAAAAAATTCATAGCACTGAATGCTCTTTCTACTTCAGCTTTGGAGTATGGATATGATAATAATTTTAAGACAAACAATGACAATTTCTGAAAAGGATTCTCATTAACCGAATTCTTGAATTGATGCACCTCGATCCAAAATCTATCTATCTAAATTTTTCCACTGGTATAATTTTAAATTTTTTAAAGAATTTTTCTTCAATTTCTTTAACATCATATTCAAATTCTTTTATTACAGTTAATAAAGTATTTTCTGGCTTGCAAAAAAAAAAAAAAAATTTAAGCTAAATGCCGAAATTTTTTCTAACAACTTAAAATTTGTTGGTAGTTTTGTCCTAATTTCATAAATGATACTTTTTAAGAACTGTATTCAATTCTGTTTTATTATATATTTATCTTATTCACTTATATGAGAATCATAACAAGCCTTCTCAAAACTATATACATATATACATATATATATTTGCAAAAAACATTGTTGCAAAAAATGTGAACATATATTATCTTTTTAATGAATCAAAGACGAAACAAGAGGGTAAAAACGGCAGTATGTACTGATAGATGCAAAAAGTGTTAAACGTGCCAATATCATGTTTGAAAAGAGCCCCTGTTAGCTCTAACGGAAAATATTACGTGTCAGGAGTTATTAAAAAGAGCTAAATCTAACCCCAAAATAGCTAAGTTGGCATCACTGCTACTCGATCTATATTTAAAAATAATGTTCATATTTTTGAGTACAATAAAAATACCGATTATGTATATGCTGTTACTCGGCTTTATGTTTACGAGTTAAGTACATGTTTATTTTACGCTCGCACTCTCACCATACATAAAGAGAACATAACGAGTATCAAGCGACAACAAAACTTCGCGTGGTACTTGCAGTACTACGTGTAATACACAAAAATACTTGCAGTACCACATGAAGAGAACATGATTTTAAAGGTACTTCTTGTTTGTTGTTCACATTTCATAAGTTCTTTTTTTTTGTACTCTATTACCTTTGGCTACTTACTTATTCGTATTTAATAAGCAAAAATTCTCTTCACTTCCTTACTTGTTCTCTGAGTAAGAGTACAAATATATACTACATTCGACAGCGAGTTTCACACATGAAGAAAAAACTTAGTCGTTGCAGCTCCCTAATATATACATAATTTTGGTGGTAAGCGTGTTTAACACAAACAGATAAATTAACTGGATAAAACTACTTTGTATGTCATAAACACCTTTAATGTGTTTATACACTTAGAGGAGTATTAGTTAAAAATTTCTAACTATTACATATGTATGTATGTAACGTCAAACTTTCACCATGCGCTGGTTAAGGTCATAACCTAAGGATATTTTGTCTCCGCAGAATTTTGTTTAATTTCACTAAAAGTTTAACATTTTCATTAAGTATTATAAATATTTTAGCAACAATTGGTAACCACAGCAAACACCTTTCATTAAACATACAAAAATCCTCAGCTTTCTTAAGTGTTAACATTATATCTGAAAAGGTCTTTGTAGTAATATTGATATAGAAAAAGTATTTATTTCAATTAACATTAACAAAAACATTTAACTGCGTCGTATTTAACGCACTAAATTCTTTAGCTAAATCTATTGTACACTCTAAAACCTATTTTTAATTACAAGCATTGTGCTGATGGGCAAACAAAACATTTATTATTATATAAAACTCACATTTCCATTACGTTTGTACTGAAATTGTGGGGCGAGTACATAAAATTAACTACAATAGAAAACATACACTTACTCTCTCTCCATTGTACAAAACATTTAGCAATTTTTCTCAAGATTGTTTGATTGCGGCAAATCCTTCTTTACTCCCTGCACCCCCTGCACACCCTGTCCCTAACCCCTGGGTACTGAAACATTTGGCCAACAGGTAATCGACAGTCTGAGTAAATAAAGGTTAGTGGGGATTCGGTGTCATGGAAATACATATTGGTGGCAGAGACAACATATTGTATGGTAACCAGTTTGTTTTTGTTGTTTTAGCACTCAGGTGACATGTGACGTTTTATTGACATGTCGACTAAACAGTGAGAAATGAGGCAGTTAACATTGTACGAAAAACCAAAATGAAAATGAAAACGCACAAAAACCTATAACAAAACTATACGCAATCTAGGTTAGGTAGGTTTATCTGGAAGCTGGGATGGGAATATGTTAGTAAACACTTATATATCATTGAGTACTTTTAGAAAATTGAATGTTGTATTTTGAAAAAATACTTTTTTTTCGCATAGAAGTGTTTATTTAACGTAATGGTAGAGTGGAATGGGGCTTATTAACTGAGAAGTAAGCAAAATAATAGCCAATAATGTTCTTCGAAAACCGCTTCTTGGAAGCAATAGTCTGTAAGCTTTAAATTTGTTGTATTTAAAATTGCAATGACATTATCTAAGAGCTCTTTCAGAGCCCAAAAAAAATTCTCCAAAAAGACTCTTTTCTGACATTATCTAAGAGCTCTTTTTGACGGACCATTTTCAAATGTAATGACCCTCTTTTCTGCAGGTTTTCGAAGCAATGATGATTGTTTTTTGGGCTCATAAAGAGCATGAACGCTCCGGAAAAGGTGTCAGAAAAGACTATTTTCGGACTCATATTGCTTGCTGGGATGTACCCTAGTGGTGTTCTTAAGAAATTTCTAAAAGATAAATAAATATGAAATAAATAGAGGTGGTGTATGTGCCCCAGAGGTGTATGATGTTCTTTAAGGATAAACACCTTGCTATCACATTGAGTTAACGACAGTACATGTATAAATCCTTGGAAATTGCTAAAAACTAAATAAATTTAAAATAAGGGCGACGCCTCACAGTGCTTTGTCCCATAGGCAAAATTAAAATAAAATAAAGTGCTTAGAATATTTAAGTAATATACATTTTTGTAAAGCTAACAAAATACAAATAGATTCGTAAAAATTGTCAAAATTTCATTTTTTATTGTATTGCTTTGAAACTTAACAGTTTTATTTATTACTATAGGTACAAAAAAAAAACAAAAATAATTTTTGGTAAATATTTTTTATGGAAAAGTTGTTTGTGCCATCGAAAACTTTTGCGATTTTTTATTTGGAATTACCAAAATGCAAAAGTTTGATAGAGTAAAAAAATTAGTTTTTTAAGAGTAGGTAATTTTTTATTTGTGATTATCGTACATTTTAAAGGGCTTAAATATAATATGTAAAGAAGTTTTAGATTTTTCACCCGGAAATGTAAAAGTGATATGAATTTTTTAACACAGGTTTCCTAAGTTTCAGAAAAAGTTACAAAGACCTAAGTTTATGGTACTGCCAAATTTAAAAAAAAAATAGTTTATACAATTGTTTTTTTATTACTATAAAAAATTAATAAAATTTTGATGTAGTGTATAATATTTATTAAATAGTGACAAAAACTTACCAAAAATTTAAAGAATTTTTTTCTTTTTTTGCGGAAACCCTAAATTTTTGAAAATTTTAAACAAATTTTAAAAATATATAAATAAAAAGTAGACGATTTTTTATTTTTCATTTATAGACTTTGTTAACAAATCTAACTACTAGTAAAACAAAATTAAGATTTTTAACCGGAAATTTGAAATTTTGTATTTTTTTAAAACATCTATATTTTTTAGTTTTACAAAGACCAAAAATATGATTATAAAAGATTTGAAAAAAAATTCATGTAAAAATTGGTGATACAAATATAAAATTCGTTAAGTTTTATTAGATTGAAGTTATTTTATTAAATCATGCTGATCTAATCGAAACAGGTTTCCACTCTTTTGTTCGTAAAAAGTACTATAACTTTCTCATTTCTCAAACGATTTCAACAAATGACCTCTCATTTTACTTAGAAAAATAATGTCTTTAATATATTTGTTGTCTTTAAACTAAATTCGGAAAAAAGTCTCGTAGAAATTCTAATAGTTAAAAAAAATTAACAATTTTCCATATAATTGAAAATATCTATTCATATTTGTGCTAATATTGTATGAGAAGTATAGATATTTAAAAATAACAATTATTTTGCTTTCCAAAACTGTTTGAATTTCAAAAATCGGTTAATAAATAAAAAAAGTTATAAATGTTTAAAAGTATCAGCCTCAAAAAAATGTCTTTTGTCCATAACTCGGGAAAACCGGTTTTGTAATACACTCTTTTAGACCTTTAACATACACTAGGTCACTTTGAAAGTGCTTGCAAAAAAGGAAATTTTGTCGCACCGTGTAATTATAAATATGGGCTTTCTACACTCCACTGCTGGATACGCTTTTTTGAATGCATATTGCACATTGCTTACCGTCTTTCTTTAAAATTATTTGAATTTTGATCACAAATGTAGCTAAAATTTAGTTTTTGAGAAAAAGGATATATGGGAGATGGCAATGTCCTTGTATCGACTGAAGACTGAGCTCAAAAATATAGTTTTATAAGTTGTTATAAGTTTTTAATGCATTCTGATCACTAATGTAGTTACAATTTAGTTTTTGAGAAAAATTATATATGACAGGTAGTCATGTCCATGCACCGAATGCAACAAAATTAACCACTAAGCTAAAGGACATATTTTAACAGACTTTCGATATATTCTATTTACAATTATAGCTAAAATTAAAGTTTTAAATTTAAGGATGTATGGAAGGTAGTCATGTCCTTCCACCGATTTTTACGAAACTTTGAATTTTTCTTAATTGACATATTTTGAACCAGCACACCAAATTTCATTCGTCTACGATAACTTCTCTAATTTTGCCGATTCACTATATGGGGACAAAGCACTGTGCGCCTGTGCCCCATTGGTGTATGATGTTGTCATGTAAACTTATATCTATAAGTATCAGTGCAAGATTACTTAGGAGAGAAAGAAAATATTACAAAATATTTGTATAAAAGTTGGGGTATGTTTTCAAAATGCATTGAATTTTACATCTCTGAACTGTGAAGTGTAAAAAGCTGTGTGTTTTTGTGTGTATGTAAGAGAGCAGTACTCTAGTGCCATTACTACAATCGTAACATTTTAGCACTCACACACATTGACATTATAAATGCCAGGAAAATGTATAAATTTATATGATTTGTTTGAATGACATACGCTTAAAGCACAGCTACTATTAAACCACAAACACTAATAAAAAAACACACACACACACAAACACATAAATATATGGCTATGTATATTGGCTAGGATTATTTTACCACAGAGTATACATGTATGTATATAAGTATGTGTGCTTAATAATATTTTCAATTTACAATACATTTACATATAGTTGCTAAGTAATATTTGCTGTTGTTCTCCTCTTTTTTGATAATTTTTGCTAAATTCCTTTCACTTCCTTTTTCTCTTTGTATTGGCTATTACACTTTTGTATTATTGTTATTATTATTATTATTTTATAACAATTTGTTGTTATTGTTTATTTTCAGCTTCCGGTTTGTAACGGAAATTGCTCTAAGGATATTTTGCTCCTTTTATACAAAATAACATAAATTGGCTACCATTATTTTTACAATTTACAAACATATAAATTATAATTTATTTAGACATTAAACCATAAGCCATAAACAAAGTCGCCTTAATCATACAGCGAGCTTAAAATTTGCCCCATCATGATAAATTACAGGGGAGAGTTAATAATTTAAACAATACACAACAAAACCAAAGAAAAAAAATCATTACGCATTACATCAATCATACATTTGGCGCCCTTTCGCCAAAATTAACCTCAGCCAAATTTTGTTAGCATTTCGAAACGGTGATTATGAATAAAAAACCACCCTTGCCAATAACGGCATTTATTGGCGGTCCACAAACAAATGCTGGCTCCATAGCTGCGAATAATAGCACCAGTGCGACAAACTCATCGATGTGTTTCTCAACGCCGGCGAAAATTGAAAAACAGCGTGATCATCATCAGGCAAATACAGGCAGCACAGGTCTATGTGGATGCCACAAGGCACCCAAATCACATTGCATATCGGCCACAGGTATGTATTTACTTAGTTATACAGTTAATTACTATTAGAAAACATAGTATTTGCACCTGCATACATATTTTGTTTGGGTATGGTTGTAACTAAAGTGCATAAAGCTGTAAGGAAACTGGACTAAAATCCACATATGTATTTATTATTTAAGTAAACACGTTAGAGGATCTTAAAAGATTTATCAATGCAATTTCAACAGCTTTGAAAGAATGTGATACTTTCCTTAAAGAAAATATATGAAATCGATTTTACTATGTCCGTTTGTTGAAATTCAGCAAAATATGTCAAGTTACTAGCGTGCAGTCTGCGGAAATCAGGCTTAATTTTTTTTAGAACAGCCGGCTTAGTACGGGCTAAGTCTGTACGGGCATCGCCCTTCGTACGTGGGGCAGGTCACTCCCTGGATCGGTGGGGGGGGGGGAGTGGGTGTGAGTTTGGTGGGCCGTTCGCTAAAAAAAACCTATAACATCGATATTTTGTCTGTTGAATTGTCCTTGTGCGTTTGTGAAAATTATTTTCACCATCGAAATGTGAAATCGAAATAATTGCTTTTTAAATCCAAAAAAATAGGTCTAGTAAAAGACAAACTATCAAGTCGCAATGGATTTCGCAATGTCCATATGTGTTTCCTTTTGTTTGTTTGTGTAAACCACTCACACAACCAAACTCTTAAACCAAACTTCATGAGATGAACCTAGAATGTTTATAATTGTTCTAAGTAGTAAGCTATTGAAATTCAGGTAAATAGGTTTAGTAGAATAAAAGTTTTGAACCAAAATGTGAGATAACCTGGAAAAAATTTAGATTTAGAAAAACTTGCAACATTGTTAAGTGTTGTTAAGTTTGTTGCTATAAAGCTGAGTTGAGTTTAATGTTTATAATAGGCTGAATTTACAAAATATGCGTCAAAGTACGTCAGCAAACTTGAACACCATCCAAACCCACTTGCACGAGACATTCTTAACTTTAGTGGCCACAATCGGTTGAGAAGGAGGGATACCCTTGCTTTAACTCAAGCGCAAAATAGATGACTGGATCAGCTGATGTGAAATTTTTTTAGTATCATACAAATTTTTGTCTAGCACTGGCTGGGCTTATTATTTTCTTTTTAGTATTAAGATTTGAATACTTATTGTCATTTCATTATATGAAGATTCAATAAATAATTAAAGGCAAAAAAAAAAATAGGCTGTTGCACTAAATACATTTAAATTCAAAAACATTTGCTTTTTTAAACATTCTCATACTAATTCCAAGTACAAAAGAGAAACAAAGCAAAGAAAAAAAAAACACAAAGAACAATTTTATTCTTTTGATACTCTCAGAGTATTTGTATTTACTCATTCTTGCTCACTATAAGTAAAGTAAAGTAAATATACTGTAGTATTTTGCAAGGTTCTTATTTTACAATATGGGTATTTTAAGAACTAAATGCAAGCAATGGTTATGATTGTTTAATTTATCTTTTTTGCATAATTTTTTTAAATCGTTGTGATCTTTCTCATGAAATAAATGAACTAGAAGATTAATTAATAGATAGTGAACGTTAAAATAGGATATTAAACAATTGAATTTTGAAGTTATTTTTATTTTGTTTTAATAAAATTTTATTTTTCATTTTTACTAATTGAGAATTTTTCCTCTTTCGAGTACTAATTGTAAAATTTTTAAAAAAATTTTTTATTCGAAGTGTTTACTTCAAGTTAAATATACAATTCATTTGAAAACAAGTTAAATATACAATTCATTTGAAAACAATTGTATATTTAACTTGAAGTAAAAACTTCGAATAAATTTTTTTTTTAACAATTTGTCATTGTTCTAATTTTTTTATTTTTAACACGCATATCGTTAGTTGAAATTACAAAAAACGTAACAAATATTTTAAAAAAAATGCCTAACTTAAGCCAAAAATGCTTAGTACAAAAATTTCTATGAAAAAGTTGCAGTTTTTATTATTTCCGATAAAAATACAAAGACATTTTAATTAATAAAAATATTGGGCTTTAATTCTATTTTAATATGCAACATTACATATTTTGCATTTCAACTAACAATATGCTTTTTGTTTTTAGTCTTTTTCTGCTCCTGTAATATTTTTCCAATTTCATACAAATAAAATAAAAATTGCAAAATACTCGAGTATTTCAATAAGTAGTTTAAGAACTGCCTCTCGTATTCTTTAACACTTATTGTATTTATTTAGTACAAAGACAATATTTATTGTGTTTGTATTTTATAAGAGAAAAAGCATTTTACTTTATAAAGAGAAGATCGAATGAAGCAAGTAAACGAAAAAAAAGTAAATGTATTTCTGTATTTGTTTTTTGTACTTTTGCAACAGCCTAGTTTATAAGATAAGTCTGAGTTGTAGTCCCCTGATTTAATATTGTATTTGTTTACTCTATTTAAATAAAAGCAACAAAAACATACTTTGAATTTAAATAAGCTCACGGGGAGTTGTGTGAATAATCATTAATGCGGTAACCCCCTTAATAGAAGGCTTTTTAAGTTCCAAATCATTCTACTACATACATACATATATTTATTTATTTCTCTTTGTTAAATCATAGAAATATTACCTACAGCTTTTTGCACATTTAGTTGACATTAAGCAGGTATGTAAGTGTGTGTTTTAACTTTGTATTAATTTAAGCCATTTGAACTAAATCTTATATATTTGCTGACCTTTTTTCTAACTGTTTGTTATTTTTTTTATGGTTTATTTTACGTTTGGCCTTTTTCTAAAGGAGTTTTAATATTAGTTCTTCTATATACCGCCATGGGTTCTATAATATTTGTTACGCTCGAAGGAGAACTTGATGATACTAGTTCTCTAGAGACGGCTGTAGCGGCTTCCAAACCATATCCCCGTAACGAGTTAGCCAATGCGGAAATAAGATCGAGGTAAGTACCTGTGTATTTTTGTATGTTTTTTTATTTTCGTTTTAAATACAGCAAACAATATTTAAATTTCATCACAGGAAAGAAAAGAATTACTTACCTTTCCTCAAGTGGTTTTAGTTTTAAGGCTTTATATACCTTAAAAAAAGACCAGTTATTAAAAATACTAACAAGGCAAGTAATTGGCTAAAAACTTGTAAAAGAAATGTAGTTAAAACCTTTAGCTGGTAATAGGTTTAAATCCTTATTGTTTAAATGTGGATTACCCTTAGGGACTTAAAATGTTTTCTTTTTTTTTTTTTTTGTTGGGTTTCCCTGTTAAATGGATTGGTGTTACATTCATCCAAGTTTGCCAACAGATTTTTTTTTGTTTTTGTCATTTTATATGTTTAATTTAATAAATATGCTGTTAATAATAACTGGTTGTTAAGTGCACAAAAAATTGTCATTAAAAGGATTATTGGGTTCATTAAACAATCATAATTAATAATTAAATAAATATGTTGATTAACTATTATAGTATTTATGGCATTTTTGTGGCATGTTTAAACTAAAACTGTTGTTGTTGTTTTTTTTTGCCTATAGCTATTTTAAACATATTATTATTATTATTTTTATGGAATTTCAATTATTATTGTTAAATGTTTATCTCAAATTAATGTAATTGGTTTAACTGAGCTACACTTTAAGTAAACACTAACATTTAATAATTACAAAGTAAAAGTTTGGATAACAGAATAATATTTGTTTATAGGTGGTTTCAAAATTTTATGTTTTAAATTAATATGTTTAGGAGAACTCTTATCATTAAATATCATTCGTAAAAAAAAAACTGTGAATCAGTAGCTATTCTAGAATTTCGACTCCAAATATCAACAATTTGAAAGCTTTAATTGTAGAAATATTATATTTGCTAATCTATTTTCCTTGCTCGTGAATGCACAGCACCCTAACGTTTAGTTTAACTTGTCCTGCCTGTTTCCTTTAATCAAACCATCAAGGTTTTAAATTTAAGGGTTTAAATTACTAATAGGTATTTTGCATATGGGTAGTTCCATGAAAATTTCCACCACGACCAAAAAAATAAGAGTACTTGAAAAATGTTTCTAATATGATTTAATAAGAGAAAAATATTCGATTTTTCATAATATGGAAGCATTTACAGGTTATTGGAATTTTAAAACTCAAAAATGGAAGAGAAAAACTAAATGTCTCTTCGACTCAGTTTTTGCAAATAAAATAAATTATTTGCTCTTTGTTATTAACTCAATTAATAGATTTGAAATATTACAATTACATCTTAAAAATAAATTTGCAATAACAAATAACTATAATAATGAGAAAAACAAGAAGTTAGAGCTCGAATAACGTTATTTTTTTTGATTTGCTTTTGATGGTATTCTAATGTCACGTACGTTATGCAAAAACATTGTTTAACTATGTCATTTGTATATGGGCAGTCGCAGGTAAAGAAGATTACAATTCTAAAATAGGAATTTCTCCAATTAAAGATACATATTAACTAAAATTTCCTTTTCAACCGAAATAAAAAAAAAATTTGTCGCATACGTTATTGTAAGTACGATAATTTAAATTAAATGCATCAAAATCAATGTTAAATGCAAATTTTCTATTTAGATTATTTTAAATAGTCGTAAAACCATGAAACGGTGGCGGGAAGAGTTAAAAAAGACGAAGCAAAACTAAAAGAGCAACAAAAAAAAGAGGCTGAATTTGATATTATTTTTTATTAAAACACCGTTTTTGAATTAGTAAACACTTTTATTTTCTTTCCCCAAATTTATGTCTAAAATTATCTACAAAATACATTTCATTATTTATATACGAGAAAATTTGTCACGTACGTTATTATGTTTTTCTTTTATATAAAACTAACCAGAGATGATTTCTCTTTAAATATTAAAGGATTGTAAAGGTACATAATTGAGCTTATTTTAGGAATTTTTAAAGAAAAGAAAAACTCCCATGATTTGCAGACTTTCGTATGTACGTAAATATGCCTTAAACCCACTTTCGTTTTTGTCACGTACGTTATCACCTTATTTTGATCGGATAATTTCGACACCAAAGTTTCGAGGCTGCCCATTTTTTTTCTCAAACATAGAAGCTTTTGATTGCAACATAACTGTAGTATTGTTTTTCATTAACTTCTTGTCTTGTGAGATTTTTATTACTCCATATGTCACATACGGCTGTATGAAAATACCCATATAACTTATATTTATTATTGTTTTTAAATTAAAAAATTGTTATCCCAATTTTTTTAATTCCTTTGTTATGTATTGGCAAACGTTTCCTCGAATTATACATATATTTTTATAATTATATTTGTTTTTTGTCTTGTTTACAGCAAATTTTTTACGAGCATTTTACTTTATTCCTTAATAAAGTAAAATTTTAGCAATAATTTTAGCATATTTATAAAATTCCTCGTATTAGTTACGCATATATAGAAATATTTGTTATAAAGCACTGATTGGTTTGGAAATTCTTTAACATGTTAGTCATGTCTCTGTAACTCTCCAACATTTTATTTGAATTTTAAATAAATAACTTAAAAAACCTTATTTATTTGTTTTTTTGTCAAGATGTTATATTTGAAGTTTTTGATATTTATTTCTTGTAAAAGCTAATTGAGCCTAAATTATTCTATTGTAAATTAAAACTACATTTAATTACAATTTTTTCCAACGTTTCGTAAATTTTTTGTTGACTTTTGTTGACCGTAGTTATAATTAAATAAAAAAATATGTTCTATTTAATTTAATATACACACACTTTAAAATGTTCCCCTGAAGAAGTGAACAAAAAAGTGGTTTTAATTTACAATAGAATAATTTAGGACCAATTAGATTATACAAGAAATAAATATCAAAAACTTCAACTCGAAAAAAATACTTAACAAAATTCGAGGAATTATGAAAAAATAAAAATACAAAATTATCCAGAATATTTGGTAAAGCGTGATTTATTTTGAGGTTCCCTACTTAAAAAAACACAGAAAATTCAAATTTAATGGGAAATGTTTATTATCATTTGAAAGAACATTCTTTGGCATTTATTTTTTGAAGATTATGTCTATAAATGTTGGCCGTTGCTACGTCGCAGATAGTCTATCCGTTGAGTCCAATTTTCGATGACTCGTTCGAGCATTTCGACTGGTAACTGGCGGGTTTGTCTGCATAAACTTTACATATTCTCACAGGAAAAAGTCTAACGGTGTGATATCACACGATCTAGGTGGCCAATCGACCAGCCCAAAGCGTGAAATTATGTGCTCACCGAAGTGTTCTCTCAATAAATTCATTGATTAATGCGATATGTGGCAAGTGGTGCACACTGTGTCTACTGCGGCAATAAATCAATTTTACCGGCTCTCCGATTGTGATGATTTTTGCACAGATGGTTAAAAACTACCTAAAGGTCATGTGTGGAAAAATTTATGCAAATATCTCCATTGGTTTTCTGTCCCGAGTAGCGCAAAGTTGAAGTATTTGAACAAGTCTCAAATGTGATAGTTTTCTATGTCATATTCAAAAGCATGTTACTTATAAACTATACACCGAATGTTATAAGTATTTTTTCATTTAAAATAGCTTAATGTCTATTATGTAAATTAAAAAAAAAAAAATTAAAAATTGAAAAAAAATTTCCTTGGACAATATATTTTGAGCCAAAAAAATAAACATTTATGATTTTCCGTTAGACTTTTAGTTGTGTGCGAAGCAGTGCGACACATGGAGTCCTATACTGAATTAAAGCTGAGAGTCTCAGCTAACAGACTAAAAAAAAACTGTGCATATTTTCGCGCCGCCAAAAAAAAACAATGAAAAAACCAAAAAATTACAGTAAAAAATATGCGTTATGAGTTATTTTACGCGTGCAAAAACAACTGCGCATTTTTTCTTTCTTTGCTACTCGTACACGTAGCACGGTGCCAATTTGGAAGCGAGAAATACGAAAATTTCATTGCATGTGTGCTATATAGAAAAGACTTAAATTTAGAACGAAATTGAAGCTTAAAAAAATAGATTATCACGAAGATGTCAAAAAAACTGCCAAAATTTTTGTATTGGAATTGTATGGGGGGTGGGTGTTACAGTGGGCGGATTTTTTTCATATTTTCAAAACAGCATTTAATAGATGTTATATGCATTTTCGCGAAAAATAAACATTCTAGTTACAAATTTACAGAATATAAGGCATTTTTTAAATATCATTTGTATGGGAGGTGGGCGTAAAAATGGGCGGATTAAGTTCATATTTTCAGGAGCTCATTCTACAATTATAATATTAATGTTTTATAAAAATTGAGTTGATATATTTAAAATCATGGAAGTTATGCTACATTTTCTATTTAAGTTGTATGGGAGGTGGGCGTAAAAGTGGGCGTATTTTTTGTAAAAAAAAAAAATTAAAATTCTTAAAAAATTTTGAAATAAATGTGTGCAAAATTGCATGAAGCTCCGCAACCTCCTTGATTTATGGCCATTAAATACACTATACGGCCACAGTGTGTGTAGCTTCAATTTCAGGCATCAAATAGTCGGTTATCATGGCACGATAACGGTCGCCATTGACGGTTACGTTCGCAGCGGCATCATTTTTAAAGAAATATGGACCGATGATTCCACCGCTATATATATTCTTCACAGTGTGCTGGACGTGGCCTATTCGGTCGAATTTTATCCAATAATGAACGCTGGGTCTCAAAATGGATGATGGTGTTGCAAATAGTACGCTCAGTAGACCGATTATGTTGATAATAAGTTGAGCGCAGTGCACGAAACACATTCCTCACAGAACGTGAATTTTCGTAATAAAGTTTAACGATTTGTAAACGTTGTTCAGGCGTAACGCTAGATTTAGATGTTTGAAGCATTTTGAAGAGCAATTTTGAAGAAAATTTCAATCGTGTAAATCTAGCTTAAGTCTTTTCATTATGAAATGCCAAACAATACTAAACAAAAATAACATGACAGCATCACCCGACTCACACGTGATCTGTCAAAAAAAAGCCAATTGAAAAAAGTATCTCTACTTGAATCACCCTTTACAATCTAAATTTAATAATTAATCAATTGTATTTCTATTTAAATATATAATTTTTTCAAGTGTAATACTTGTAAAGGTTTTAGCCTTGTCACTAACATTTATTTGCTTAGCAAATATTTAATAATTACTATCACAATATAGTTACATGTTTTGTTCTTTTTTGTTGGTAAAAACTAAATACAGAAAATTATATTTATTAAATTAAAAAAAAATATTCATTAAATTTACATAAACAAACACAATAGTAGTATTTCTAGTATAAATGACTAGGACAAAATGTACAAGAAGAGAATAAAAAATGAAGTTAAATAGCAAATTTAATTAATTTTTATTTAAATAAATAATAACACACAGGCATGCACGTGCTTGATGGTTATAAAGGGTCCGCCATCTAACGTTTTTTGTTAACCAGTGCTTAGCTCATGTCTGATTTGACAGATAATTAGTTTTATCATTCCGCTGAACGAATACGGTTGTGTATACGCTTGAACAACGCTGGGAAATATTGCGACATTACTTTGAAAATCATGGTAATGTTGCAGAATGTGTGGAAGAAGAGAAGCACCGTCAGGTCCGTATGTTCGTTATCTTGTGAAAAAAGTGAAAGAAACTGACATCCTCATCGATAAACCAAAAACAGTGCGTACAACCGAGAATATTGCTGCTGTGGCAGAAAGTGTGCGTGAAGCGCCATCAACATCAATTCAACGTCGTTCGCAACAATTGAACATTTCGGAGACATCATTGAGACGAATTTTGCATAAAGACCTTGTTATGACGCCATATAAAGTCCAATTGGTTCAGGAGTTGAAGCCAACTGACCATCCAATGCCTTTTCGCTGCGCTAAGTGGGCCTGCGATCGACTTACAGAAGATGCCAATTTTGCCAAAAAAAAAAAAATCACCTTTTCAAATGAAGCTCATTTTGATCTTGGCGGGTATATAAACAAGCAAAATTGTGGCACGCATACATTGAAAAGCCGATGCACCCAAAACGAGTCACTGTTTGGTGCTGATTTTGGTCCAGAGGCATAATTGGGACATTTTTCTTCGAAAATGAGCAAGGAGTGGCCGTTACAGTCAATGGCGATCGTTATCGGGCCATGTTGAACGAATTTTTGTTCACAAAAATTGAAGAGCATGATATTGGCAACATTTGGTTTCAACAGGACGGCGCTATGTGCCACACAGCCGAAGCTACACTCGATATTTTGCGCCCTGTTTTTGAAGATCACATTATCAGCCGCAGAGCTGATGTCGTTTTGCCAACTCGGAGCTGCGATTTGACACCGTTGGACTGTTATTTGTGGGGTGGCGTGAAAGATAAGTGTTACGCCGACAAGCCAGAGACAATTGACGCTTTAAGGGACAATATTCGTGAAGCCATTGGTGAAATACACAATCGATAATGTGCTTAAAAATTGGACCGATCGGGTAGGCTACTGCATGGCCAGCCGAGGCAGCCATTTGAATGAAATAATTTTTTATAGCATTTTCAAAAAAGTTATTTGGCGGACCCTTTACATACATATGTATGTCAACAATTGTTCAATAAATTCATTTGCTATTTAAGAATTTACAAAATACTCAGTTAGACTTCATCAAATAGAGACATTAAATTTTTTTCTAATTTTATTTTCAATTAGTATTAATTGTATTATAATTATTTTAATTAAATGTTTGTGTGTATGCATGTACCAGCAAATACTTAAAAAAAACATCTTTAACTGTGTTAAATAGACAAAGTTTTACAGCTGTCTCCATTAAAAATTAATTTTTGAAATAAATACCTTAAACGATTTTGATGTGAAAACTTCAATTCAGTTAGTTTACGTAAATGTTATAAATAAATTAAAGGTGTCAAAGCTGTACAAAACTATAAAAACAGTCTATATTAAAGTAAATATTTAGCTGCACAAATATCTGTGTATTTTTACGGAACTGAAGTTGTAATTTAGTTGGCAAATTAAAACTGGCACAGAAAAATTAAAGTAAAACAAAAAACAAGATTAAGTAAAGTAATAAAACTTTCTAAAACAAATGCCCGAATGTGATTAAATTGTAGCAAAAGCAATGGAGTAAAAAATAGTAGCATTTTAGAAAAATTATTAGGGTTTTAGTCAGTTAAGCAATATACGAATTATTTTGAAATGTCAGTGTGTGTGTGTGTGTGTGTGTAAAACACTGCCAAGCCCATAATACACAGCAGAATTAAATAAGATTCACCTAGAATGTTTATTATTGAGCTAAGCTGTTTGCTATTAAAAATCAATAAAATGGGTTTTGTAGAAACGAAATTCTGTTGTAAAATGTGAAACAACTTTTCATGTTCTTAACGAATTAATTCTCAACTTTTACTTAATGGGTAGTAAAAATAATGTTGTACTAGTTAAACATGTTTACACTATTTAAGGAATATTTCTGACTTTAAAGAAACTAAGCTGATATATCAAATTCATTTTGTGTGTGTAAATCACGCTTACGTTCAAAATACAAAACCAAAATTAAGAATATTTTTGTATAATATTTATTATAGTCCTAAGTTGTTTACTATTCAAAATCAGCAAAATCGGTTTATTAGAAGAAAAGTTATTAAGAATAATATGGAAACATCTCTTAAAATCAATTAGTTACTGTAGCTTAGCTGGTTGTTGTAATATGTGTGTATGAGCTAATTTTAAACAAACGTTGTGGTATTGCACTAATTATGAAAAGTCGTTCCAATTTGTGTAATGCTTAGTTTAGGTGGATGCAGCTGAGGTTTTATCTTTAGCTAAACCGTTCAATCTCTTTTTGGTTGTCTACATTTAAGTAACTGCTATAATTTTACCCTCTAATCCTTTTTCATATATTACAAATTTAAAACGAAGACAGAAAATGAGCGACACAGGAGAGAGAGAGAGATAAAATAACAAATGTAAATAAAATGTTGTAAATGTTAGTTTACAAAAATTCTTACACACACATACATACATTTGTAAGTGTATTTAATTTAATAAATAAGAACCCTAAAAACTTTAGCATAGAGTTCGCATTTAATAATGCTGCTGATGATAATAATGATGACGTTAGACAAAGCTTCAAGTACATTGTATTAGGACTTGCCGGACGTTTGATGATAAAAACCCAACAAAACAAATGAATGAATATTGTAGGAAAATGTGTCTGCAGTATGAAAAAGTACTCGTACATCATTGTTAGTTGTCATAATGTCATAATGTTGGTTTGGTTCTACAATATACTATACATACATACGTTTGTGTTTTATACTATTTTGCATTTGCACAAACAACTCTGTGCATGATTAAAATGTCTCCAACATGGCATAAGAACAACATAAAACTAAAAACAAACTGAACTAAAAACTAAAATAAAATGACAATGCATGAGTACACACTTGGGAATACAACTATTGCTATTACTTACTCGTTCGTACTCGTCTTCATATTTGTAGTTGTTTATTTATTTATTTATTTGTCTATTTTTATATTTTTCTACATACCAGCCATACTTGCAGCTTACTTGTGTAAACTTAATATCTTGTCTTTATTCTAAAACACAATTATATTCAAGTCGTTGTTTTTTTTTATTTTGTTGTTCATCATAATACGAAATAAATTCATACATAAAATTGTTGTGTACTGGCTGTTGTTAAAATGACATCGTTTTGCCTTATTATGCGCGTTATAGGAATGCAGGAAGTATTTTTAGTTTTGCCAGTTCGTATGTAATAGGATCCCTCTTAGGAGTTAAGTTGAAAAGGTTTAAAAAGAAAGATTCGCTTTCACATGAACTCATTTAGAAACACAACTAACTAGATCAGTGGACGCTACTCCTAGTTACCAGGTGCATGGTTGGTTGGTTGGTTTACGTGGTAATTCACTACGTGCAAACACTTACCCCCTGGCCCACGATGTCGAACGATAACGTTCGCTTAGATAAGACTTAAGACACAAACTTGATTGTGGAATAAACAAACTTGATTGAGTAAAAAATAGATACGTTAAAAAGTTTGTGTCTTAAGTCTTATCTAAGCCAACGTTATCGTTCGACATCGTGGGACAGGGGGTTAAGTCGAATTAAAGGGTCCCCGTTTTAATAAGACCACACCACTCGTCAGATTTACTGTCGTTTACATCATAATGTAACTAAAATGTGTACAAAAAGTCGTATCTTGCTAGAGCCAACCTGTAGCTGTGAGATATCTCAGTAGGTCATTGAGTTTTCATAGTTTCCCATGAATTTATGTCTCTTGACACTCAGGGCTGGACATGCGAAGAGAAGGTGGAAAATCGTTTCTTCTTTTTCTCTATCCTTACATCCTTACAACTACGACAATTATCGTTAAAAAGGAGCCCCAGGCGACTAGCGTGCTTGCCTAACGTCCAGTGTCCCGTTAATACTGCCAGCAACCTTGATATATCCTTTCTATTCCCGGTTATCAGTTGCATAGTACGTTTCTCGTTGAAAGATGGCCACATCAACTTGGCTATCCTACATGTGTCTAAGTTACGCCATCTGTACTCAGCCTTTGTAAGAAAATATCTGTAGATGATGCCTTTGATAGTCACCAGTGGAATTGCTACTGAGACCGCATCGGAGATATCTAAGACAGATCCCATTCTGGCTAGTTCGTCTGTCCATTCATTGCCGTAGTGGTCCCTGTGCGCAGGTACCCAAACCAAAGTAATACCTAGCCTTGACAAAGAATTCCTACAGTGCCTGACTAGTAAGGATGCAATTGTTTAGGCATTCAGTGAGAGAAGTGCCGCCTGACTGTCGACAAGAATACTTATATTGCCGCGGATATTATGATCATGTAGTGTATTACAAGCTGCCATGATTGCATACATTTCCGCCTGGAAAACACTACACTCAGTCGGAAGACGATACGAGCTGCCTACCTCCGGTTCGTCACAGAAGACCCCAGAACCAACACCGCAGCTCATCTTAGAACCGTCTGTATATATCCTAGTGTCATATTTAAACACGAGATTACCCCTACTCCACTCACTCTTGGAGGGAATTTACCAGGTGCATAATATGATCAGCTATTCAGATAAGCATCATGTTGTTAGTGAAACTCGTTACAAGCATGAAAGAGAGAGCTTTAATTAACTCAAACTGAAAATCCCTTTGCAAATAAATTAAAATTCATTTACTAATGTGGCATGTTGTATTTAAGCCCACCACTGACCTAAATATGTACCATATTGAAACAAAAAACTGCAAGTCACCTTCAATAATATTCCTTTCCATTCCTGTCTCTCTTTTTGCTTTTCTAACTTGTACAAAAACCATTCATTAAAGATGTGTTGCCAGAACTGTTCCAAATAACTAAATAAACTCTATGGGTGCTGCTACACGTTCAATAAATGTCGTGATATTTGGATCGCCATCCATTTTAAAGTATTGATGGATCACGAGCGTATTTATGTCATTTTTGTGCTGTGCGGGTCGTTTATCAATGTCGCGAGAAAACCAAAAGAAAGCCTGTTTAATCCCTTATGTTACTACATTTTTTGTTCATTGAATTGATAGAAAGAGACAGAAAATGTTAGAAAAAGCAAACTATAAAAAATGTAAACAAAAAAGCCTTTTAGTTTTTTCTTTTGTTATGGTTTTGTATATTTTATTAAATGTTGTCAACATTTTGTTTATGACAAACATAAAAATAAAACAAACAAAAAACGGTTAATCGCCAAATTTGCCCATAAACCGCTCATTCAGCAACACTTTTAATATTTTAAGCTTGAAATGTCAATTTTAAGTTGAACAATTTTACATTTTTTTTGACATAACTTTATTTTTTATCGATAACTTTAGTAAAATGTTTGACAGTTTGCCATTTATCTTAATACTGCTGAACTCTTTGCACTTGGTAAATTTTTCTATTACATTATATTTGTACTATTCACCAAAACTTGAACAATGCATTAAAAATGTAGTGTCATAAGGCCTTTACCCATTTTGCTTGCTTTTTCAATGAATAAAATAGTGGGAAGGAAAATTTGGAGCAAAAAGTGGTTGCAGGATCGGAAAAAATATACGCACTTAAGTTTAATGGACACAATTATTATTATTTCTCACTTTTTACTGACTGAAAATGCTACACGTTCAATATTTATCACGAGATCCGCGATCTGGATTTCATATTTTAGGTCATTCTGCAATATGGATCGCGATCCATCAATACTAGAAATATCACGATATTTATTGAACGTGCAGCAGTGTCCTATAATATTTGTACTTTCATTATTATACAGCTTCTATTTTAGTTTGACTTGTGCATTGACATAAAATTCTCTATAATTGCATTTGTAGCATAAAACTTGTCAAAGGCTTATAAAGCAAATTTTGCATGGATATTTGCTTTATAAGCCTGTTATAAACCCTTGATAAGTTTTAATGAATTAGACTGATAATTTGTAATTTTGTTCTTGACTTTTAAAAAGCAAGAGTTTTGTTAATAATTTCTCTGCAGGTGTTGTGTTAAAATTCCATTAAAATTATTAATTATTCTTTCCCATTAATTTATTTCTAAAAAGGCTCTGTTAAAGCAATTATTTAATTGTTTATTTTGTTAAAATTGAAACATTTAGCAAATTGCATTTAAAAGCCTGCACAAGTCAGTCGACCACTGTAACTTTCGTTCTCCAGTTTCCTTTTATATTTGATTTAATTCCATGAACATGTACAGGGAGTTTTTATTATTTCCTCTTCTTAGTAGTTGCTGTAACTGCTGTTCTTACTGATGTATAAAAGGGATCTTATTTGACCTTCTGCCACTCACTACCGCACACACACACACACACACACTACGAGTATATCTGGTAATTTTTGGGTATATTTTACTATACACTTACACAGGCATAAATAAATAATGCATGCACACACACACACACACACACAAACATTCATGCATAACTGAGTGTACAAAGTATAGTTTTCTTTGCTTTAATTGTTTTTGTATTTGTTAATCTTGAGCTTGTACTTTTGAAATTACTAAAGAACTCTAGATACTATCAAAAAAAAAAAAAAACCAAAAAACTCAAATAAAAAGGACAGTAGTGTAGTATAACACAACACAACTACTTACGTGCGAGTTTTGTCTGTAAAAATATTCTGTAATTTACGACTACTTAATAATGTGATGTTGCAGCAGCAGCTAGTTGTTGTTGCTGGTTGTTTTGAATTGCTGAATAAAGAAATATTTTCAACACCAGCTACTTCACTAACTAAGCTTTTGCAAAGCAAAACAGTAGTCTTGTAATAACTAATTTAATAGTTGAAAGTAAAATGTTCAGGAACTTAATTGCAGAGTAAAACACCACCGAACCAACAAAACAAAAACACAAAACTACTTAAAAGATTTTGTTACAAGTCTAATGCTTACTTTAAGTTTTTATAGATGAGATCTCTGTGTTAAAATAAGGGATACTATAGACTTTACTAGGCTTTTACAGTGTAATGTTTAATCGAAATTTAATTGTGGTGTTGGTCTGTTGTCCCCTTAGTGTTGGGTGCCAAAATTAGTTTTATTCTCGTATTTGACTATGAAATGAGAAACAAATTTAAATAAAAGTTAAATAATACTTTGCAAATGTGGAACATTAGGTGTGTGTCGCAAAGCAGTCGTTAAAAACATTTTCTGTATTTTACAATTCGCCTTTAAAAAAGGCTTTTAAAATATCTTTCTTTCAGGAAAAAAAAACAATAATTTAGATCAGATTGTCTTTAATTTTAACTTTTAAATCTTGATTATAAATTTTAAGTTTCTTGAGTTGAATTCAATAATATCTGTAGCTCGTTTCTGTATTTCTCGCATTGTAAAATTTTTCGCATGGAATTAGTGAATTGTAACAAAAACAGTGTAAAAAATTATTATTATTATTTGAGCTGTTAATTTTAAATCTTTGATATTTCTTTATTTAGGCTCGAGTTTATTAAATTAAATTTTCATTAAATTATTTTTTATTGAAAGTAGGAATTGTTACATGAAAATTATAATTAAAATTTATTGATAATTTTTCTTGGCTTAGGATTCGAGCCTGGGTTGTTGGTGGAATTTACATATGTTTCGAGAAACACCACTTTCTCTCATCAGAATTCTTTACGTTCTCACCCTCTGCACCACTGCGGCGCCCGCTAGCCTACAATCAAACATCAATCCTTTAACCAGTATCAACGGTGGTTCGAAATTTGCTGTAATTATCATTTTTCATTTATTTTACATGTTGCCTCCTTTTCTTCAGTTTGGTCGTATTCATGTCAAGACTGTAACAATTCCTACCTTCAATAAAAATAATTTAAAGAAAATTACATTTAATGAACTCGAGCCTAAATAAAGAAAAATGGTTTTTCTCACACAAGTGTTTCTGTAACTTTATTTTGCCAGAAATATCTGCCATTTAAATAGTTTTCCAACAATTATTGGAAGAATGTGAGAAAAAGTGTTTCTGTAAGAAAAGATTCTCACAAGAACTGTCAAAAAAATTCACATTTCAAATTGGTGCGAAAAACACACAATTCAAAATATATGTATATGTAGATATTTTTAAATCTGCAACATATTTGCAAATGCTTAAGAAAGAAAAAAAAAAGAAAGAGTTTTTGCCAAATATAAACACCTAAAGAAAAAAAAAACATCAGGGACCATAAATATCAATATTAAAAAATAATTTTCGTGTTCAATTGTAATTGAATCGCGTATGCATGGTGTAACTATACAAGGTGAGTGCAGTAGCCCAGCTGACTGACTTTGTTTACAATTTACTTATGTCAAAAGTAATATTTTTTCAAGTATTTTTGACAGTAGTACATTATTTTACACAAACAAAATGCCTGTTGTTTCTGTTTTGTGTTGTATTTGTTGTCGATTTGCACTCACCTTGTATAGTTGCACCATGCGCGTATGTTTGCTATGCTTCGTCCAACAAGAAGCAACAACAATGCTTAATAAATTTCTGAAAAAATGACAACCATCCGCATGTGTTCTCATTGCTTGCTCAACTTCGTTGACGTTTGGCTTGCATTTGACACTTACTTACCGCCATCCCTAAATACCGACGTAAAGCGGAACGTATTTTTACGCTAAGCCTTAAGCTGGAGGTGCACAACTCGCGTTTTGGCGTCAACGCGTTTTAAGCTTTCTAAACGTTTTAAGCGTCAGGCATTCCAAGTTACATGCGAAGATTTTGCGCATCAATATTTTTTTTATATATGTATATGTACTTTTGGAGGTGATGCCGTATGCCCAGCTGATTTTTTTTTTTTTATGAAGTTTTTTATCGGTTTGTTTGTCAAACTCATATAAAAAATGTTATTTCAACTGTAATTTTTTCTGGTGACATCATCTTTAAAATAAATTTGCTTTGCATTTGCCAATGTCAGCTGTGACGTGTGCACCGCGTTCAAAAGTAGAAAGTAAACGAATTTTTTGCGTTTCAAGTGTCAGCGCGTCCTATGCTTTTGAGTGTGTAACTTAACGCATACAACTATGTACATTGATTCTACTTTTTTGACAGTTGCTTAGAACGCGTGAAACACGTAGACGCTTTGTGTGGACCTCCAGCTTTAGCGCTGATACCCCATCCCTAAACAAAAGCGGCAACGTTATGTCAAAAAAATCACCCCTATCGTAAATAAAAATTCCACGTGAAATTTGTTCACTTTTATCTTTTTAACATTGAATTTAAATAGGAAAATGTGAAAAGTGAACAAATTTCACGTGGAATTTTTATTCACGATAGGGGTGAATAAAAACAGGGTTATCAAACAAATAAATAAAACGACCCTGTTTATTGTAACAGCTGGACATTGTTGTTTTTTGTTTTGTTTCTTTTCTTTTTTTTTCTTTTGCAACTAACTTCACTGTGAAACGCCTTGTCAAAATCGGATTTTCCAATAGCAAAGCGTTGCCGCCGCATTGTTTCAGTATGCTCCATACAAAATGTATGAGCATGAGAAATTTTGACATTTAAAAAACGCTTTCCGTTGTTTGTTTTCGCATTCAAGTACAGAAACACTTTTTTCTCACAAATCGAGAAACTATGGAATTTTTTGTTTCACACTTAATGTGAGAAATTTTTCGATCCGAGAAATACAGAAACGAGCTAGTGGATATTGTTTAGTGACTTGTTTCAATGAATCCTGAATACACCTATTGTACTTTAAATATATAAGCCGATAGCCATTGATGCTAGTGCTTTTAGCCTTTAGGTTTATTGTAATTTTAATTATAATACATTTTTTAATAAATAAATAAATAATACTTAAAATATAGCTATGAGTATCCTTAATGTATCCAATTTTGTTAAATGCTTAACAACATTTTTTTAATGGAATTTTGCACAATATAAATTGTAGGCCAGCTTTATCTACATTTTGAGCATCTCAATTTTTCGTGTGTAAATATATGTAGATTTCTGTATGTCTGACTAACCAGGCTGTATGTATGTATATCTTTAATAAAATTTTGCCTGGATTTAAATCCTCACATATAAATATAACTGTGTAAATAAAATATATAATCATATATATTTATATATATACATCCAAACTACATAAATGTTTATATACATATATTGAATAATGTACCACAAACCCGTACATGTATTCTTTATACACAAACATAAAGTTTGTATTTATTTTGAATTTATATACATACATGCAAACTGCCACAGATAGACAGACAGACAGATGTACTTACGTATGTACAGCAGCAATACAGCCAGACATATGGAGAGTTACTTACATACGAGTACATACATTTGTTTTTTTTTTATCCTCAATTTTTTTGTCGTTCTGTTTTCTGAACATTCACTTGTACATTTCGTTGTTCATAGTCTGTGCAGTGTTTTTCTTGTACTTTATATTATTTGTTAAATTTACATTTTTTTTATATTTTGATTCTTTTCGTTTTGTTAAAAAAAAAATAATACAATTGTGCTCCTATGCACAAGAAATTTTGTTTATAGATTTGTCCTTTTACTTACACAGTATTGTTGCTAAATGTCATTTTCATTTAAATTCATTGCAGTACTACTCTCAATACAATTCTTGCAATTTTAATGGTTTTTCTTCTATCTCAGCTTTCACCAACCAACAAGAACGTAAAAAGTCAACCCCACAAAATAATCTCAACATATTGTATGCATCTTGTGTGGAAAAAATGTACATATTATTATTTTCGTTTAAATTACTACATGTAAAGTCAATAGCAATATATTTTCTAGAGGTTGGTTGGTTGAGTATGATTGTACGATTATTTGAATAAAATAAACATCTTTGGTGATTGTCAAAAGAAGAATAATTTTAAAAAGTTTGTATTTATTTTGTAATAAGATTAATGTTTCTTTTACAATTTATATATATTTTTATAAATTGTTGTAGTAATAGAAAACAACTATTGTCAAACTTTAGTGTCCTCCCTGTAGCTCGGTTGTGGTATAAACCGTGTCTTTAATCAAATAACAACAATCAAAACTAACAGCCTGGCCCAAGATGCACATTGGTAGAAATTCATATAACGAGCGTCTACAAAATAGAAGTTGTCGAAGGACAATGATACTTGGCACATAGGCATTTTTTGTTTGAATCAAGAAAAAATGGAAAACTCAAAATGATCCGCCCACTTTTACGCCCACCTCCCATACAACTTGTATTGAAAAAGTGTCATAACTCCCTTGATTTTGATTGTATCAACTAAATTTTCACTAAAAATAAATATTATAATTGTAGAATGGGCTCCTGAAAATATATACCTAATCCGCCCACTTTTACGCCCACCTCCCACAGAAAAAAGAAATAGAAAAAACATGAATATGAATTTTAAGCAAAGTCTTTTAATAATTTTTTGACATCATTTTTTGATTTGCAGCTTTGAGTGAAATGTGTTTATAAATGGGTCTGAAGAGAGTAAAAGATTATGCATTACGTCTTCATTAGTGGCTACACGTCCAGTTCTTCGCGAGTGATGTCATCTATAGGCTCTAAATGACATCATTGAATAATAGCGTGTTCAGATATGAACCTTAATTACGATAATCGCAATTAACGCCATTATTGAGCTCAATATTCCATATAAAATCTCAATTAATTATTGCGCAATAAGTACGAAATTGTTATAATATTGAGTAAGATTTTGAATGCAACACTGTTCACAACTGTGTTTAGTGAACAACATTGTATAAAATGGCAAATGTCAACAAAAGAAATCATTAAAAAGTCAATGTGTAGGTAAGTTTGTTTACATAGAAACACAACAACCATATAGAGTATTTTTTGTATTGTTTTCCAATTGTCAAATGATTATTGAGTAAGCAGAAAATTGCGTATGCCTGAACACTTAAAGTAATATTGTCAATTAACCGAATATTGACTCAATTAAATTTCATGTCTGAACATAGTATAAGGGCCTTTAGATAGAGACATACCTATTGGCAGAATAGCTTCTCCTATAATTTTGCTACCATGCACCAGAATCTTATGCACAGTTACAGGCATGTACTACCAGCCATAGAGATCAACAAACAACTTGGCAGTATACACTACCAGTCAATAGAATAGCTCCATTGTTTCTACCAAATGAAAATTAATTTTTCTCGAATTCAAGTTGAAGAAAGTGTTTTTAGTCAATAACAGGGTGATCATTTAACTACAGTTTCCATAAAAACAATATTTTCAATTACGCCCCATTATTTTTTTTATACAAGATTAACTTTAGATAGCACAAATAATGGTTGGTTTTTTTCGTTCAGTAGAATAGCTCCAGTTGAGTAAAAATAATAAAACAAAGAACACATCAGTTTAAACTTATTTAATTTTCATAAATTAACTAAATAAGATTAGTAAGCAATGATTTAATAATGAGTCGACCCTCTTTTTTTTGAAATTATTTCAAAAACACGGTTTGGGAGTGAGTCATAGAGCTGCTTCAAATAGTTAAGCGAAACTTCCTCCCAAGCTTTTTTGATGGCAGCTATCAATGACGGCTTATCCTCAAATTGTCTGCCACACTCATACACTTTTCTTGCCAACCATCCCCACACGTTCTCAATAATATTTATATCAGGAGAGTATGGTGGCCATTCCAGTAATGCAACATTTTGTTGTTGAATCCAGTTTTTCACAACTCGTGCAGTATGTATCGGAGCATTATCTTGTTGGTAAGTCCACTGGAGTGGTTATTATCGAAGTGAGAAAATACTTTTTCGAGTACGCTTTTATAAGTTAATGCGTTCATTTTTGAAGACAAAAATTGGATTTCGCAAGCTCCAAAGTAGGAGACCGCTCCCCACACCATCACACGACCTTCGCGGCTATGAAGACGACTTAATCGATGTTCTTCTTTTTGAAGATCATGAAAACAGAAATTATAGCCATCTGGTCCCTCCAAATTAATTTTTTTCGTCTGAAAACACTACGCGTTGCCACTCAGTTTTCCACGACATATGGTTACGACAGAAGAGAAGCCTATTTGCTTTTCTGGCTGGATTTAGTGGTGGTTTTTTTGCAGCTTAAGTCTCTTCAGATGTTCTAATAATAAGTCGCCTTTCTGCAACAGTAACTGCTTTATTGGTCCGACCTTTCATATTTTTTCCGTAGCTCGACATATTTCGTAAAAAATTTCCTATAGCACGGTGACTCCGTCCCAGTTTTTTTCCAATTTCGCGATGACTAAGCCCTGAGTCTCTGTACGCTTCAATTTTTCCTCGTTCTTCTAAAGATAATGCAATCCCACGACCCATTTTTTTTAAACGTTATTAGATTTACGTCCACTTAATAAATTTACAACGTTTTGATAACAATCAATTGATCACAACTAAAACGATAAGCATTGGAGCTATTCTAATGAACTAAATTATTTGTATTATTATTGTAGGTAGTTGACAAAATGCAGAAAAAATTTATAACTGAACTATTTTTGAATTTTCTTTTGTGTCCAAAAAAATTATAAACAAAAACTATAAAAAGCGAGACTACCGAACAATTGTAATTTGCAACAGGTTTTAAGAGAATCGACCATTCATTAAGAGAAAAAGACGGAGCTATTCTTTTGACCGGCAGTGTATATGAAATTTGTTAGCGTCGATGCTTTTTTCAAGAATGAAATGTATAATTAACACTATTGACTAGTATGAATTATGGCAACAACAACAAGCATGAACGAAAATGCATGTTTTGTTACTTTATCACTTTATAATTTTTACTGTTTTTTTTTTTTTTTTTTTTTTTTGTAAAAGTGCAAATATGTGCAGCTGGTTTTTTTAACTTTTAGCTGAGACTTTAAGCTGTAATTTGACATCATTAGTTAAACGGCGCTCCACAGCGCTAAAAAGATACAGCCTATTGAAATTGATGAACATTGAAATTTTGATGTTGTTTATATTTTGTTCTACGACATTTTTTATATGGCACTTTTTCCAACTTTTTTTAATGCAAATCTCATCTTTGACAATTGTCATTTACAAAAATATACAACAAAGTCAAGTGATAAGTTTACTGTAATTGTACCAAAAGATTGAATATACAGTAAATTTGCATGCCATTGTAAACAAGCGAACATATATGAACATCGAGCGTGTCTATCCAAACATATAATAAATACATCAGCCTAATATTACGGAATCATAATATTCAGATATCTGCCAACAAAATACCAAAAAATTATTCAAATCGGCGAACATGAAAAAAATAAATTTTGGCCAATCTTCAACCAATGTGCGATGTCGAAAGAAAACTTATGCGAAAGAAAGTCAGTCACTCACTTTCATTCGCAACAGTGGCCCACTATCTTACGAATTATCGTTCGCTTTGCTTTACGTTTCAAACGTAATCCAAATAAATAATTAAGTTTTCATATCTTCATATCACAAAAAATCGCTTATAATACATTTACACCTACGCAAAATCTAGTACTTAAGAGATTTTGAGCGAAATCTTGTTCATTTCTACTAGATCTCCCATACAAAACAAAATTTAGTTCGTCACGAGATTTTGCCAAAAATCTCACAAAATCTTGCAATACAACTCTGAATTTCATACTCAAGTACTAAAAAATACAGCACTGAACAATAAAATTTTGACAGTTACACAAAAATAAATTTAAAAAAATAATAAAAAGAGCGGAATATAAAATAAATTTACGGCAAGCTACACCGTATATCTAGCATCAAACCGGATCGAATGGAAAGAGTTCGTTGCGGCCCTTTGTTCCTACTAGGAACCACAGGACATAATATATATATATATACTCCGTATACTAAATAATTAAATAAACATTTCTTTGTTTTGTCTGTTTTTGTCATTGACCTCAACTTCGAACACAGCAATTGAAATGTTTGCCGGCTCATTCGAAAATTTTCTATGAACGTTTTTTCTGGCATAATGTATGAATTCATACCTCAAATCGCTTCAAACCTGCTGATGGGAAGCATGATTTTTGTATGAGATGCTCCCGGTTGGGAGGACTACTTTCTGCTGACAATAAGCGCTTCTTTTAACCTAATCAAACATGCAAATAAAGTGTTTTACGTCACTTCGCGCACACCAATTCTATCTGAATGTTTTTGCTTAAGAAAAATTCATAGTAACTGAGAAGCGCGATATTCGTTTTGTAATTGACTTTCGTTGTCATACGTAAATCTGTAGGCTATAATTTCATTTTTATTTTTTTTCGCTTTAAAACCTTCTTCGTTGTCAGCACTAAAAAATCATATTTTTTGCATATTTTATTCTTAAGCATTTACTGCTTCTCTTAAGTGCTTCAAAAAACACGAATTTTTTTACTAGTTAAACAATAAAAAACCGATCGTGTTCCTTCCCTAATGGCTACGAGTGATGACAGCTATCTTAAATACATTAAACTAGTCTACATATTACAATTCAAGTAACTTAATCTATGCAAATTGTTTTCGAGGTTGACCCTTATTTTAGCTAATTACTTTTTTTCTTCTCAATCAAATTTGTTAATTTTCAATAACAAATTACTTAGGAAAATCACTAACATACTGTTTGGATCTCATTCATTTCATTTATGTATTTTAGTGGTTATTATGATTTACACACACGATTCCCTCTTAAAAACCCCCTAGCTAGTGTTCAAGTAGTCAGTTCGTTAATATCTTTATTACTCCACAAACTTTTGCATCAGTCTTTTTTACACGAATCACGTTAAATCATTTTACCTGATTGTTTAAACAATAATTGAAAACTCAAATGCTTACGTCCTTTATAGACTTTAGACTATTATTCCATTTCTCGTAGTTTCCTTTTACCTTAACTCTATTTAAGACCTGCCTATAAGACATTTCATCATGTTGTGTAAACACTAGTTTTTCCTTGTTGCCTGCATCAAAGTGTGTTTATTTTTTTTCGTAATGAAGTAACATTTGAAGAAGATTTATTTCATTTTTGTGCATTCATTTGCTTTCAACATTGACTTGTGTAGTTTTTATTTTCTTGACGTTTTTGCCAGATAAACTTTTTTGTACATATTCCTTTTTATATTGTTATTTACATTAGTTGTGTGTGTGTGTGTGTATGCATATTTGCTTAATAAAACAATGATAACAATAACAACAGCAACGAAATGTGCAATAAATTTGCATTACTAAACAATATAAACATTTAAGTTAAATACAAGTACATTTAAATTCATATGGTACAACTATTTGCATACTCACACACTAGCTCATAGCTACATATATACATACATACAAACATACATTTTTAGCACACACATCCCAGCATACCATTCTAGAAGCGCTCCGAAAAAGTAGTCAGAAAAGAGTCCAACTAAAAAGCATTTTCGAAGCTAAAGAAAAATTTGCTTAAAAAATTAGTTTTTTTCCATTTTTATATATTTTATTTAAATGAATTTCATTTTATTTTTTTTACTGTAAATACAATTTATTTAATTTTTTTCCATTTCTAATTTATGACGTTTTCTTTTCTGGCAAAAATGTTACACGTTTTTCCCATTTCGCATCTTTTTTATTTTTTTGTGTTCTTTTCTGAAAAAATGTCAACACTGCTAAAGTGTAGTGTGTTCTTTTCTATAAATGTCACACTATAAATTTAAAAAATGGTGCACCTTTCACACTCTGTATTTTTAGAGGGGGAGAATCGCACGATAAAACAGCTGACCAGTGATGCCAACTTTTGAGACTCAAAACGCGTAAACATTTTTGAAAAAATGGCTAAATGGAAAAAAATCCATATAAAACCACACCCAAATTTCTTTTTTTCGCGTTTTGAGTGACTAAAATCCGGCTACATCTAGCCCGAAAAGGGCTAAGTTGGCATCGCTGCAGCTGACATTTGTTTTGTTTATGAATGTGTATTTGTGTTAAGAAACAAAACAGATATATACAAAATGGAAAATATTACTACATTTTTATGTACTGAAAAAATTTTGGATGACTTGTTGGATTCATGTTCATCATCTGATGATGATAAAATATTTTATATGATTATGGAAAGAAATCTACAACCGCGAGTGAAAGGCTTTGTAGAGAACGTAATTAATGAATACTCTGAAGTTAATTTATGTCAAATTTCATAGGACAATATCTCCTACTTCTTATATATGTAATGTATGTTTATATATATAATTTTTATAGTTTAAGAAGAATTTGCGTATTGGTCGGGAAGGTGCCTTTGGCCTTATTTCAAGCGATCTTACCAGGGAGCTGTCTGCTTCTTCTATTTTAACAAAAAAAAAAAAAAAAAAAAAAACAGCTGTACATAAAAAAAAGTGTTACACTGTTGTAATTTTATGTTCTATTCTGACCATTAAAAATGCGACATCTTTAAAATGTGGGGTAAACATTATAAAAATGTACATAATAAAAGTGTAGCATTTTATTTAAGAAAAGAAAACACCATTAGTTTATTTGTAAATGAATTTGTTTAAGCAAAAACAATTTAACAAAAAAATGTCAACTAAATTAAATTTTGATTTCTTCAAACTTTTTTCTTTCAATAAAATAAAAAGTTTTTTCGAGGCTCGAGGCCGTTTTTTCTATTTATTTTTATACCCTCCACCACCTGGAGTGATGAATGAGGGTATATTACGTTTGTCATTCCGTGTGAAACTTTTTTAATATTCATCTGAGACCCAACAAAGTATATATTTTCTTGATCCTTATGAAATTCTAAGTCGATTGAGCCATGTCCGTCTGTGTAAAACACTCTCACGTGCAAACTATACAACTTAACTAAACGAAATTTCCAGAAAAATATTTCCTATTTTGCAGGTAACTTTGGATTTGAAAATGAGCAAAATCGGTTTAGGCCACCCAGAGATATGGACCAATATGTGAGACAACCTCCATAAAAATTTGATATTTTTTGTACATTTTATTGCAACATTTTTAAATATATTGCAAATAATACCATGCCATTTTGTATAGATACGTTGTTTTTATGATAAAAGAAGAAAGTGTGCGGAAAATAGTAAGAATGGGCCCATTATTTCTTATAGCCCCCATACAAAAATCTTCCCGAAATATTGCTCAATTATACATAAATGCCTATAAAATTGGAATATCTAGACAAAATTCAGCAAAAATAAGTTTTATACAAAAAAAATCGCAAAACGAAATTTTTTTTAGTTCGGTCCATGTTTGATCATAGACCCCATATAAAGTCCACTTCCAAAATTCACTTAAATACGTATAAAACAGATATAAATAATGTTAAACGGCTAAAATTTGACATAAATACTTTTTATAGCCAAATAAATTGTTGTACTAAATTTTATGGTGGTCGGCCCAGAACTGTTCATAGCACCCATACAAGGACCACATCTGAAAAAGACATTTTTCCCTATATATATTGTATAAATATCGGTGCCGACTCAAAACGTTGCACAGATCATTTTAATATATACAGAAATCATTCCACAAAATTTTATGAATTTCGGTCTATTTTTAACCGTATGCCCCATATAAAGCCCTCTTCCGAAAATCACTTTAATACCCATAAATCTCTTATAAATAAGGCTACCAATCCAAAATTTTACACGAATCATTTACATACATGCCTTAATCAAACTGCTGGATTTTGAGAATATCGGTCCATATTTGACAATATCCCCCACATAAGGTCCACTCTCGAAATCTACGTTAATAATAATATATATTTTAAATATACCGTTATTTGGTTGAAATTCGACGTGAAATATCCTCATATGCATGAAAATAACTCTTCCAAAATTTAAGAAGATCGGCGCATAATTTGTCATAGCTGCCATATAAGAACCATTTCCAAAAAACAAATAAATTCGGGTCAAAAAATATTTTTTTCGGATTTAACCCATATTCGGTCCATATTTTATAATCATGATATATATCGTTGGAAAGGTATTACAAATTATCAAGAACCCAGTAGTTCCCGAGATATAGGCCTAAATATTTTAAACTTTACGAGCCCGCCCCCTCGAAAATAGGCGTGGCCGCCAACAATTTTTTTTTGCTGGCATCTCCTCTAAAAGCCCTATTTGATTTTTTTTTTTTTTTTTTAGCAAAGTCACTAAAACCGAATTGTTCCCCTTTTTTATACCCTTCATTTTATACTCTGTTTGTTAAATTACACTCAAGGTTATTATGAACATCAGACAAACTCTGTAAATTATGGTAAGAATTGGTAATTAAATCAATTAAAAATGGTGAAAATTAGATAAAATTTCAAAATATTTAACATAAATTATGTTGGTCGTAAAATTGTCTTTCAAACAATATATCAAATACTAATAAAATTTGCACTAAGACTAAATAGAAAACACAGAATAAGAATATTCTTGTCCTATAACCAGTGTAGTTTTTCTATTTCTTATTACGTTTAGGTGGAGGGTATATAAGATTCGGCACAGCCGAATATAGCACTCGAACTTGTTTCTATTTAAAATTGCAATGACTCTTTTCTGACATGATGTAAGAGCTCTTTCAGAGCCCAAAAAAACCCTCATAAAAGACTCTTTTCTGACATTATCTAAGAGCTCTTTCTGACCGATCATTTTCGAATGTAATGACCCTCTTTTCTGAAGGTTTTTGGAGCAATAATGAACGCTCCGGAAAAGGTGTCAGAAAAGACTCTTTTCGGGCTCATATGGCTTACTGGGATTTGTATATTTATGCACATACGCTCATATACTTTGATTGTACACATTCAGAAACAATTGAAATATTTTCTATACAAATAAATACAAATACACATTTTGAAACTTAATCATTGAATTGTAAGTGTACCCTACATTTAAATGCCAACTGACAGTTAACATTAAAATACTAAACATATTGCAGAACTTTATTTTGAACATTGTACTGTCAAGTTCATTGCTTTAATTTTTATTTATACCTTTTTAAACATGCAGTCTCAAAAGTTTTTATAGCGATTTTTCATAATTTAATGAAGAGTTTGAAATTTGCAATTTGTAATTTATTATTTGCTTTCATCTCCCTTTTGGTAGGGTATTTAAATACACATAAATCTATATATAAATTTGTGTAGCAACAATATTGACTAAATATGTCCATTTTTCTGTTAACTATTTGCATAATGTTTATTACTTTTCCAAACACAAATTGCAAATTTTTATTTTATATTTTAGTAAACTTTGCCGCAATATGCAAACTAGGTTCCTTTTGTAACCTTAACGTGAGTGGTAGGGTTATTTGATATAAGTTAAGTTTGTTATTATGTAAGCGCAACAGCTGGAAATATTCATAAAAGAAAGAAATCCATCTAGCTATGGGTTGTATGCCGGTTAGTAGAAAACAGACTTGTGTCTAAAGTTGTACCCTAAACTAATTGCATTTTTTTCCAGAATATTTGCCACTGCTCTAGATACAATGTTATTAAAAATCTAAAAGATCATTTGAATAGAACAAAAGTTATAAATCAAAATATAAGACAACTTTAATAATATTTGACTTTTACTAAATTTTGAAACCTTAAAAATGTTAACGAGTTAAATTGAATCTTTTGTTGCAACAAGTTTAGTTAATACTGTAGGGATATTTAGTTTCCTAATACCACTCTAATTTACATTATTTTCTCTCTTTTTCGTTTTTACAAATTTTCCAATCAAATCTCGACTGCAGGATAAATTTTAGTTACAATTTGTGTGTTTATTTAAAAGAAGGTGTACCCCAGCAAAAGCCAGCAATCATGATGATTAAATATTTTTACTAAATAACTTTTAATTTGTTATGTAAATTTTTTTCTTTGTCATACAAAGACAAATTTAACTATTGTAATATTTACGGAATTATTTACATTAAACACAATTTTAAAAACCAATTTTTAAATTGTGCAAATTTGATTAAAGTAAAAGTATGTATAGTATATTTATTTAGTTTTTTAACATAATCAAAAGTAAGGGAAATAAAGAGAGAGCGAGAGAGAGAGAGAAAGAATTGAAGAATTATTGTTTTACAATATTTTATTTGTATTTGAATTTACATTTGATTGCATACAAATTTGAATTTAAATTTATTTATATCTTTCTTATGTTTATATTTATAAAGCAAACAATTGCAGGCAAAATAGAAAAAAATAGATAAATAAATAAACAAAAACTAAAGCCACAATTTATTATGTACACTCAAAAAAAAAAAAAAAAAAAAAAATTGAATAATCCGTAGCGGTGTCAATAGTAGGGTAAGTACGGATTTCCTTATACCGAGTACAAAATACTTGATTCAAGTACGGATTCATCAAGTCAAAAAATCTTAATTTTAGCTCTCCTTAAGAATGGCTAAAATTGAATTAATCCCTAAATAAGCTTGATTCATAAATTGTAAACTAGATTTAAGCACGAATTCGTACTTGATGTACCTAATCCAAAAATGTGACTGATTTAAGTATGTCCGAGATTGATGCCCCTATTGCGGTTCACAACTTTTTTAATAATTTGGTCCTCTTTCATAAATCGGTATTGCCATTCACAACTTAAATATAGTTGACTTTTTGGTTGTGCGGCTGATTTTTTGGTTGTGTTTAATAGTATTGCGGTTCACCATTTTGGATGAGTTTGGTTGACAAAAACGATAAATATACACAACTGCTTATTAGCAGTTGAGTCTTTGTCGGTTATAGATTTAAATAAAATTTTTAATACATTTCCTTTAAAAAAATAATACAAAAAAGATAAAAACTGGAAAAATCGTAAGTGTAAGTGTTTTTTGATCTTGATATAATTAATTAAATGATTAATACACATACGCAGGACAGTCAAAATAACAACCAAAGCCCAATTTGAGCGACTTGTGCAGCTGATGGAAAAAAAATCCAGAACTTGCTAAAGGAAAGCAAAAATTTGAGATGACTAAAACTCAGTGTAAGGAAGCGTGGGAAGGATTTACAATAGAATTGAATAGCTTGGGCCCACCTACAAGAACATCCTTCGAATGGAAACGTGTAAGTATATGACATCTTAATTATTGTAAGCAGACATTTTATTAGAATTTTTACTTCATATAGGTTTGGATTCATTACAAAGCAAGTATTAAAAAAAACTTGCTAATAATAAACAAAACCAACAAGCAGCAGGTGATGGTCCTTCACAAGAAATTCCGCTTAATGTACTTGAGGATTGCGTGTCCCAGCTGTTATCACTAAATGACCAAGTAACACCATCTGGACACACTTTCGGCGTTGAAAACGTTGGCCCGTCAACAAGTCAGGCTTTAGAAACTCCTCAAAATCTCGACATGGAACAAATCGTTACAAATTAACCTGAGATTATAAACACACTAGCCAAGAAAAGAAAAAAATCACCAGAACAAGAGCGTCTGGAACTTCTGAGAAAACAATGCGAGACACAAGCTAAACTTTAAAAAAGTATTAAGGATTTGGAGAAAAACAGTTATAAAAATTATGAAATAAACAAGCAGCTTTTACAAATTAAGCAAAAGAAAATTGCCTCTATGAAAAATAATACTTATTATACAAACATATTTGTTACTTATTTTGGAAATTTCTTACTTCGCACTGGGTAGTTTAAGATAATTGGAATCATCGCGTATTTTTCTACGTATACGTAGAACATTTGTATTAGCGTCATGATTTTCGTCTTCAAAAAATAAATCCACGCTTAAATCCATTCTTTTTATTTTATAAAAACTTGATTTTTTTGCGTTTTTTTCTTCACTTTACAAATAAAATGCATGGTGTTGCCAACATGAAATTGATATTTCATGTCGGCAACGCCATAACAATTACAACAAAAAATAATTTGGTTGAGTTAAAGTCGGGTTGAGTGACAGACGACCAAACTTAGTTGAGTTGAGAACGGCAATAGGGGCATGAATTAATTCCAAAATGAGCTTGGTTAAAGAATTTTGAAAAAGATTTAAGCTCTAAATTATATTTGATGTAATCCAAAAATCGGATTGATTTAAGAATGCCCGAGATATAATTATTCCCAAAATGAGCTAAATAATACGAGATAAATACTTTGGATCTCGGTCGGCTAACTACGTCTACAATATTATGAAGTAAGAACCAAGGCCTCGTCTGGTTATAGTTTGTTCGTTTGGAACAGATTATAACTGGATCCGTACTCCTATTCTTACTTGCTTTATTGTGATATTCTTATATATCTTATATTTAAATTCACATAGACTATTTGAGAATTATAGTAGTGAATTTTAACGTAGGAAGTGTGTGTTTTGTAACAACACGTTATATTATCGTGAGAGTTGTTTTTGTAACTACACGTTACAATATTGAGACCAACTGAGAGAGTAAATTTCATTGCTCCAATTTTTTCTCAAAATATAAGTTTTTTTTGTTTTAATTCAAGTAAAAAAAGTCTTAAATTTCGCTTCAAGAGTTATCTTCTTGATTTAAGAACAATAAATTATAAAAAAATAATTTTGAGAGCTTCTGAGAGAGTAAGTTTAACTTCGCCCATTTCTTCTCTGGGATTGATTTAAGATTTTTTTTTCTTAATTTGAGTAAAATAAGTCTTAGTTTTCGTTTTAAGATTTATCTTCTTGATTTAAGAACAAATTGGACTTAATTTAAGAGTTTTTTCCTTAAATCAAGAAAAATATTCTTGTTTTAAGAAAATCTGCGCTTGATTTGTCAAATCAATTCCGATTTTTACTTATTTTAAGTATGAACAAGTAAAAACGTACTTGAACATTTCAGGCTAAAACTGAGAAAAATAAACTTAATTTTAGAATGCCATTTTTCTTTCTGTGTATCTGTGTTATATATGTATCTATGTTTATAAGTATCTATAAATGCATTATTGTAAATATTTTGTATTTTTTTTCATTTTGTATTTTTAGAACGGTTGATCGTTTGTGGTCGATTACTGAAGATTTGAATATATTATACAAAGAGAATTGGACACGTTTGGCTGCTCAGGAAGTGCAACATTTTCAGGTTAGTTTTAGTTTTATTAAAAACTCCTGCACAAATACTCTCCCACATAACAACAACTATACACTGACTTGCACAATCACTCAATCAACTATATATTCATATACAAACACAATCACCAATTCAGCATCTCATGTACTTTCAACACATACATACATACATACATATCATAGATACATTCATGTATCTTTATTCAAACCTACATTTATACAGTACGTGATATTGATGATTTTTATTTCCGTTTTTAGATGCATTTAAAATTGAATTTATATTCTGTTTGTTGTGCTGCTGCTCATACTGATTTGCTTTTATATTTTTGTTGTTTTTCTATTTCTATTTCGTTTTGCTGTTGATTGTTGTTGTTGCTGTTATTTAGGATACTTTATTACGTTCAGTGCGTCAATCAAAAATTCATCAGCCTGGGGTACAAATGAATCCGCCCACTCATAAATGGACTTATGCTTCAGCATTTTTATATTCACTGACTTTAATAACAACGATAGGTAAGTTTTCTTCTACTTTATTTTACTCTCAAACATTTATATTATACTTATATTAGTTGTTCTGTTTTTAAATCATGTATGAAATTGATTTCATAGATTCTGCCAACTCAGGTGATGGCCAGAAAATCACAAAATCTCAAAACTTTTAAACAATTTCCATTAATAATTTTTACATTACATTTACTCGGTATTAGAGAAATGTCAAATTATTAAATGATAGCTATCAATAAATCTTTTGTCTACAATTTTTTTTAATCAAAAACTACACATTTTACCTTAGACTTTGTGTACGTTTATATGTAAACGTGTTTGGCTTACAAATATTTCTATTCTTACTCCTAGTTTCCTTTTTGGCCAAACAATCGTATTATATATACAATAAGTATATGTGCATTGGCAGTTTTTTTTTTGGTATTATATATTTATAGAATTTTTGAAAATATTTTCGCGTTGTATTTAAAAAAACGTGACAGATTAACAGATAATTTTCTTGTGAGCCATAAACAATTTTATGAAATTCAACTACAAATCAACATTAACAAGCTATAAATAAAATCTTTTAGCTAAGATAGACAGATTTACTTGCTTCATAGAAATTATTTTACGTCAATCAGGAAATATAAATATGCTTACGGTTGTGATGGAATTTTTATTTAGAAAAACATGTTTACAAGTGTAATGGCAAAACACGTTGTCTCTTCAGCGGCTTTATTCAATCCCTTATTAATTTCTTCACAAAACTCGACCAAATTACAACGGTGCGGAAAGCGTACGTTTCTAAGCAAGGTTGCCTAAAACGTAGTTTAAAATGTATTTCGACAAATAGAGGGCGTTATCAAAGTATCAAATAATAAATATAGAGGTCGTTAACTTAATATAAATAAAATTATATAAAGTAATAAGTATAAACAATAGAGGTCGCATAACAAAATGTTTATGAATAATACAATAATATAAGTAAACATACATTAGGGTAGAAGGGGGCACCTTTGAACTATGTTGATAAAATCTCAGTTTAACATTTTTTCCGACCCTTAACCGAATTTTTCACATGGCAACCTTGTTTTCTAGCAACGTTAACAACTTTTGCTAGTTTTTTCAGTCTTCGACCGAATGTAGTTGGATGAACAAGTTTTCGCAGTGCAAATAAAATTTTTTTTTTGTAAGAGTGCAAGAAGTATTCAGTGATGGTTTTCTTTCGTGAAAGTAATTTATTGCAGTCCAAAATTTATTTCAAACAAAATTAAGTTAAGTTATTTGATATTTATGTAAAAAAATAAATTTCCGTGAAATGGCATGCCAGTTCAGGTTTAAACAAACAAAGGTGCCCCCACCTTTGAACATGTTAATTTATCAACCGAAGTACCAAACTTTACTGATTCTCTCTGATTTTCTGAAAATGACCAATCCCATGCTGATCATGATGCTTTAAAGGAAAATGTAATGTCATCTGAAATCGCAAGGCCTTTTCCGCCTTAATAATATAAAACTTATTTTTTATCTGTTTTTTTTTATTTTTTAATTGTCAATGTTTATGTTTTTCTTAATAAATAAATCGACTTTATTATATATATATATATAAAATATAACTGTTTATGGTATTTTTGGACATAAGCGCTACAAGAAACAATTGCCGTTCAAAACTGCCCCAGCCTAGTTCAAAGCTGCCCCGTATGGGGGGCACATTTGAACACAATGACTTCATCCATAAAAAAAATAAAAAAAAAATAAGTTACTTGTAGACTTAAGCTAAAGTTTATTTCCATATATATTAGTTAAATTATGTAAAAAGTCAATAATTCAAAAATATAAATTTGAATGTGGCTTGAAAGCAAAAAGTGTTCTAAGGTGCCCCCTCTCCACTACATTGTAAATAAATTTATTATAAGTATAAATAATTGCATTACACAAGAATGTTAAGAATTTGCTATGATTTTACTTTAAAAATAGGAAATACATTTACTAAACCTAAAAGCTCTTGCTCTTAGATAATGTCAGAAAAGAGTCTTTTATGAGGGGGGTTTTTTTGGGCTATTAAAGAGCTCTTCCATCATGTCAGAAAAGAGTCATTGCAATTTTAAATACAAAAAATTAAAAGTTCACAGATTTTTTAAATTGTTTTTACTTAAACAAAAAGGGATTTCATTTATAGCGTGTTCACATATGCGCCTTAATTGCGTTAATCGCAATTAACGCATTTATTGAGCTCAATATTCCATATAAAATCTCAATTCATTATTGCGCAATAAGTACGAAATTGTTATAATATTGAGTAATTCGAATGCAACACTGTTCACAACTGTGTTTAGTGAAAAAAATTGTATAAAATGGGAAATGTCAACAAAAGAAAACAAAAGAAGTCATTAAAAAATCAATGTGAAGGTAAGTTTGTTTACACAGAAACACAACAACCATTTAGAGTACCTTCTGTATTGTTTTCCAACTGTCAAATGATTATTGAGTAAGCAGAAAATTGCGTATGCCTGAACACTTAAAATAATATTGTCAATTAACCGAATATTGACTCAATTATGTTTCATATCTGAACACAGTATTTCAAATAAACTAAATTAGAAATGAAAAAAATATTAAATAAATTGTATTTACAGTAAACAATAAAATGAAATTCATTTAAATAAAATATATAAACATGGAAAAAAAAAAAATTAATTTTTTAAGCAAATTTTTCTTTCGCTCTGAAAATGCTTTTTAGTTGGAGTCTTTTCTGATTCCTTTTTCGGAGGACTCCGAAAATGCTCTTTAGTTGGACTCTTTTCTGACTCCTTTTTCGGAGCGCTCCTAGAATGGTATGCTGGGAATGTATATTGATACATTGCGGATTAGTAAATGTTGTATTGTGTATGATGTAAGAAATTGTTGTAGTTTGTATTTTTGATATTATAAAATTTTGCATAGAAAGATTTTCATGTGGCTGTTTGTTAATGGCCATCATTGTTGAGACTTGCCGAAACTGCTTTCCTTTAGCATTCTAGCTTTCTTATACTAATTAAGTTATTTAATTCTTTAAATTACACTTTGACTTCTCTATATTAAATAGTCTTAATACGAATTTCTAGTTCCAACATTGTTCCACTCCCTTAAACAAGCCCATGCTTATAATTTAACAAATATGAATTGATTCTGTAAACTCCGCAATAAACAACAACTCATGACTAAGTACGAGCTATAAATCGAGAAAATCTTTCAACAAGCATGAAATACAGTTCACTAAGAGAGAGAGGTGTTTTATTATAGCTCATAAAAAAACCCTTATTACGTTTAAATAAATGTATTTTGTAAGACACATTTCCTACCATAAGACATGCATTCATTTTTGACTATAAAGTTTTTTCCTGCACATTTTTAAATGTTTCTTTTAGCACCTTTGCTTAATCGACTGTTGAAAATATCTGCATGTATAACAAATGCCACAATTATAACATTTGCAACTAGTTTATGCAACATTTACCTACACACATTATACTTCGAGAAAAAAAGCACTTAATGTGTTTTCAATAAATTATCATTTCCTGTATTATAGCTAGATAGACAGTAGTAGAGAGTAGAGTGAGTGGTGCGATGACTGTTATTAGTGGTAGTGTGCTGGTTGCTATTGATAACTGTGTGCTGTGGTGTGATGGTGATAGTTGTAGGGGTGGCATCATGGTGTGCTGGTTTTAGTTCTCTTGATAATGTAGTAATAAATTATAAGTATGAATATTCCCATTTTTGGAAAATTGCTATTACTAATGCAGGAATTTTAAACCAAAAAAAAACTTTTTTCTGGTAACTGACATTTACAAAGATTGGAAATCAAATAATAATAACAAATCGTTTTACACTCTCTGGAGGTCACTTATAAAGTAACAAAAAGAAAATAATATGAAAATAACAAGTGAAACTCTGCTATTGGCAATTGTCAATTGCAATTTCAATTTAATTGTAATAAATGATAATTACAGCTATTGAAAGGAAATATTATATAATTAATTTTATATGTATAATTTCTTTGTTAATGGAGTACCAACATTTTTTATTTAATTGCCACATAAATATCACAGCTAGTATGTACTGCTATTAGCTTTATTGTAATATTGTAGGCGTCTGTAAAAACCAGAAATTATTTTTAGATTTGCTGCCTTAAAATTCATATGTATTTGACAGCTTTGTTTATAGCGGATCTACTGGAAGATACTCAATGTTCAATGTTCATGCTCTCATACTTTATATATTTTGTTTTGTTAATCTTACAATCAACTAACTAAAGGCAGATAGATGGATGGACAGCTTGCCGGTCTGACATGATTGCTGCGGTAGGGGATATTGGAATTAGGTTAAGAATAGTCATGATGTTTATTTGTTGGAGCTGTTCAACTCAATCAATTACAAAGCAATTTGCACAAAAGGTGACGTTGAAAATGATAAGAATCATATTGTGTATTTTGTGAGTGAATGAAATCTACACTGGCTAAATATAAAACTTACGCATCGCAATTATTCAGGTTTTTTGTTTTTATGAAAATTCTAGACAGCTTGCTTTGAATAAAAATCTCAGGTCAAAAAAATAAAAATAAGAAAAACAAATATTAACATGGCTGCCAAAACTCGTAATAGCAACAGTCTTATAATCATATCCAACCATTTAACGACAACCTTAAACATCATGAAACTCTTAGCCATATTGACAAAACTTTCTACTTAGAAAACATAAAATACTTTTACACGCTTGCACACACACACAAATATACACAGCCGTATTATGCTTGGCTGTGTATATGTGTGTGTGTGTGTAAGCGTGTAAAATTTATAAAGGATAGAAAAAATTACGTAGGAAAATAACCTGACAGCCAGCCATACTTTCGTGTGGGAGTAGGTTGTTTTGAAGGTACTTGGTAAAAGTCAGTACTTTATTAGATCACACTGAGAATTATATGAGTGTAATCATGTTTCTAGGTTTATTAACATAGAAGAATGAAAACTGTACCATTAGAGGTAATACAAAATATCGCTTTTGGACCCCTTTGCCAAAATGTTTGAGTAAAGCTGGATTTACACGATTGAAATTTTCTTCAAAATTTCTCTTCAAAATGCTTTAAACTCGTGTAAACAGCAAAATTTCTTTAAAATTTTTGGAACACACGCCAAAAGATTTGGTCTACAATATAATGACTTTTGTAAAAGTTGTCACAACGAGGAAGAGTTAGAGGAAACAGTCATCCACTTCCTCTGCGAATGCCCGACCCTATCGATGAAAAGGGAACGGATACTCGGGGCACCATTCTTTCATATTTGGGTGAACTATCAAGGATAAATCCAAGATGCATCAACACCTTTGCCAGGGAATCTGGATGGTTCGTTAGGGAAGCAGCCAATGCGTTGTGAAACCGATAGGTTGTCCACCAACGGGTAACACAATGGGATCAACACGATGAACCCAAGTGAGCTGTTTTCAAGAACGGCTGCCCACGGCACCTAACGAACCTAACATATTCCATTTGTTTATGCCCGACCACTGCTGAAGAGTCAGCCTTGAAAATGTCATTTCAGGTTTTCAACACAACACTTTCCTAAACAACCCTCTGACAGCTTATTGTCTTAACTGTTTTTTTCTTAAGTGTATTTTAGTATTTCGTTACACTCACGATAGATTTAATTTGTCTTTGTGTCTATGTGTGTATGCTTGTGCATTTGCTATGCTATAAAATAAAGTTACTAATCTTTAAATGAAATGATAAATGTTCCATACACTTTAACTCTGCGTAAAGACAACATCATAGCTGAAATGTATTATGTATAAAAGAAGGAAATGTTTGAATTGTCTGTGACATGTTAAAGATAATTTTTGTGGGATTTTTTACGATTAGTTTGTTTCTCTTGTCATTTTCATTTTTATTATAACATAAGAGGTTTTTAACATTTGCACAGAAAACCTAATGTTTTTCTTATTTTGCCAAAATATAAAAATAAAGATCAATTCCTTAACAACCGAAAACAATACAATTTAATTTAATTAGTTTTATTTATTTTTTTTTGCCATAATTTGTTTGATTTAAATTGATAGCAAGACAAAAGATAAACAATTAATTACTTTTTTTTAATCTCTTGAAAAAGCAAGAATGCTTTTAGTTATTAAAAACATTAATTCTTAATCTTACAATACAATTGATGTTTTACTTAACAATTCTTTGTATTACTAAAATGTTTGTAGTTTTTTTTTTTGTCAACATATTTAGAATTAACGAAATCTAGCAAAGTAATGGCAAAAATATGTTATTAAAATAATCACTTCTTGTTATAAATTATTTGTAGTCATATAAATTACTATGACGTTTCCTTAAATTGTACACAAAAGGAAATAATTAATATTACTCATACGCAGTGTTGAACAACTACTACCGACATTTCTTTCAGTCATTCATTCGTTCTGCCATTCGTCCATACAATAAATTCATTTATAGACAGTCATGAGTGAGAGTGGGAAAGCAGAGCCTGAAATAAAAACAACTGTCCTGAATATAAATCTTTAGATGAGTGGTTTATTGAATAAACTGTGTCTGTAGCAGATTAATTAAAGGAAACTTTATTATGTCTCTACGGGGAAGGGAAACAAAGCAATATCCAGGACATATTAAAACAAATAAAGTTAGTAAAATACATTTGTAACTGTCATATTTAGTTGGTAAACTGTATTAAACGCAATTAATAAATAATCTTTTGTCATACCATACCATTCCATGTAGCAAGTAAAATTTTTAAAATTTTTATTTATCTTGCTTCTTTTCCTTAACATTTCGATTTATATTATTGGAATTAGACTTTTATTTGGAGATACATACACAGCAAGAAAACTGGCATTCTAAAATTAAGTTTATTTTTCCCAGTTTTAGCCTGAAATGTTCAAGTACGTTTTTACTAGTTCATACCTAAAATAAGTAAAAATCGGAATTGATTTGACAAATCAAGCGCAGATTTTCTTAAAACAAGAATATTTTTCTTGATTTAAGGAAAAAACTCTGAAATTAAGTCCAATTTGCTCTTAAATCAAGAAGATAAATCTTAAAACGAAAACGAAGACCTATTTTACTTAAATTAAGAACAAAAATCTTAAATCAATCCCAGAGAAGAAATGAGCCAAGTTAAACTTACTCTCTCAGAAGCTCTCAAATTCAGTTTTTATAATTTATTGAGTAAGAAATTCTTACTTTAAGTCCAATTTGCTCTTAAATCAAGAAGATAACTCTTAAAGTGAAAACTAAGACTTATTTTACTTAAATTAAGAAAAAAAATCTTAAATCAATCCCTCAGAAGCTCTCAAAATAATTTTTTTTAATTTATAGAGTCAGAAATTCTTACTTTAAGTCCAATTTGCTCTTAAATCAAGAAGACTTATTTTTACTTGAATTAAGACAAAAAAACTTATATTTTGAGAAAAAATTGGAGCAATAAAATTTACTCTCTCAGTTGCTCTTAATATTGTAACGTGTAGTTACAAAAACCACTCTCATGCTAATATAACGTGTTGTTCCAAAACACACACTTCCTACGTTAAAATTCACTACTATAATTCTCAAATAGTCTATGTGAATTTTAATATAAGATAATCATATAAGAATATCACAATAAAGCAAGTAAGCATAGGAGTACCGATCCAGTTAGAACGAACAAAATATAACCAGACGAGGCCTTGGTTCTTACTTCATAATATTGTAGCCGTAGTTATTTATCTCGTATTATTTAGCTCATTTTGGGATTAAATATATCTCGGGCATTCTTAAATCAACCCGATTTTATGATTACATCAAATATGAATTAGAGCTTAAATCTAGTTCAAAATTCTTGAACCAAGCTCATTTTGGGATTAATTCAAACTCGGACATACTTCAATCAGTCTCATTTTTGGATTACATCAAGACGAATTCGTGCTTAAATCTAGTTTATAATTCTTGAATCAAGCTTATTTAGGGATTAATTCAATCTCAGCCATTCTTAAGGAGAGCTAAAATTAAGATTTTTTGACTTGATGAATCCGTACTTGAATCAAGTATTTTGTACTCGGTATAAGAAAATCCGTACTTACCCTACTATTGACACCGCTACGGATTGATTTAAGTACGGATTACTCAATTTTTTTTTGAGTGTACTACATATAAAATGATTAGTTTTCTCCTGTTATAAAATATTTAAAATATGAATAGCTTTTAGAATTTCTGTTTAAAATAACCCACACACAGCAAACTTATACATAAATAAATCTGTATTAAATCTATAAAGTGTCTGAAACATTTTTAGGTATTTGGTTTTCATATTCATAAATTGAAAGATATTTTGCTACATAATCTAGTCAAAGTAAAATTTATAATAAAAACCAATCAGATGGATTAAAAAAAAGAAAAACAAACAAACAAATCTACTGTATAAGTTTGCACAATATGAAGTCTAGCATTAAGTTAAGGTAAAAGAATATTTGTTGCATTTTGTCGTATTAGTTTACTTTAGTTATTAATAAATAAATGCTTGTTTATACGAAATAGAAGAAAATACAAATCATACACATCAGCAAGTTAACCGGAAATATAAAATAAAGTACAAAAGTAGGCTTTTAAAATTTAATTTCTCAATACAAAAATAGATTTTTTTCAGATTATTTTATTGCTCAATTTAAATATTGTATAAAGATTATTTTTTTATATATGTATGTATGATTCAAAGGTAAAATGCAATATTTTGGTATCATATGACAGCGATTTTTGAAGCAAATTCTGCTATACTTTTAATCACTTAATCAACTTTCTACGGGCGCCAGATATCTGAAGGACCCAAATCTTTTTTCAATATATATTTTAAATATCTTGGTATTAAAAAAAAAAACTAAATCAGTCTAGAAATGGCTGATATACCATCAAGAAACCACTACCTCGATTTGAAAATATTTGCGAATATAACTCGCATAAAAAGTTCTTTATTTAGACAATATGTACATATATCAGATGAAAGGTAGTGGAGAGGGGGGCACTTTTGAACACTTTTTGCTTTCAAGCCACATAAAAATTTATATTTTTGAATTATTGACTTTTTACATAATTTAACTAATATATATGGAAAAAAACTTTAGTTTAAGTCTACAAGTAACTTATTTTTAGTTCGATTTATATTTTTTTATTTTTTAATGGATGAAGTCATTGTGTTCAAATGTGCAAACGGGGCAGCTTTGAACTAGGCTGGGGCAGTTTTGAACGGCGCTTATGTCCAAAAATACCATAAACATTTATATTTTTATATATATATAATAAATTCGATTTATTTATTAAGAAAAACATAAACATTAACAACTAAAAAAAAAAAAAAATTCAGATCAAAAATAAGTTTTATATTCGCCCATGTTTTGAAAAACGCAAAACGCTTAAAATTGTTTTCAAATACAAATTCATATTGAAAACGCCAATTTTAAGCGTTTTGCGTTTTTCAGCACATGGGCGATTATTAGGACGGAAAAGGGCTTGCGATTTCAGGTGACATTACATTTTCCTTTAAAGCGTCTTGATCAGCATTGGATTCGTCATTTTCAGAAAATAAAAGAAAATCAACAATGTTTGGTACTTCGGTTGATAAATTAACATGTTCAAAGGTGCCCCCTTTTTCTTTGTTCAAACCTGAACTGGCATGCCATTTCACGGAAATTTATTTTTTTACATAAATATCAAATAACTTAACTTAATTTTGTTTGAAATGAATTTTGGACTGCAATAAATTTCTTTCACGAAAGAAAACCATCACTGAATACTTCTTACACTCTTACAAAAAAAAAAAAAAAATTAAAAAAATTTACAATGGCACTGCGAAAACTTGTTCACCCAACTACATTCGGTCGACGACTGAAAAAACTAGCAAAAGTTGTTAACGTTGCTAGAAAACAAGGTTGCCATGTGAAAAACTCGGTTAAGGGGCGGAAAAAATATTAAACTGAGATTTTATCAACATTGTTCAGAGGTGCCCCTTGTTCAAACGTGCCCCCTTCTCCCCTATTTCAATGGGCTTTCCAGCGCAGCTATGCTATAAATTTTCCTTTTAAAGTATTTAGCCCAACATTGATTTCTTTCTTTGTCAAGTCTCTTTCCAATATAAGTCAAAAGTATCAATTTGTTATAATTGAAAGAAAAGCCTCTTTTCTTAACAAAAAAGACAAAAGAATTCAATTAGATTAATGAGTTTAAGAGAAAGTTTTAATTAAACAAAGTGTTGTTTCTTTTACAATCAAGTACATATATCTTTGTTCATCTTTAACAATAAAAGAGCAGATCAAAAAACTTAAACAACTTACAATGCTAAACAATTCAGTTGTTGTTTTAACTAAAATGCCATTATTTTTTTCTAATTACACTAATTTGTGTTTAAACAAAAGACCAACAAATCCATTTAATTCCCAAACCCCTAAAATCAATAAAATAAAATAAAATAAAATAAAATAAAATAAAAAACGATATAAAATATTTCATGTGATAAAACCAGCCCAGCCTTTCCAGACGTTTGAGTAATTTTTTCCCAAACAACATTTAAATGACACTCATATGTCTACTGCTAAAAAAAAAATTCATTGCAAAAAATCTCTAAATATTTTTTAAACAATATTTATTGTTTCTTTAACAACAACATACAGACATAAAAAATTTTATGTGATTCTAACAAAGATAAACAGTTCTAAAGTCATTTTCGTAAATAAAATAAAAAATAAATGAATACATTGAAGCAATAATTTACACTTTCAATTTACAAAAGCAAAAAAAAAAACAAAAAAAAAACACAAATAACACAGAAACAAACAAACAAACACCCTGACACATATCTAGAGAAACAAACATTTAAATAAAAGAGACACTAGACTTTTCGAATACATTTATTGATATTTAGTGCAATATTTATGACAATTGAAAAGCCATATAATGGTTGGTGAAGGTTAAAAGTTCATCACAGCCAAATTACTCTCTCTCTCCCACCCCACTTCCCTTTTTACTTATACAAAGTCATTTGGTTGTTTAAAGACTGCATGACTGTAAACATTAGAATTGTATTTAAATTATTGTATGTATTGTTTTTAACGATTTGTTGTTATTGTTTTTTCATACTTACAACAGCAGCAAAAACATCTTTATTTTCTTCTCAATGGGTATGTTTATCAAAACGGATTTTCCCGTCATTAATGCCTACGCATACATTTCAACTTAAACACTATACTCATGTACTTACATACTCGTATGTGTATATGTAAATATGTAAAAAATAAACAATCTTAGATATTTTTCCTCTTCAGCAGTAATAACAGCAAACAAATATTTGTTTAAATGAAAAAGTCTAAAGTTGTTGTAGCATTTGTGCATGTTGATAAAGAAAATCGTTGAATGTTTTTATTATTTTTCATTATCGTTGCTAGAATGTAAATTAACGAATGTATAAAAAGTGTGTGTGCTTATTTATATACTTAAACAAATAGATGCTAAAGTACAATGAGTCTAGGACAGGGTTGGAAAAATTGACGTTTTTAATCAGGCTTCTTAAAAGTGAAATAAATAGATGGATCAGAAGACACTATGTTTTGTGCTAAAATTTAATTTATTTGTTAAATCGTAATAACCTTTCCTATCAGCAGTTATCTATCATTTCATAACAGTTTTAAAAGAATTTAACTGATTGTTCGACCTTTTTATTTATTAAACAATTACATTTTATTTTTTGAAATTAAGGTCTAATATTGTTTTTATTTATTTATTTATTAAATATTAAAATTAAATACTCCTGAAGAGAATTTCCAAAGGAAATCGTAATATCGAGTAATTTATATATAAAAATAAAAATCTTTTTTAAAAAACAAAAAGTGACCTCAAGCTTAAAAATTATTTCAAAAAAAATCATACAAAAAGCTCAAAGAAAATGGAATAAAATTATTAACAATATTAGACCTTAATTTCGAAAAATAAAATATAATTAGTTTTAAAAGAAACTCTATTAAAAATTGATGAATTTTGTTTTATATTAATGCAACTCTTGAAATACAAAGAACTTCACCTAAATATATTAAGTATTGAAGAAATTGCTACAAAATTCTTTAAGATACCGTCACACTTGGCAAATATTTACTCAAAAAAGTATAACCACTTGTTTTAGCACAAATTTGTTTGACGTTGTTTACTCTTACAAGAGTTTTGCAAGATCAACAGCATCAAATAAAATAAAACGAAGTATTTGTTGTGTCCTGTCCTAAATAAACTAAGTTTTTTTTTGGTTAATAAATTAACGAGCTGAAATATATTTTATTAAGTGGTTATGTGGCAAATATTTGCCAAGTGTGACAATTACCTTTAATAATTGTTTGCATTTTTGAAAACTCTCTCAGATGATTAATGACTTTGAAATAAACATTTACGAGTACATATATGTTCAAGTTCTAAAGATATACTTTTGAATAACCTTTGAACAAATCTATGTAGAAATAATATAATTGTTGAAGAAAACTTTAATAGCTAAAATGTGGGGATTATGTGACAAATCTCTGACGTATAAAATACATATTTTAGATCAGTGGTCCTCACTAGTATTGTTCAGAATACGAAGATTTTCGGCTATTTACATGTACACAACACGATCGCAAACAATACTCACAACAAGAGCTTAAAAAACTAATATTTCATTCAGTTGTTAGTCAACATTCAACAAAGCAGGTCTATGCCGCATGTTTGTTTTTTTTCAGCTTTTATTTTTTATTTCTCAGTACAAGAGCGTAGAAAAATACAAATATTTCATTCTCAGTACTCTGAGAAGCAGCGATCACATAAATGTATACATTTTTGTAATTGAGGTTTATTTAAACCAGGGAAAGGCAAAACATGGGCGCCGCGTTTTTCATTTGCTCTTCTCTTACGTACGTGTGCACACGCATTGTAGAGAAATAAACAAAGTTTAATGAGTCTAGCTTGAGCATTCAAACAGACAGGTTGTGTAATATAAAAATCAGTGTTGCCAGGAAAAAAATTTTTCCCATATTTTTTAAAAATGTGTGATGAATATGAAATGAATTTTTTTATTTTCTTTAAATTATTATTATGAAAAAGTTCTTTCTTTTACTGATAAGAGTAAGCTTTCCTCTGTATGCACTGATGATGCCAATGTAATGTTGGGTAAAAAAGAAGGGTTTGCTGGACATTTGAAAATTTAATACGCATAAAATGTTGCCCATATGAAATAAATGTTGAAGATGTAATGCAATTTCCTGACTCATTTTCTAATTTTTCGCAAATAATAAAATAGAGATTTTTGGAGATTTTAAATTTTTAATTGGGGATAAGTGACGAAAGTTTTCTGGCAACACCGATTTGTGTTGAGAGCGAAGAGAGTGTATTACTAATACAATTGCAAAATGTAATAGTATAAGTTGCCTTTCCCTGATTTAAACATTACATGTTATTTCTTTCTGTGTAGTGTCACCCATACATATGTAATTACCAAATCCTCTCTTTTTGAGGACCACTGTTTTAGATAGTTTAAGTTTCCTCAATGGCGCACCGTTCTCCTGATATATTTCTCAAAAGATGTTTGTACTAAGAACAAACTATTGAGGATTGTGTGCTATAAAAATGGCGTATAGAAAGTGAAGGCGGTTATTTAAAACCTGAGAATATTTGCTATAAGCTCAAAAATAAAATAAAAATATTAAAAATTTCTGCTGTTTTAAAAACCGTGGATGATTAGCAAAAGTGCCGCATGATGGGAATGAATTTGGAATGCAAAAACAGAAATAGCCATCCCTGCTTTATGAATTATAAAACAATACTCTCTACTGGCAAATATAGCCAACTAATGGCACACCGTCATACAAGTGTTGATAATGGCAAACAACAATGAAAATAACACATTACAATATTGTCATTTGTGTATGTATGTCATTTCCCAAAAATGTTTCTGCTACAATTTAACACTGATTTTGCTTAAACACGCAGCACCAACACACTGATAATACTCGTACCTACATGTACACAACACTACCCTGCCAACATTTTCTATTGCGGAAGTGACTCAGAAGTGACGCTAAGAAGTTGAAACTCATCTTCTGCGATACCATTTTCTGATCGTAGAAGCGTCTTCCGTATTGAGAAGTTGTACCCCCCGGAAGTAACTTCCAGAAGTCACTTCAGCGTAACTTCAAGAAGTCACTTCAGCGTAACTTCCAAAAGTTATTTTATTCGTCTCTCTTTTGCTTTTGATTTTGGTTTGCCTTTACAGATAATACACTCATATTGACTATGGGATAACAAATATGTAAAAACTACAACAATAACAAATCGAAACCACACTTTACCACTGACCGAGCACAGCAAATGATAAAATAAAACTAATTTCGATGATGTCGAAAACTTCTTTTTTGCATTCTTTTCATTTCTTTTATAACGGGACATGTCATTTTCGGCTGGTGTTGTAAACAACAAACAATCTTCCAAACGTCGTCTGGATGATTAAAAGACGACTGCAATGTAAATTGTTATTGTTATCTTCCAATTAACGTCTGGAAGTGAGTAAGACGTAACGCCTTTGACGATGGACGATGAAAGAAACTTCCAATTGCTGGCAGGGTAACAGGATGTCAAGTGTATAATTGTGTGTGTGTGTGTGTGTATAATTATGTGATAGAATTTTCTTGTTTTTCGGCTTTCTCAACGTAAAACGTCTTCATAAATTTCTTGTTTTGCTGTTGTCATTATTATAACCAAATGCTAATATGTAGTCAACAAACGAATGTCAGTCAGTCAGTGGTAGTAATAGCAAGCAGCAATGACAGCAATACAGTCACTGTTGTACATTCTAGATACAAGAGCGTCATTATAATTGCGATTGCCATTGTCTTCATTGAAGATCATCATCTTCATCAGCATCATCGTCATCATCATCATTTATTATTATTTCTTTTACATATTATTTTTATTATTATACTACAATACATAATAATAATCCAATCTTATCTTAAGTAATGGCATTGTTTCATTAAAGCATTGCTGAGTAAAATAGTTGTAAATTTCAATTTACATATAACTGTGTGTAAATATCAACCAAGTCTTTTTTGTTTTTGTATGTAGTATGTGGGAATGTATTGTAATAATTATGTATATGAGTGTATGTGCAAAATCACAAATAACAATAACAATCATGATAGAAATGTATGAGTGTTCTGTGATTTTGTAAATTAACATGCAAACTTATGCAAAAATTCCTACCTACATACATATACATACATATACAGTGGGTGGCCAAATTATTAGTTACACATGCAAAATTTTTTAGTTTGAAACCGTATAACATTTTAAAATAGTGGAAATTAATCCTTTTATTTGTTCCTTAAGGTAAATTAAGTGTTTCTAATTCAATTAAAAATAAATTCTTTTGTTTGAAAAATATATATTTGAGAAAAAGAAATATTACAAAATTTTTTGAAAAAAAATCTTAATATTTCGCAGAACCTTCTTTGTCATCAATTACAGCTTGCACCCTTTTTGGGCATGCTCTGAATGCATTTTTGAACATTTTCTTTTAGTTCTTCATCGTGATGCCAGACATTAATCAATTTAATCAAATTTGCATATTTCACACTTCAGAGCAGAATGACAGATAATGATCTACAACTGTACTCTAATGTCACCAATCATTGTTGACACTGCACAAAATATTTAACAGTATTACCAGAATTAAAACGGGGTCCCTTCGACTCTACTTAAGTGTTCGCACGTAGCGAACTAACACGTAAACCAACCAGAATTAAAATCCGAAAACACCTGGTACAAGAAATAAATTTATAAACGTATTAAAAGCGGTTGAATCTTAATTAATAAGTGTAGCTAATAATTTGGCCATCCACTGTATGTATATTTGTTTAATACGAGGGTTGTTTCAGAAATCAAATATAAACTGTTAATTAAAATTTACTACAGAAATATACTTAAAAAGGGTTTTTAATCCTAATCCCGGTATCCGAACAAACTTTAAAGTAAACAAGTACGAAAGTATAGTCGGTCAGCCGCCCCACCATATAATACCCTACACCCAGTATATGTATAAAACAGTTTTTCAGAAATGGGCGTTATATGGACCAAAATTTAGTGTCATGATTTCTGTGAATATAAATATTATCAGCCTTATGCAAAAAAAATTCTTATTTGAGGATTGAAGTTCACGTTAGTTAACAGACACTTTAAGGCTAACACACCTATGTTAAAAATTCATATGCAAAAACAGTACGTTAACTAATATTAATTTTATATGTTGATACTGGCAACACTATCACTCTCTTTTGTCTCTTTATAGTTAATGATGTAAAACAACGATTATTAGTTCATTCGGATAGTCGGATATCTTAAAATGTTTTGTATATTTTCAATATAAAATTAAATGTTATTCTTATTTTAATATGCCAAATAATATTTATACTGCATAAAAACATAAACTAACCACATTTATAATAATTTAAAATAATAAATACGCTTATTTGTTCCTAACTTTTAAGCGATTATTTTAGAAACGAGCTTTATTTACTTTGGTTGATTGTATGTACACCACTATAATGTTTTGTATGTTTGCATTATATAAAATTATAAATACAAATTGGAACAAGTTAATTTCAATGACATTGCTCAAAATAAAAAATTGCATCAAACAGGGCTTTTAGAGAAGATAAAAGTAGTATAAAAATTCTTTGTCGGTCACGCTTATTTTCGAGTGGGCGGGTCTTCAAAGTTGCAAATATATGAGCCTATATCTCGAAAACTATTCGGTGCATGATAATTTATGATACGTCAAATTAATGGTATGAAAAATATCTTTCCAACGAAATATAACATGATTATAAAATATGGACCACTATGGGTTAAATTCGAGATATATATTTTTTTACCCAAATTTTTTTTAATATCTAAAAAATTTGGCCCATTGGGAAAAATTTATGGCGTTTTGTTTGAACTTCGGTCAATTTGTCAATTTTTTTTTTACCATTTTCAGCTCATTTAGGTCGCTTTTCGTATTCAAAATTTCTTGTGTTATCTTTAGACGACTCGCAATTACTATTTCAACCATTAAAATGCACATTTCAACTGAGAAAATCAAAACGCTCAGGGGGCTCATCTAAACACAACCATATGGTTTTCACGTTAATACCATTTAACAACTTGAACAGTGTTATAAACCGATGTTCACAATATTTTTAGATGTGATTTGGCTTCATTTACCACTTATTTGTTGTGAAATTTGTTTGGATACTTGCATAATTCAAACATTTATGATCGGTAAACTCCAATTTCGGGAGGACATTTGTATGGGGGCCAGGTGAAATAATGGCCCGATTTCCACCAGTTTCAATCACATTCATCCTTGGGCCGAAAAAATATCATGTACCAAGTTTTATCGAAATATCTTCAAAATTGCGACCTGTACTCTACGCACAAGCTTTACATGGACAGCCAGACGGACGCACGGACGGACGGACATCGTTAAATCGACTCCGAAAGTAATTCTGAGCCGATCGGTATACTTTAAGGTGACTGTTGGACTAATATTTCTGGGCGTTACAAACAGCAGCACAAATCCAATATACCTACACCAGCACAAATCCAATATACAAAGTTCATGTTCCGCAAGTTCCTTCAGCAAATCATTTTCTAAAGATTTTTCACAGGTTAAGGTTTTCTGTTTTTTTGTTTATGGGTTGGCTGTGGAGCTACTGAAAATCAAATATCCCTTAACCCCTCTGATAAGGGTACCCGGGTACCCGGGCACAACAAATATTTAGTTTTAATATATTTGATGCTGTTTGATCTTGCTAAACTCTTGTAAGAGTAAACAACGTCAAACAAATTTATGCTAAAACAAGTGGTTACGCTTTTTTGAGTAAATATATAAATAAATAAACTGCGTACACGTACAAAAAAATTTGTATATTACATTGAAATAAGAATTTTGTGATACCCCGAATTACAATGAAAGTCATTGTATAGATATTTAAACCGTAACGGAAAAATTAACGTACATGGGTATCGGGTACCCTGATAACGGTCCGTACGGTCTCAGTACGGTTAAGGTGCTATCAGACGGAATGTATTTTACATATGTACTGTCACTTTTCTTACCCATATGTAATTCCGTATGTATGTCAAAATTTCCATTTTACATACGATTCATAATTTTTGCCATCACACCTGCTTATGTTTTTCCATATGACATAATCTATAAATGTAAACAAAAGCTAACTTTGTAACGTGTATTAATTTCAAGAATTGTTTCTTTTGGCCAATCTAACTGCAATAAATATAATAAACATAATTTAATTTATTAAAAATCGAAAAATACTTAATTTTCCATGTTCATTATCCATTTTCTTTACAATATATTTTTTCAAACAATTTTCTTTCAAAACAAACCAGCTGTTTTGTTTATGTTTGTCATAGGAAAATAGAGCGCGTTATAATCGAAAAAATTACATATGTATTTCCACATGTATTTTACACATACAAGGTTTCATCACACACGATGTGTACAACTTTTACAGATGGAAAATTTGACAGTACATATGTAAAATACATCCCGTCTGATAGCACCTTTAGTGTTAAATATGTTTAGATTATTATGTAAGGAGTTTTTGATTACTCGCTTTAAGTTCTTTATATTTGATTTGCTTCCTCAAGTGCTTACAATTTAACACACCTACCATGCATGCACACTTAGTACATGCTGAATAATTATACTTTTTATAAATTTATATTGAGCCATCCGTACTTATTGTTAAGGTTGCAAACACGTATGGTATTTTATTTTTGTTAATGTTAATGTTAATGTAGGTGTTGATGTTGATATACATTGTGTACAGGTCTTGACTGCTATGCATATAGAACTAGGTAAAATTTTAGTATGTACATATTGATGGTCTCATGTAGAAAGGCCCTAACTCGCATATTTGAAACATAATAGAAACTGTAATATTCAACATGTAATTTTTTTTGTACAACTGCTTATAAAAGCGTTATTTTTTACACTATTGCAATAAATTTTTGTGAGGAGGTGTATTTGCGTTAACTGCATTGGAATCGCAAAAAAAACAAATTTCGAAAAAATAGCGAGTTAGGGCCTTTCTACATGAGACCAACGATATGTACATACATATATTATACCAAATTGTCCGCTATTTTCCTTTGCAACACTTTGTGTTCGTATCTTCAAATCTATATACATATGCATGCTATCTATACCTAACTGCCTACGTACATATGTACATGTTTGTATATTTTTAACTAGATAATGTTTAAGCTTTAGCATTAGTGTTTGCTGATGTGTATGGCAAAATATTTTGTTAACTATATAAGTTTGTGGCTAACTAGCTAATGCTTATTAAACATTGTTAATGTGTTTATAGAGGATGCTTTTAATGTTGGAGAGAAAACCCCAACAGGATATAGTCAATTTCCATGTTAAATTTATCAATATACAATACATACATTTACATATGTATATGTATGTTATTATTACCTAAATATGCATAATACATATTGTTTAATTTCTAAATAAGTATTTGTTATATGCAAATTATATTGATACATACAACAAAAACCACTACTTACAATAAATACAATTATAACAATCTTATTTGAAATTACTTAAACAACAACAAAACGAAAAATAAAATAAACTCAAATTTTTAAATAAGAAGAAATTATAAATGTACAACAAATTTCAGCAAATTAGACAATAACAAATTTAAATAAACATTTGATTGGTAAGACGATTATGTGTACATGAAAGTTTTCTGCAGCATAAGAGAAATACTTAAACTCAGGAATGGCCATAATTGAGTTCAATGAAAAGGTTATTTTTATTTAATATATTATACCCATAAAGTTTATAACAAATAATGCCAGGAAATATAGTGACTGATCTTGAAATCTGAATATCATTGAGTTTATGAAATTCTAAGGGTATGTACAGAGTGGCAGCTTGTTGCCGAGCCGAGCCGGTCATAGTTGGCGCCGAACTGGTCAGAGCGCAAAGCTGATTGAATGCGAGAAAACAGTTTCAAAGCGTTTTTCAGCGCCGATAACATTGTTTATGTTATGTTGTTATGATTTCAACTTGTTTGTAAACATAAAAAACAAAAATTTAAGAAAAAGTAAATAAAATTGCAATAAAAAATTAAAAAAGTAATGAAAATTAAACAAAAAAATAAAAATTAAACAAAAAAAAATAAAAATTCAAATAAATAATAATAAGTTAAATTTTAACGAATCCATATCTTTTCACTTCAAATTCACAAACAACAATGAACAAAAACCCAAATGCACACAAACATATGTAGAGGAGAGGGGACACCTTCGAACACTTTTTACTTTCAAGCCACATACAAATTTATATGTTTGAATTATTGACTTTTTACATAATTTTACTAATATATATATGGAAATAAACTTTAACTTAAGTGTACAAGTAACTTATTCTTAGTTCGATTTATATATTTTTAATGGATGAAGTTATTGTGTTCAAATGTGCCCCCCATACGGGGCAGCTTTGAACTAGGCTGGGGTAGTTTTGAACGGCAATTTTTTGTTGTAGCGCTTATGTCCAAAAATACCATAAACAGTTATAATTTTATATATATATATAATAAATTCGATTTATTTATTAAGAAAAACATAATCATTAACAATTAAAAAATAAAAAAAAAATTCAGATTAAAAGTAAGTTTTATATTATTAAGACGGAAAAGGCCTTGCGATTTCAGGTGACATTACATTTTCCTTTAAAGAAAATAAGACAGAATCAACAATGTTTGATACTTCGGTTGATAAATTAACATGTTCAAAGGTGCCCCCGTTTTCTTTGTTCAAACCTGAACTGGCATGCCATTTCACGGAAATTGATAGTAAATATTTTTTTTACATAAATATCAAATAACTTAACTTAATTTTGTTTGAAATGAATTTTGGACTGCAATAAATTTCTTTCACGAAAGAAAACCATCACTGAATACTTCTTACACTCTTACAAAAAAATAAAAATAAAAAAATTTACAATGGCACTGCGAAAACTTGTTCACCCAACTACATTCGGTCGACGACTGAAAAAACTAGCAAAAGTTGTTAACGTTACTAGAAAACAAGGTTGACAGGCGAAAAACTCGGTTAAGGATCGGAAAAAATGTTAAACTGAGATTTTATCAACATAGTTCAAAGGTGCCCGGGTATAAACGTTCCCCCCTCTCTCCTACACAAAACACAAATAATAAACAAAATATCAGCGCTGATTCTCGCATTCACTATGAACACTCAAACTTGTTTCTCGCATGAACAATTCTCGCAATAACCGTCAACCAGCTCGGCTTGACAACAAGCTGCCACTCTGTACATACCCTAAGTCGCTTAAGCTATGACTTAATTGGAGTTTGTGTGTGTAAAACACGCTCACGTTTAAACTATAAAAGTGTAATTAATAAGATTTGTTTAGTATGTTTATAATTATCCTAAGAAAGTTTCCATTGAATTTTAGCAAAATCTGTTTAGTGGTATAAAATTTATAAAGCTAAATTTCAGACCACCTCGAAAAAATTTAATTGTTTTTATCAAAACAATCTTTAATGTAAATACAGTTTAAAGATGATGAAATAAGCAAGCTTGTTGTTGTACTAATGATTATTGTTGTATAAAATATTCACCATTATTATAAGTGTCGTTTTCTTTTTACGACAACGACTGTTTCGTAATAGATTAAAAAAACAAATTTAATTTTATCTTTAATCTATTACGAAAGAGTCGTTGTCGTAAAAAGAAAACGACACTCATAATAAGGCTGGTTAACTAAATAAGTGTAAAGTTGAAGACTCGACTCCACATTATATATGAGGAGGTGAGAAGCAAAACTCGTTCGTTCCATGTTTACAAAATTTTGGTAAAAAGCTAAAAACTTGCTACAGCTTAGTAAATGAGCCAAATACTAATTCTTAAATATTAAGATATTTTTTATTAAAACTACAAAAGTTACAACATCAATACTCCTTAGCTAACGAAAAATTAAGTTTTGAAGTTTGCAACGAACAAGTTTTGCTACGAATTTTCGAAACAAATGAGTTTTGCTACATTTCATATTGGAACGAACGAGTTTTGCAACTTACAATAATCCACCAGTAAAATAAATTATTTAGCTTGACTATATTTTAATTTATTAAAACTAAGGAAACTTGTTAAAAAATTAAAATAAAACACATGAACTTTTAAACAGAGAAAGAAAGTACTTCATCTTCAGTTTACTCCTCGTTGTTTTCTGCCACGCCATGACCAGCATTTCGTTTTGTCTCCAATTTTCTCCAAAAAGATTAGACAAAAGGGCTCCAACATCTTTTTTTCTTTTCAGGTTTAATCAAATAATATCTTTGATTTTCTTTCCTCAACTCAGAAATGGTTCAGGGTCGCAGGAATTCATTCTATAATTAATCTCCCTTTGCAAAGTTATCTGACCATTTTAATGGTTGTTATATTTCCAAACAAATCACAATAATGATCTTAATAATTTCGAGTAATAATCTTAACAATTACAGTAATAAAAGGAAAAATTAATACATAAAAAACATTTGGAATTTCATCACACACGATGGTACTTTAACTCACTTCAAACAGGGAACCAGCGAGTTTTGCTACGAAATATTCAACGAGATAGTTTTGACAATGACTATTAATTGGATATAAAAAGACATAAGAAAGGATATGAATTGATACAATCAGTATATTTATTCTTATAAAGTAGCAAAAGAACTAACAGCATCCATTGTTATCTCAATTTTTAAATTTTTGGAACGAAAGAGTTTTGAAACTCACCCGTTCACATAGGTTAGGTTAAACATTTACTTTAAATTCTTTTCATGATTGAAATTTAATGACCTAATTCCATTAAAATTATTTATTTGTATTTTTTATAATTGTTGACTTATGGTGTTTTCTTTTCTGAAATAAAATGTTACACCTTTATTATGTACATTTTTATAATGTTTACCCCACATTTTAAAGATGTGGCATTTTTAATGGTCAGAATAGAACATAAAATTACAACAGTGTAACATTTTTTTTCATGTACAGCTGTTTTTGTTTTTTTGCTAAAAAAGAAGAAGCAGATAGCTCCCTGGTAAGATCGCTTGAAATAACACAATGAATATTTATCAAAATGACCTATGGCACTTTCCCGACTAATACGAAAATTCTTCTCAAATATAAAAATTATATATGTATATAAACATACATTACATATATAAGAAGTAGGAGATATTGTCCTATGAAATTTGACATACATCAACTTCAGAGTATTCATTAATTACGTTCTTTACCAAGCCTTTCACTCACGGTTGTGGATTTCTTTCCATAATCATATAAAATATTTTATCATCATCTGATGATGAAGATGAATCCAACAAGTCATCCAAAATTTTTTAGCACATAAAAAATATTTTCCATTTTGTATATTTTTTTTTTTGTTTCTTAACACAAATACACATTCATAAACAAAACAAATGTCAGCTGCATCAATGCCAACTTAGCCCTTTTCGGGCTAGATTTAGCCGGATTTTAGTCACTCAAAACGCGAAAAAAAAGAAAATTGGATGTGGTTTTATATGGATTTTTTTCCATTTAGCCCTTTTTTCAAAAATGTTTACGCGTTTGAGTCTCAAAAGTTGGCATCACTGGTCAGTTGTTTTATCGTGCGATTCTCCCCCTCTAAAAATACAGAGTGTGAAAGGTGCACCATTTTTTAAATTTATAGTGTGACATTTATAGAAAAGAACACACTACACTTTAGCAGTGTTGACATTTTTTCAGAAAAGAACACAAAAAAATTAAAAAAGATGCGAAATGGGAAAAACGTGTAACATTTTTGCCAGAAAAGAAAACGCCATTAATGTGAAAAGTAGCAAATTATTTGCCCATAAAGTTCTATAGTTTTTTTTTACTATTCATTGCTGTTTTAAATAAAGCAAAATTAATTTAACAATTTAATCCCTTGTCACTAGCAGTTTGTTGTTTTTACATACCCTGTTGGATTTTTGTGAGCTAACTCAAAATAAAGTTAACTTATTGCTAGCTCATTTACAACTGACTTCTGAAGTAACTCAAAAATGAAGCAGACATGAACTATTTGTTTTCTAAAATATTTGACTTCTTCTCGATAAGTATTAAACTAATCATTGGCTCACTCACAACTTGTGCAGAATTAGACAATCATTAAAGAGAGTAAAACGCAAAGAACAAAAGAAGAAAAAACAAATTCTTACTTTTTTTCTTTCTTCATGATCATAATAGTTAAAACTGTAAATACATATTTGTTTTATTTTCATTTTTATTCAGTTTATCTAGTAATTTGAGGTGGATGTGACAAGTTTTATAAAACTAAAACAATTCAATTTAAAACAATTTTCATCTTTTTCAGAAAATTAAAAAATAATAATAAAAATTTAATATGAATTTCAATAACTTTTAATGGTAAATATTTGTTTAATCTAATCATTAGTTAGTTAGTTTATAACTAACTTATAGTGCCCCTTACTTTAGGTGCCACAAGCTAACTCATAATGAGCTAGTTTGTGGTTAGCTGAAACTTATGCAGAGTGAGGAGTACTGACTCATTCTGATGATAACGCGTAGAAAAACTGAATAGCGTTTTACATGGAAAATGAGTTAGCTTTTGTGTCACTTGTGACTTATTTTGAATCGACCATGAGTTAGTTTTAAGTTAACTCAAAGTCCGACAGGGTACTATTGTATTATGTATGTATGTGTGTGTGTGTGTTTGTTGTAGTATTTGTTGTTGCTGTTAATGTTGTAGAAATTATTGTAATTTATTTACTAAATTACTTTTGTACATTATTTAGGCAAGTTTGTCACCACATAATTGTTAAAGTTTTTCTGCTATTTTTTTTTTAATTTATCTAAATTTAATTTAAAATAATGGGCAATTTGTTAACAATTTTAACAAAATAATTTACAAATTTCATTTAATTATTGTTTGCTATTTGTTTGTTGGTTTGTTGGCTAAGCCAACAAACAGTTGCGGCTGTTTAAATAATTTACCGGGCCAGGCTTATTAATATTTATTTTACTTAGTTTGTGTTGGATTTTATTAAAGCAAATAATTTATTTAATATTGTTTTATATTAATTAAAAATTATCAATGCTGTTTGTTACCATAGCACAATAAATAACGTGTCTTCTTAATAATAAAATTTAATTCAAAATCTCTATATAAATAAATATATACTACATACATACATACATATATAGGTATACTATATACATATATAAAACAAGTAAAAAAGTATAGTCGGTCAAGCCGCCCGACCATATAATACCCTACACCCAGTATATGTATAAAACAGTTTTTCAGAAATGGGCGTTATATGGACCAAAATTTAGTGTCATGATTTCTTTCAATATAAATATTATATGTGTTAAACTTTATCTCGATGTAAATACTTTTAAAAGATTTATGGAGGTTAAAGTGAATTATGGAGATGGTCTTATATGGGAGTTTCGACTAATTATAGACCGATCATTATAAAATTAGGTGTCATTATTTCTGTATATAAGAAACTTATTTGTGTCGAATTTTATTTGATTACCAACATCAATCAATTATGGACCGATCATAATAAAATTGTACGGTAATATTTGTATATATATAGAATATATTTGCGTTCAATATTATTTAGATACCAACATTTTTGAGTGAGTTATGCGCTTTAAAGTAATTTTCGGAAGTGGGCCTTATATGGGAGCTACGACTAATTTTAGACCGATCTGCACAAAATTTGTAGATGTGATTTGGCTTTATTTACTACTCATTTGTAATGAAATTTGTTGGGCTACTTGCATACTTCAAACATTTATGATCGGTAAACCTCAATTTCGGGAGTACATTTGTATGGGGGTCAGGTGAAATAATGGACCGATTTCTACCAGTTTCAATCCGATCAATCCTTGGGCCGAAAAAATATCACGTACCAAATTTTAACGTAATATCTTCTAATTTGCGATCTGTACTCTGCGCACAAGCTTTACATGGACAGCCAGCCAGACGGACGAACGGACGGACGGACATCGTTAAATCGACTCAGAAACTAATTCAGAAACTAATTCTGAGTCGATCGGTATATTTTAAGGTGTCTGTTGGACTAATATTGCAGCACAAATCCATTATATCCTCCCCAGTATGGTGGTGTAGGGTATAATAAAATTAAACTGCATTTAATTGAATTTAACTGTTTTAATATCCCTTACGTGACTATAAAGTAATAACAATTATTTTTATTTTATTTCAAATATTTTTTATCTAAAAATTTATAATCATTTAAATTATTTGCTTTATTTTGTTATTTATTTTCATTTCCCTTGTTTAATTTTTTTATTTATTTATTTATATTTCAAGGCTGTGTGTGTATTTTACATAAAGTTTACTTTAGCTTTGCAGATATTCCACTCACAAATATTATTTCTGCATTTATGTTGCTATAGATTTAGCTATTTATTTAATGGTTTATTATTTGTTATTTTAATAAACATTTGTAAATTTTGTGTTTGTATTTTATTTTTAGGCTATAAGGCAAACGGCCAATTATTTAGTCAATGTTATTAACATTTTCTCGTTTTCGGGCTTAGTGAGCTAAAAATAAGCGTTAAGAAAACAAATTAGCTTGTTTTCTTTCATATAAAAATCTGCATGTATTATATAAATTCAAAGACATGTTTTTTTATAATTTGTTTTTTATTAAAACCCATGTGACATTGATGCCTGTGAAACAGGAGTATAAATGTGGTGGTACAAGATAAATTTGTAGCACCATAGACAGATTTAAATAAATAAAACTGTCAATAAGCTCCCAAGATAACAAGATAAGAATATTTAAAAACAATTCTTAAATATAATAACATTTTGAAAGATAATTTTCAAAACAACCAAGACAGCTATAATCAGTCAGTTTTGAATTTTAAATGTTCTTTAACTTTTACATTCACTAAAGAAAGGAAACTAGAGAGTTATGAAAAACCGGAAAAGCTGGAATATATTTATATTAGGGGGTAAAAAAAATTAAAGTTAGCGTTAACTTTTCTTAAGATAATTAGAGTTATTGATAACTTTTCGTAAGAAAATTAAAATTTGCGTTAACTTTTCTTTAGAAAATTAAAGTTAGCGTTAAAATTTCTTTAGAAAATTAAAGTTAGCGTTAACTTTTCTTTAGAAAATTAAAGTTAGCGTTAACTTTTCTTTAGAAAATTAAAGTTAGCGTTAACTTTTTTTAAGAAAATTAAATTTATCGTTAACTTTTCTTAAGAAAATTTAAGTTAGCGTTAACTTTTCTTTAGAAACTTAAAGTTAGCGTTAACTTTCTTTAGAAAATTTAAGTTAGCGTTAATATTTCTTTAGAAAATTAAAGTTAGCGTTAACTTTTCTTTAGAAAATTTAAGTTAGCGTTAATATTTCTTTAGAAAATTAAAGTTAGCGTTAATATTTCTTTAGAAAATTAAAGTTAGCGTTAACTTTTCTTAAGAAAATTAAAGTTAGCGTTAACTTTTCTTTAGAAAATTAAAGTTAGCGTTAACTTTTCTTTAGAAAATTAAAGTTAGCGTTAATATTTCTTTAGAAAATTAAAATTAGCGTTAACTTTTCTTTAGAAAATTAAAGTTAGTGTTAACTTTTCTTAAGAAAATTAAATTTATCGTTAACTTTTCTTAAGAAAATTTAAGTTAGCGTTAATATTTCTTTAGAAAATTAAAGTTATCGTTAACTTTTATTAAGAAAATTAAAGTTATCGTTAAAATTTCTTTAGAAAATTAAAGTTACTGTTAAAATTTCTGTAGAAAATTAAAAGTATCGTTGAACTTTTTTTTAGAAAATTAAAGTTATCTTTAACATTTTTTTAGAACATTAAAGTTATCGTTGAACTTTGTTTTAGCAGAAAAAAATATGAATAATATTTCAATAGGAAACTTTTCTATAATTTTAATTTTTTATAAAAATATTATTGATATTTTTTTCTGCTAAAAAAAAGTATCGAGAACCTTTTGTTAAGTTGTTTAATTTTCTTTAAAATGTTTCAGTTTTTACACTTGCGTCCCCATAAAATCCTTATGTAAGTTGGTTCAAATCAACTTTTGAAGGCTTCAGATTACTGATGGACTTTAATCTTGTATCAATATTTTATTTTAATATTGTGAACCAGAATCGATAGCTTGATTTCTTTTATATATATTTTTCTACATAGTCAATATCTGTACTCTACATTAAATAAATCTGCTCATTTTAGTTTGCACAAATTCTAAAGATTTTCAAAAAGTAGTATTTCTTACTTTTATCATTTATTTTTTCCACTGTAAAATTTATGTTTTTTCATAATTTTTTTGTACGAGTATGCTAGCAAAAAACCAATTTTATGTCAGGACAAGGGCAAAAACTTGGCTACAAAATAAATTAGCTTAACTAGAATATAATACTTTTACTTGTTTATCATACATATTGAGTTTTTCCCACTTTATTTTTGTGTGTGTAAAGTTTCTAAAAATGTAGCAAACAATTTTGTATGTATTGTTGCAACATGTGTTTCGGATTTATTATTTAAAAAGTTGAATATATTTTTTTTTTGTTCAATTCACATTTTCTTACCAATCATGGTGATGATGTGAGGCAACATCGACATACAGAAAAATATTCTAAAAGGTGGAGGGGGGGAGGGGATGGTAAAAACAAAAGAACAAAAAAAACAAAGGCCTGGTTTCAAATTTGTCTCATACGTTCATACAAAAATACATTGACAACATCTGTTGTTTATTTACACTTCCTTTTCCTTTTGTGGCACTTTGTATTTATTATTTTTTTTATTATTTTATTTAAAGCCAAAATAGTAGATACCCCGTCGGACTTTGAGTTAACTTAAAACTAACTCATGGTCGATTCAAAATAAGTCACAAGTGACTCAAAAGCTAACTCATTTTCCATGTAAAACGCTATTCAGTTTTTGCACGCGTTGTCATCAGAATGAGTCAGTACTCCTCACTCTGCATAAGTTTCAGCTAACCACACACTAGCTCATTATGAGTTAGCTTGTGGCACCTAAAGTAAGGGGCACTATAAGTTAGCTATAAACTGATTAGATTAAACAAATATTTACCATTAAAAGTTATTGAAATTCATATTAAATTTTTATTATTATTTTTTAATTTTCTTAAAAAGATGTAAATTGTTTTAAATTAAATTGTTTTAGTTTTATAAAACTTGTCACATCCACCTCAAATTACTAGATAAACTGAATAAAAATGAAAATAAAACAAATATGTATTTACAGTTTTAACTATTATGATCATGAAGAAAGAAAAAAAGTAAGAACTTGTTTTTTCTTCTTTTGTTTTTTGCATTTTACTCTCTTTAATGATTGTCTAATTCTGCACCAGCTTTGAGTGAGCCAATGATTAGTTTAATACTTATCAAGAAGAAGTCAAATGTTTTAAAAAACAAATAGTTCATGTCTGCATCATTTTTGAGTTACTCAGTTGTAAAAGTTAACTTTATTTTGAGTTAGCTCACAAAAATCCGACAGGGTATAATCTATGGTTATGCCTGTGTGTGAGTGAATGAGAGTGAGTGTGTTTGTGTGTTTCATCTATAGCATATAGATAGTGCCCATATTCATTGATTTTTATATAAATTCTTACTAAATGACCACTGTCATCATAAATATGCACAGCATGTATATGAAGCAATGACAAATACATACATACTTTGGAGTATGTATGCGTGTATGTATGTGAGTTCACACTTTATGTTGATATATTTTACTAACTAACAACACATGCGTCTCGTTGTGTGCGCTTTTGAGTAACAGGGTCTGTGAATGTGTTTATGAAGAGGTAGCATGAATAGACTTATAAATTCCTGGCCATAAATATCTGCCTTTCTCTTACTAATCCATATTTGTCTCTAGTCGAGCGTGTGCACGTGCCTGCATAAACAAGTCACACTTTCAAGTTTTTTGAAGAGAAAAGAAAACTAGGAAAAATATGTATTATCATGTTAACTAGTAAAGTTTGTACATTTTAGAAAAAAGTTTTCTTATGTGAAAACATTTTCGGTTAAACAAATATTTGAATATTACAAGACAAAAAGTAGCAATTTTAAAGTACATATTTCTTTTAAAGATTTTTAGCTTTATTAGTTTTTTTTACAGATCAGGTTATTTTCTACAGTCTCACAGACAACATACGGAAGGAACAAAAGTGATTGAGATTTACCCAATAGTATTTAGCATTGTTGTAAGTAGTGTGGTATTGAAAATAAGCTTCAGTATTTAAGGCACGCAATGTAATTTTGTCAAAATAATTTGCCAGATTTTGATGATTGCCCCCTAGACTGAACTATAGTGTGCTGGACTATCAGTCAAATGGTTGCGGGTTTGTTTCACGCCATAGACTCTGGATGTTTTCTGCAGATAAGCCAAAAGGCTTCGCAGTTTGTGTTTGTTAAAAAAGTTTTTACTACTAAAAATATCTAAAGAAGCAAAGGTTTGCAGATCTTCTTCGTATTAAGCATTCTGCACAAATTAGGTTACAAGTTGGTAACGTTGAGAGTTTCTTCTAGTAAATTTCATGATTTAGTGATTTTTCGTCAAGAAAAGTCTAATATTCAAATATTCGAAATAAAAAAATTTGGAGCTTATATAAAGGGAGCTTATATTTTTGAAAATTCTATAAAAAAAATATTTTCGCAAATTTGTTTTTTTTATTTGAAAGTACAATCCTTCCGGTTAATAATGGAAAATAATTTCATTCAAATGGCTGCCTCGGCTGGCCATGCAGTAGCCTACACGATCGGTCCAATTTTTAAGCACATTATCGATTGTATTTCACCAATGGCTTCACGAATATTGTCCTTTAAAGCATCAATTGTATCTGGCTTGTCGGCGTAACACTTATCTTTCACGCCACCCCACAAATAACAGTCCAACGGTGTCAAATCGCAACTCCGAGTTGGCCAAACGACATCAGCTCTGCGGCTGATAATGTGATCTTCAAAAACAGAGCGCAAAACATCGAGTGTAGCTTCGACTGTGTGGCACGTAGCGCCATCCTGTTGAAACCAAATGTTGCCAATATCTTCCTCTTCAATTTTTGTGAACAAAAATTCGTTGACTGTAAAGGCAACTCCTTGCACATTTTCAAAGAAAAATGCCCCAATTATGCCTCTGGACCAAAATCCACACCAAACAGTGACTCGTTTTGAGTGCACCGGCTTTTCAATGTTTGCGTGCGGGTTTTCTGTGCCCCAAATGCGACAATTTTGTCTGTCAAATCAGACATGAGCTAAGTGTTACTACCATTCACTAGTTGAAAAAAAAACGTTAGATGGCGGACCCGATAGATTAAAATATCTTTTAATCAATGGATTGACAACTTACGCCTAAATTTTTTTTTTAGTTTTTTCATAAAAGAAACGCCCTGCCGTTACTTGTGGTAAATTGAAATTACAGTTACTACTATCCAAAAATTATATTCCTTTTTTAATAGGTTTTTGCCTTTTTAGAAGTTTTTACATGAATCTGAAAATTTTCTTCAAAATAAGTCAAGTTTGGTTAGTGTCCAAACTTAAGTTAGCCAATTTCCACACTCATGTAAAGGGTGTTTCAACAAGAACTTTGTTTTCAAACAGGACCACATTTCAATAATAAATTCATTTATAATAATTTTTGTAAACTCTTAAACATTTGAATAACTTTACTCTAGTCTTTGACGTGCTGTCGAATTATTTTCAAATGTTTCTAAACAACTGAACATTACAAGCAGGGCTGGGCAGTATATGAAATACGTATTGAAAATACAAATACGTATTTTGTATTTGTATTTTAAATACATGACCAGCAAGTATTTTGTATTTTACATTTTGCCCTACACTGATTACAAGCTAGTTTTTAGTTATTAGTACATGGTGGGCCAAAAGAAATCAAAGGGTGTAAAAGTTTAATAACTCTTTCGTTTATTATTTTTTTTATTTTTTCTTTCAAATTATATAATTTACAAAAGGGATTTTTTTTTTGTATATTATATAATCTGAAAGTAAAAAATAAACGAAAATTAATAAACGAAAAAGTTATTAAACTTTTACACCCCTTGGTTTCTTTTGGCCCACCCTGTACAATGTACAAGGTCTGTTAAACGGCTATGAAAGAAGTTTGTTGAATGAACATAAATTATATTTAATTTGTTAATATTTAAAATTGAAAATTTAAAATTGAAAATTTAAAATCTTGCCATTCTGTTGTAATAACTAGAGCTGTACAAAATTTTTAGTTAATATTATTCGTCTTTAATCCCCAGCTAACTACAATCTCATAAATATGTATATTAAATATGTATTTAATCAAATATTCTCTCTAAATTTAGAGTCAGTCACATTTTATCTTTCGTATTTATCAAACGTAGTTATGTTTGTCCAAAGTAGAGTATGGCTGAGAGTAATAAGAACAACAATACAACAAAAAAAAAATTGTATCAAAAAAAGGAAAAAAAATTGAATGTCATTTATCTTTGTATCTTATATTGATGATATAAATAAGTAAAAGTCAATTTGAGGCAATGTTTGTTAACGCATTTTATTACTTTTGTAAGAGAGTGTGTGTGTATGGGTATGAAGATGTGTAGCTGTGTAAATTGTGTACATGTACATAAATTTGAAGACTTATATAGCCTTCAATTTTAATATTTATGTATATGTTTGTGTGATGTAAACATTTTTCATTATGTTTGACAATTGTCTTTGATTATATTTTATTTACGACAACATACTCGTACATAAATATCATGGTATAGACTAGAGATGCCAATCTCTTTGTTTTATAAAAGTCCCGGGATTTTTCAAGATTAGTTAATATAACTCCAAAAATTAGTATTTGTGTAAAAGATGAAGAATTTGTTTTACTTAAACAACTAGTTGTCATTTTAAAACTGGTTAAAGTTTAGAAAGCATAAAGGCGTTTGTCGCAGTGATATGAATCTCTGTCGATGCTGCACTTTTATTTAAGCTCATGAAATTTTATCGCGCCCTTACCATGGTGTTCACAAAAACTACGCAAATGCACACTTTTATTAATAGATTTTTTTTTCGCTTTTTCACTTTTGTTATAATTAAAGTTTGTACTTTCCTTACGTTATTTACTTTATTTAAACTTTAAATTGAAAACTAGTAATATTACTTGATTTATAAAAAAGTGATGCTCAATGCAAATTGTGGGGACAAACTTTCTTTGCAATGCCAAATTCGCACTAATTAAGTTTTGACGACTATAACAAATCAAAACACAACAAAGAAACGCAATAATTTGAAAACTGTTATTAAATGTTGCATATCGTCACCTAAAATGCCCAAAGACGTAACCCTCATTATCATAATTTTACAGGAGAAACAAAAAAGGTTATAAAATGAAAACTGTTTAATTGAAAATCGCGATTGCTTCACATCTTGTCTTAAGATAGACGATAAACTTCAGGTGCCGATATTAACATATCGCGGTTGTCAATTAAACAGTTTTCATTTTATAATGTTTTAGATGACGATATATACTTTTTTTGATTTTATTTTATTTTGTTTACTAAAATTTCTAACGGGGGACACATGCTTTTGTAAGGAAACAGTCAGAGGGAGAAACAAAACACCATTCTGAATAAACAAAAAAACAAACATTACATATTCCTCGCTGATCACTCTCACATTTTTGTTTTTTTTTTTACCTAAAATTGCGTTTTTTTTTTAAATTGAGCCATACATATTTTTATTTAATTAGATTGCCTTTAAATATACAAATAGTTTTTATTTTTTAATAAGAAACCCGAAATCCCGAAAAATCCCGGGATTTTACATTTTTACAACCCGTATCCCGGAATTTGCAAATGCAGTTCCATTTGGCATCCCTAGTATACATACATATGTACTTATATGTTTTGTATATGTTTGCATAAATTTATTTATATGTATGACCAGAGAAATATGATTACTAGCATACTTGTATGTATAATGTAGATATGTATGTGATTGCGTTTGCATGCCTGTGCGTGTCTATTATTAGAGTCAATATCAATATTTAATAATGTCATAAAAAGTCAAGTAAAGTATTGGTCGGGGTATTGTTCGTTATACATATATATGAATGTATGAATGTATGTATATAAATTTTTTTTCTCACATTTATTTTTATTAAATATTGCTCGTCAAATAGCAACAATTTGTGTCTTGCTGTAAATGGCACTTGGCGTACAATGGTTTGTTTTTTTTTTATTCATATTTATTGACCTTTTTTACGCATATTTGTATTTGTATTTTGATTTGTGGTTTTCTTTTTGTTGTCATTTCTGTTTTAATATTGCTGTGTTAATAATATGCATCGTGCTTGTTGTTATTACAGTGTATTTGGTTGATCATTTTCCTGAATTAAACTGTTAATTTCCTCATTTAATATTCATTGCTTGTTTTTTTTTGTGTTTTTTTGGCTCTTCATTCATTTATGTTTATGTGTATATGTTGTCTGTATGTACATATATTTTTGTTTGCTATTAATTTTATTTTGTTGTGGCAAATGTTTGTTGCATAAACATATACTCATTATATACATAAATAAATATGTATGTATGTATATGTATGCGCAGCTGTGTATGTAGGGATGTACATATGTGTGTATTCATGTGTTGCTGTTTAAGTGTTTTGTTGTTGTAAGCAATTATTTTTAATTTTTATTTTTTTAATTAATTTCTTTTATTTAATTTTTATGTGTTTTTTTTCTCTCGCTCATTTTCGATATTATATAAATTTTTAACGGCAAAACTGTGCTGAAAATCATTTGGTATTTTAACCATTTATTGTTAATAATATATGTAAATTAATAGAAATAATTTTTGTGTTTTATAGGCCTATAACACTGTGTTTAATGTTGTTGATTTTGTTTTTTTTTTTTGGTATATAATAATTTAGATTTATATTTAATGCTGAAAATTGCCCGTTTTTAATGAGCCGTATAAATTTTGTTAAAGTCCATTAACTTCAAAATCAAATGTTTTAATTAAATTTTCTTACTTTTTATGACCCATTGTCACTGAAAGTTCGAAACGTAGTTGTAAGTATATATTTTTGAAATGTATTGCGTAGTAAATTTTGTAACAGAAAATTGTCATAATTTAAATGGATAATGTTTTAAACGAAAATTAAATTTCATTAAAAATTTCAAGTAAGCTTTTGGTATGTTGTCTCACGTTGTTATAGAAAAATCCTTGAAGGTAACAATAAAAAAGCTCTGTCTTGTTTGTTTTTGAAACATATAGAAAGCTTTTGTCTGCAAATTGTATGCTTTGAAGCTGAATAATTAACTCTTTATATTTCTATTCTATTTCTATTGTAAATAGCCCATAATATGTTCCAAAAGTAAGACAATTTTAAGTGGCGCTTTTATTATCTGAGAAGTACTCATGTGTACAACAAAGATTCCGGATTAGCTTACGTGATTTCATTTGTTGTTAAATGGTATACAGTAACTAGTTGATAATAAGTGGGTCACTTATTATGATTCGCCAAAGATATAGGAAGATATATTGTTCAAGTACTTTGTTATAGCATTTCTGAAGAAGGAAACAAGTTATTTATTTAGCTATCTAATCCCTGGCCATGTTGAGTCTGTATATGTTTTCTTAAGGAATACAAAATAACAAGTTAGAGCGTATAAGCATATGAAGCCATTACAGGGAAAGTTGTTTAGACTACTTCTTAAAGAAAGTTTTTTCATAAAAGGAATTGGTTCTTTTTGTGGCCGTCAGTCGTCACACTTAAATAAGTTACAGTACATAAATCTATTTAAACAAGTGATTTCGTTTGTGCTACTTAATTAAAAATGCCACACACTTGTTTTTCTCAACTCTGCATAAATATTTGTTGATTTTGTAAAATTTCATTCATTGCAAAAAAAAAACAAGCTCAATAAAATGTTTGAAATATACTTTAAAGCACATACAATTGTATCTAACCCATATTAAATACCTTGAGGATGTTACTTTTCGACCTTTATCTTCTTGATGGGGGGTTTTTTTTTTATTGCCAGCATTGAGCATTGAGTGGGTGTTCGTGTTTGTTCCTTTTTCTGTTTTATATAATTATTTATATGTAACATGCTGTAAATTAAATGTAATATTACACTTCATTAAATTTACTCATGACAGCAACAACACAAAAACCTCGTTGTTACCCATTTGCTGTATAGTACTTATGTATTTACAATGTATATGTATGCATGTATATGTATGAGTGTTTGTATGTCTATTTGAAAGTACGTGCGGTCTTGTACTGAGTACCAACGAAAAGGTCAAGTTAATTTTATAAATTCATTTTACGTTGAACCAATACAGAATGTTTAATTTGCATTTTATAATACAAAATATTATACATACGCAAATACATATGGGTCAATTTCAAAAAAAAAAAAAAAAAAAAAAAAAAAAAACGCAATTTTAATGTCTTTACACTACAAAAGGGTGTCCCAATTAAAACGAAATTTTTAAATTTTAAATAAAATACAGATATTTAAAAAAAAATCGTGAAACTTTATTATATCGTCAAGTAGACAGAATGAGGTTATGTATGGAACCAGATATCGTGCAGATGGCCGCCGCGGCTTTGCTGGCACACACGCGATCTTTTAATGAAATTTTCAATGACCTTTTTGCATAAATGCTGCGGTATTTCTTTAATGCAGCATGCAATTTCCTCTTTTAAGGCTTGAGTCATCGTCGGCTTATTCGCGTAAACCTTTGGCTTTTAAAAACCCCAAAGAAAAAAAATCTAAAGGTGTTAAATCGCACGATCTAGGCGGCCAATTCTGGTCTCCAAAACGCGAAATAACACCAATGACTGATGCAGCAATTGATTTGTTTCTCTGGCTGTATGACATGTGGCGCCGTCTTATAGGCAAGAAAAAACTGGTTATCATTTCACGAACACAAATTTAAAAATTGCGTTCTAGTTGGGACACACTTTATTTTAGGTAAAAAAAACAAAAACAAAAATGTGAGAGTGATCAGCGAGCAATATGTAATGTTTGTTTTTTTGTTTATTCAGAATGGTGTTTTGTTTCTCCCTCTGACTGTTTCCTTACAAAAGCATGTGCCCCCCGTTAGAATTTTTAGTAAACAAAATAAAATAAAATCCAAAAAAGTATATATCGTCATCTAAGACGTTATAAAATGAAAACCAGGGCCCAAATTACCGCATTCGTGATCGAATAAGCTATCGTATCGAAAAATGATTTCGATAGCGAAATTATGATAAAATGTACTAGATTTCTTGCACGATATCGAATGCCATAATCTCAAATAAGAAAATTACGATAAATTTTACTCGATATCGAATGCGGTAATTTGGCCCCTGAAGTTTGTCGTCTATCATACGACAAGATGTGAAGAAATCGCGATTTTCAATTAAACAGTTTGTCATTTTATAACGTTTTTTGCTTCTCCTGTAAAATTATGATAATGAGGGTTACGTCTTTGGGCATTTTAGGTGACGATATGCAACATTTAATAACAGTTTTCGAATTATTGCGTTTCTTGCTTGTGTTTTGATTTGGTATAGTCGTCAAAACTTAATTAGTGCGTATTTGGCATTACAAAGAAAGGTTGTCCCCACAATTTGCATTGAGCGTCACTTTTTTATAAATCAAGTAAAATTAATAGTTTTCAATTTCAAGTTTAAATAAAGTAAATAACGTAAGCAAAGTACAAACTTTAATTATTACAAAAGTGAAAAAGCGAAAAAAAAATCTATCAAAAAAAAGTGTGCATTTGCTTAGTTTTTGTGAACACGATAACTTTCATGAGCGTCACGCTAATTTTTTTAAAATTGAATATATTAAATGTAAAAAATTAAAGTTGAAAATCATTGTTTACATGGTTTCAACTCTTTTTTTTATAATTTGTGAATTTGAGAAATAAATTGCCTACAAAAAAAAAAAAAAAACAAAATAGGCAAACATTTCATGAGCATCACTTTTGAAATATATTGCTTCATAGCTTAAAATTCTTAATTTTGATTTCATTTTTAAATTTTCAAGAGTAAAACAACAAAATTAACGGCGGCTGAAAGAGCACGGAGATATCGAGAGAAAATAAAGCTCGATAAAGAGCGTAATGACAAATATAAAAGAAAGAAGAATAAAGGTATAATCGTGGTATATTTGAGTTTAATTTTTATTGTTACTGACTGATTCTGTTTTTGTCACAAACTTAATTCGAAAGTGGTAAAAATTAATGAGAATGAAACAAAACAAAGCCGCTTGTCATTTCATGAAGTTTATACAGATTCAGAATAAGAATTCGAATGAAAATTTATAAATTAAATCAAGTTAAGTTATTGGTTTGTGTCAAATATTTACATATGTGTATAAGTTTCTTCAAGAATTACTTCTTTTTTTAATTTTTGTTAAAGACATCAAAGAATATGTACATGTTTAGTTTTGTATGAAAATTTTTGTTTTTTGAAGAGTTTTTTGTTTTTTTTATTTACTTTTTGTAAAAGAATAAACTTTTTTTCGTTAAACTTTAGACTTGGCATTATTTCTTGTTTGCGTACAACAAAATCTCGTGAGCGTCACAAAATATCTTGAGCATCACACTTAGTTTTTTTTTCCTTAAAACGCTTATAATTGCAGTTTTTTTTAAGACATTGTTACAAGCCTATTACTTTGCAAGTAACCTCTAAGTTCAAGTCTTTTTTTTAACAAAAATTTACATATTTTCATCTTAAAATTTTAAAATAAATAGTCACTTTAAATAAAAATAAAAAATCAAGGTGATGTTTTGTTTATAATCGAATTGGTGATTTTCGCAAAAGTCAATCTTGGCAAACAAAAGAACATTGTAGTAAGCTTGAATTTCAAATATTTTTGCATTTTTAGCGTTTTTATTATACATATTTGGTGAGTGACGCTCAAGATAAAAATGATAGAAAACCTAAAAAAAAAAAATCCAAAAATATTGATTTTTTTGAGAGCCTAAAAGTACCACCGGATTCTTTATCAATTTCTACATAAATTGGCGAATTGAAAAAACTTTAAAAATAAGCAAAACAAAACTCGTTGTGTACGTTTTTTTTTTTTTGAAATTGACTCATATACAGCTGCTTTTACCTACACTACCATATATCAGCGTGTAAGTGTGTGTATATACCTATATGTATATGTATGTGAATTTGTATTTAAATAAAACAACAACAGCCAAAAATTTAAACATTCATTTTTATTTAAGGAAATGAAAAGTTAGTATTTACTCTTTTAAAGATGTATTTACTCATACCTACATACATAAATTGCAAACTTTACATACACACATTGATATAAAATTCCAGTTAAATCTTTAACTGTAAATTTTAATAGTTTTCTTTCTCTTTTTTTTTGTTTTTTTGGACAAAAAAACCGCAATCATATGAAGTGTGTGTTTGGAGAGTAATAAAGACTTTCATACAGCTAACTGGTTTAAACGTCTACTATATATGGCTGCTTGCTGTATGGTTGTGAAAAAGAGTGAGAGAAAAAAAAGAGAGTTAAACATACATTTTGGTAGTTTTATTAGAAGTCTGTTGTAAAATTTTACAATTTTTACTCAATTATAAAAGTTTCCACATTAAAACTTTACACCGCCCGCTACCATTGGAAGGACCGGAAAAAAACTGTCGTAACTTTTTGGGGTTGGCTTACAAAAGAAAAAAAAAACGAAAAAGGCAAAAAATGTATAAAAAGTAAAACGTAACGAAATAAAATTACTTACCGCAAAGGAAAGTAAAAGAGTTGGTAAATTGTCATATACAGACAGACCCTAAGCGTTGCTGCTGTTATACATGTTCCATATAAGAATTTAGTATCAATGTTTAGATGCGTGTGCTGTCCTAGACTGCTTATGGTGGCAAATACGTTTATTGTCCCTTTTCCTTTGCCTTACACAAGACTCCTATGTCATCATTGTCATGCATTTATTTGATTGGTATAGTGTTTCATTTTATTTTTATATGTTTTTTTTATTAGCAAACCATTAAAGGCTATTAGACTGTAAATGCCTCAAGTACAAAACTTTTAATTCCACAATTCTCAACACTTGCTAAACACAGCTCCAGCTAACCAGCTACGTGTACAGATGTCAGTGCCAACATGTCTAAAGAGTCTCCCATAAGTAGTCATGGTTAAGGGGCTGGGGTGATGGTAGGAGGGTGTTAGGAAGTAATTTTATTATTTAACCCTTGTTGAAGCAGCAGCACATTCAACACGCCTGAAATATAAAAGTAATAAAATAAAACAGAAAATGAACGTTTAATTTGAATAATCATAAAGAAACATTTATTTATATTGCTAAATAAATGGTTAAAAATGTTCTTTGGGAATCGGAAATTAAATTTGTTCATAAAGGGTTATGTCAAACCGCCTGATTGGTTAACTAGTTGTCTGATGGTGTAAATGTTGTAAAATATATTCCATGTATCAACACTCGCTGCGAATTAAGCTTAAATTGACCACAGGCTTAAGGCCATTGGAACAGACAACCAACCAAACAGCCACTAACAAACAAATCAAAACTGTCTACAATCATACCGCCACACTTACACATCCTTGATTCTCACACACATATCCTTATGCAAATGTACTACAATACTAATATACATGCATATAAGCAGACATACACATAATATTGTACTTATGAGTGAAGGATACTAAATGAATAAATGGGCAAAAGTGTTAGTAAATATGTATGTATGTGTGTGCTTGATGACACTGGACATTAACACATGGCTGTTACCACAAATTACAAGACGTAACATTTAAGCCATTGTTGTGGTTCGAATATATTTGCGTACAGAAGAAGTGTGGCAATGAATGAATTTTACAATAGATATTTCAACATGACATTGATTTGAAGAAACAAATTTGAGTAGCCACCAACAACCAACAACATAATGACAAAATATGATGAAAGGAAATTAGCAACAACACATAAAGCACACAAATACACACTTGCCACACACATTTACATCTACATTTACACTTACATTCTTTCTACTTACACATACTTACATACTTAATTAGTATTTGATTTTCAATCAACATTAATTCTTGATGAATCGTAAATTTAAAGCTGTGTGCTCGAAATATATTTGTTCTCCCTTTCTCTTTCTGTCTTTTTGCACTTTTAGGTTACGGTGGCATTTCACCCAGAACCCAGTGGGGCCGTATAGCTGCTTTAATTTATGCTCTATTTGGTATACCCATTGTCCTGCTTTATCTATCAGCCATGGGAGAGGGTTTGTCGGCCGGTATGCGCTGTTTATTTCGCAAGGCTCGCTCGAAAAGCGCCATTAGCAGTGGGAGTAGCAGTGGTGGTGGTGGTGGTGGTGTTGGTGGCATTGGAGCAGGCAACTCAAATACAACCGTTTCAGCTGGAGGTGGTGGTTCGAACAAGAAACATGCGAACGACATTAAAAGTCACAACAACAATCCCAGTAATAAACATTATGCCAGTGGCAAAATGTTGGCCACCCATCAATATGGCTCATTAAGTAAGCATCAGTATCAGATATCCGGTTCACCTAGTGTGCCCATTTCCATATGTGTCATGGTTCTTATTTGTTATATTACATCAGGAGCATTGCTCTTTCATAAAATACAAAATTGGACGGTTTTGGAAGCCTTGTACTTTTGTTTCACGTCTCTGGGTACCATTGGATTTGGAGAGCTTACACCGGCGGGTAACCTGACGCTATATTTAGCCTCAGCCTATATATTGATTGGCATGGCTGTAGTAGCCATGTGCTTTAGTTTAATACAAACCGAACTAGTCATGTGGTTAAGGCGTTTTAGTGTGCAGGATCATGTTATGCCCCAGAATGACGATGTCTCACTGGTTTCGGTGTCAGTTACACCCAAGTCCTCCTGACAGCGACCTACAGCTGACCTGCTAGCAGGCAGCTTAGGAGGCAACAATGCCATGGGTCAGCATCAGACCATGTTCTTTGGACCTGCCCACAGTTTCTCCCAGTACAACTCCTTGCCAAGACGAGCCATGAATTCAAATTTCCAACGCAACACCCCCATCAGAAGATCAACGGGCATACCAGAACATCACATTGAGTATTTTGTACCACGCAGCATAAGTGAGTTTAATTTATCGGGTGTGGGCGATTTGGCACTGCCTCCTCCCCGAAGATGTTCGCCAACTATACAGAATACTGGCATGCAACTGCCACATGGCCTGCAATTAGGGCCACCCCAGACTTTACTATGCGGTCCACCTCCACCTCAACAAGTACAGATCATCATGAAACCCCGTGAGAAAATGGTAACATTCGAGGATGAATCAAAAGGCATGCTAAACCAGCCGCCCACCTCTAGCAGCGGAGCCTCAACGGTGGGAGCCACGTGTCCACATGGCGTGCCAACAACACCGCGCAAATCATCCACGGGCATTGGTGTGGGTGGTGGGGGTGATGTTTTTATGTGACGTGAATCATTGAGATGACCAACACTTAGTGGTTTACTAGGCGACACATCTACCGAGGATGTCTTTGCCCTCACCAGTTCAACGCAAAATAGCGACGATCATGATCAGGTGGCGGCTGGTTCAGGCAGTGAACGCACTTCCATGGACGGCAGTCTAAGTGATCTTAAGTCAAAATCCACACCGGGTGATGTGATACGAGTGTAAATTGTAATAATAATTATAAAACAAAACAACTTCCTTGATATTACAAAAAACAAAAAAACAACCAACCAACCAACCAAAAATTCTTAAAACTTGAATTTAGTGTTAGTGTTAAAATTTTACAGAACATTTGTATGTAAGTGTAAAAACAAAATTAATCAAATAACCTTATTAACTATAATAATTATAGAAAATACGATCGTCAGATATTACAACGTTGTCCGAAAAATTTTCAACCGTGTGAACTTAATATTTTTGTCTTCCAACGTTGTAAGAAACAGCATTTTCAGTACATTGGAAGAAAAAAATATTGTCAGACATCTACCAATCGTGTAAACACACAATTTTGTCATTGTCATTGTTTTAAGACAATTGTCAAACACTTTTCATTGTCATATATAAAAAGTTTATGCATCTGCCAATTGCAGCATTGTCATAGAAATTATTTCTAAATGCAACTCTGTATATGGTTAATTTCACGTCAAGTGACCCAATTTTAAAAGACATCGAGTCTTCCGATTTGGATGAATGTTAGTGCTAATGGATAGTAGGCCAGACACAAGTTTTCAGCTCTATCAATCCAGACCTGCCGGAGTTAGAGGGGGTCAAAGTTGGACATTTTGGTCATACAGGGTTTTCTTAAAATGAGTGTAACTTTTCACTTTTTGGTCCTAGCAAAAATTGTCGAAAGGACTTTAGATAGCTATTTCTTCAATCATTCCAAAAATATTTTTCTTTTAATTTTTTTTCTCAAAAGAAAGCTTATACAATTTCCTTTAAGGCCTTTATAGTCGCTTAATGGGATGCGAGTGGGATTTTTTAACTCAAGAATAGGATTTTTTAATATTTGCCATATATATCATTTTCATTTTTCCCCCATTTTTTTTATTTTTCCTCAAAAGAAACTTTAGACCATTTTTTTTTTTTTTTTTTAAACAAACACAAACTGCGAAGCTTTTGGCTTGTCTGCAGAAAACACCCAGAGTCTTTGGTGGGAATCGAACCCGCAACCCTCTGACTGATAGTTCGGCACACTATCGCATAGTCTATCGGGGCACCCCAAGAGCTGTGTGGTCAGTTAATTCATTTAAATCGGAAAACATCGATTTTAAAAATTGGGTCACTTGACGTGAAATTGACCATATACATAAATAAACAAACAAATGTGCATTAATAACATTTTGGAAAAACAATTTCGGTTGACAGATAAATTCATTGTGTGACAATTGTGTGCCAATGAAATTGTTAGTCGTCTAAACTGACAATTTACCTTTTGCTAACAATTTTTCAATGTCAGTACATTGCTAGTTCTGACAATGTTGTAATATCTGACGATCGTCTATACATAGCTTAACGATTTAAGACATTTTAGTTTAAGACATTTGGTTAAGAAAATAAGTAGACAACAAGGAGAGTTTTAAATATATTTGTCAACATTTAAAGGTAAGACTAAGACAAGAAACCTGGCGCTATCTGAAAACATAAGAGATGCCAACGTATTACTAAAACAAAACCAGCATTTTTCTTATGAGTTTCTTATGATATTCTGATGACTAAAATACAAAACATAATTTAATAAAATTCAACTAAAATGACTAAAATTGTCCTAAGTATAGGATTGAGAACCAATACAGTCTAATCTGACACAAACAAATTCAGATTTCAAATTGGCTTTTGTTTAATTTCCAAAACTACTGCTGCTCGATATTGACAGTTTTAAACTGCTTTCTTTAATTGTTGATGAATATATTTGCCAAATTTAGAAAAAATTATGTAAATATTTAAATACGAATTAATGTAAATTTACCTAAACAAAAAACATAATGTCAATTTTCATTTTGCATGATTTAATTTTCTAATTTGTTTTGTTGTTTTTTTTTTATTTCTAGATCATTTTAACGCTTTGATTTTATGTTACACATGAGATTTCATTTTAATTTCATTTACAATTTCTAATTGGTGAATAGCAAAAGGGAAATTAGTAACAAAATAGGAAATCTTTAAAAAGAAAAACGCGAAAACAAAACAAAATAAACTACAATGTTCTTAAACAAAACGATGCATTTGAGTGTAATTTGAAGAAAGGAAACTTGGTCGAAAAAAAAGCCAGCAAGCAACCAAGTAAAACCACACACAACAGCGATGCTGTCAACAACAACAACAACAGTTTATTGTCTTAGCGACCTTAATTGGCGCAACAATAAAAAAACAATTGGTAAGAAAACAAACTTCTCTTATGACTAAAATCATTTCACTAATTGCCAACATTTTATTGTCACACTTCTAAACAATGTATGACAATTCAGATAAACATTGTCTCAACTGTTACTAACACTCTAAACCCAGCAAACATTGTTAGTTCTTTAAGAATTAAATATTTGCCAAATATTTCAGTATTTTATGTCTAGGAAATCTAAATTTAAAAATTAAATTTTTAAACATTTTGCTGGGTTGTGTTGCAGCAACATTTTTACTAGTGCTAGTTTTTGCACTTTAAAAACAAACAACAACAACATATTTAGTAAAGAAAAGTTTATTTAAAAAAAATATCCAATTTTCTGTTGTGCCAGTATGTGTGTAAGCTGCACTGCTGCACACATATAAATATCTTTAACGCAGTCTAGCACAGAATGTGTGCAAAACAAAAAACAAAAAAAAAAAAAAAAGCAAAAATATTACCGCAAGTGAATTGTGGTTTAAAGTGTTCCAATTTTATTTTATGTATGAGTATGTTGCAGCATAAGAATCTGTGAGTTGGTGTTTGTGTATTTGTTTAAAAAAAAATGAGAAAGTAAAGGGTTTGGGACACCCTAGAACGCAATTTTTAAATTTAAATAAAACACTGTTATTTAAAAAAAAACCGAGAAACTTTATTATATCATCAAGAACAGTTTCCGCAACCAGAAATGGAGTTTCTATTGCAATGGCAATAGACCCAGAAATGATTAATTAATTTTAAGATTTTAATACTTATTGTAAATTTCTTTTGTAAAGAAAGATCCAATAATTAAATTAAAAGTAATAAAAAAAAATATCGTCAAGTAGACAGAATGAGGTTATGTATGGAACCAGATATCGTGCAGATGGCCGCCGCGGCTTTGCTGGCACACACGCGATCTTTAAATTAAATTTTCAATGACCTTTTTGCATAAATGCTGCGGTATTTCGTTAATGCAGCATGCAATTTCCTCTTTTAAGGCTTGAGTCATCGTCGGCTTATTCGCGTAAATTATCGACTTTAAAAAACCCCAAAGAAAAAAAATCTAAAGGTGTTAAATCACACGATCTAGGCGGCCAATTCTGGTCTCCAAAACGCGAAATAACACCAACGGGAAATGACTGATGCAGCAATTGAATTGTTTCTCTAGCTGTATGACACGTGGCGCCGTCTTGTTGAAACCACATGCCCTCCACATTCATTTCTTCAATTCTAGGCCAGAAAAAACTGGTTATCATTTCACGATACCGAACACCATTAACTGTTTGCGCTTGACCTGCCTCATTTTCATAAAAAACAGGTCCAATGATTCCTCCAGCCAGCCCAAAAACCACACCACACAGTTACACGTTGAGGATGCATTTGCTTCTCGTGAATCATTCGAAGATTTTCCTCACCCCAAATGCGACAATTCTGCCTATTGACGAAGCCATCAAGCTGGAAATGGGCCTCGTCACTGAAGATGATTTTATCGGCAAAATCAGCATTTTCATGTTGTCTCTCCAATACCCAATTAACGAACTTCTTTCGCTGTCCATGGTCAGCTGGCTTCAGTTCCTGAGTTAATTGAACTTTGTATGCATGAAGATGCAAATCTTTCGTCAAAATTCGCTGCATAGTGGATTTGGAGACACCAATTTGCTGAGCTCGTTGTAGAATTGAGGTGGATGGAGTTTGAGCGACATCATCACGACATTTTCGGTCGATCGACCTGGTCGAGAGCGCGTTGTTGTCTTTACATCACTAACAGACCCAGTTTCGACAAATTTATCCAATAATCTCTTTACAGTTGGAGCATTATTGTGACCCCAAATTGATCGCAATTTGCAAACTGTAGCCGCAAAACTTTCACCATTTTGGTAAAACAACTTCACAATGAGAATGCGTTGTTCATTCGTGTAGCGTTCCATTTTTACTAACCTCGTACCTTCTGCTAGCAAACAATAACAATTATTCAAAAGTCAAACAATGACACTTTGAATGGCGCCAAATTTGAAAATTGCGTTCTAGTTGGGACACCTTTTAAAAACAAAAAATAATGACTATATGAAAGTGAGATGTTTGCTACAATACCAACCAAGTCATAACAACTTTTGTTTTATTTTATAGTTTTTTTTCTGATTTTTTTTTCATTTTCATTTTCATATAGTGGCATTTTTGCAACAACAACAGTAGTAGGAAAACAATACAGTGTAACTTGCTTAAAATGAAAACAACTTGGCAATTTCTAAGGTCCCTAAAGGTTTTAGTTTTTTCTTAGAGTTTGGTTTTCAGCCTTTTCTGCAATTGTTTTATAATGTGGTGAATAAAAGATTCAGAAATAATTTGTTGGTTTTTATCATCAAACTGGTGTCTATAACAGACGGCTAAATTAAATGCTACACACTCCAAGTTGGAGTTGTGATAAATCCTATTCAACCATTTCATAACTTCAGAGCACAGCACAGTGGGCCCTTCGTTCATTAAGCAAGACCATTATTTCCATATATATCAGTGCAAAATAAAATAATGCATTCCAAGTCGGCAACAGTACACACTAACATATTTCAACATCAATATTTATTGAAAGTAATATAACATATATTTAGCAACATTGCTAACGAACTGAATATAGGACGCAATGAGACAATCTGCAATGAAAAAAACGAAAAAATTACAAAAAAAAAAAAATAATTTTGTATGATACCTGGACGCAGAAGAACTAGATCTTCTTTAACAAAAAACTGTGTAGAGTCGTTTGTTTTTGGTGACGCTTCAAAATTTGTTGAAAATGCGACACAGCATTATCATTGAATAAATCTGTTGCGCGTTTAGCCACTGTCTGATTGGCCACAGACTCCCATGCCTTAAGCATTTCTTTAATTGCACTAGACGGTTGTTGTTCTTCTGTAACCTCCTCGGTTGATAAATTCTCCTCCACATCTTCGGTAGTAAGCTCCTCACTGTACTCTGCCACAAGCTCATCGTTATCATTGTTATCTACTTCTAGGCCCATCTGGTTAGCCAGAAATATAATTTCGTTGGTTACTAGCTCCGTGGACACTGCGTGGAGCCCCTCAGATACGCATATGGCAAAGCGTTCGGACCAAAGTTTCTTCGGTAGTTCCCCTTTTTAATCAAAATCAAATAATGAACATATACTATATGTTTGTATGTATCAACACGTCTTCTTAATTGTATAAACACAAGTGATGCCAAAGCTGAACACCGATCGAAGTTTTTCGCGTAATTCGCTACATATTTCCCATTTTGCGTTGGTCGTTATACGAAACTTTGTTCGTTGAGCGAAACATTTTTTTTGTTTTTAAATGTGTTCGTTGTGCGAAATGTTCGTTAAGCGAGGCGTTCGTTAACCGAGGATCGACTGTATTGTCTTTTTAGGGCGCGTTTTCACTATGTCATTTTTGTTGTCAAATTGTCCAAATTGTTGGCAATTGTATGAAAACGGGTTTACATATGGCGTCATCTATATTTGCAATCATGATAGATGACGTCATATGACAACCCGTTTTCATAAAATTGTCAACAATTTGGACAATTTGACAACAAAAATGACGTAGTGAAAACGCGCCCTTAGTTCTTAGAAGCCCAGTCTGGTTAGAAACCAACCAGTATTTTAAGCTATTCCTTACTCTTGTGAAATATATAAATCGAAATAAATAAATTAAACTCTTTATTACATTTATTTATTTATTGTATCGATACGAGAGTTATTTGAGAAATAAATTTAAATTTACAAAAAGAAAAATGCAGTTTATTTTCATATATTTTATCTCTCTAAACTGGCCTAAAGCTGCAGCTGTAATCCTCCTTAAGTCCATCATAATCTGGTTGTACTGTATCTGGAAGTATTTAGTAACTGATACATGTTGTTTATATTTTCTGCCTGGTTCGAGTGCTGGAAGAACATAAAATATATATATGTACATACATATGTATGCATTTGTCTGTATACTGGTGACTTATGGTGCATGCGAATGAATTGCGTGTGATTGAAACTCAAAAGAAGTAGAAAACAGGAGTATAGGAAAAAAACAAAAAGAAAAAGAACATTAAGCATGCAATAGGATATAAATGTTTTCTAAGTGACAAGTGAGCTATAATGTGTTTTCTCCCAAGAATTAATGTTTGTTTTCTAGCACGAATTAAACTTAAATATGTGATGCGTGCTACGATTTCTTAATACAGGCAATAAATATTTATAACACACATTCTAAAAACACATAACTGTGACATGCTTAAAATAAACTATTTTTATTTTGAAAAGAGAAGCATAAAAAACTTGAACTATTTTGCAAGTAAACAAATTTGAAATTATTTTCTGTCAATTTATAAAAACTTTATTTATAGACACACGTCAACATGAACGGCTCTAGAAACGGAGAAATAAATCTTTAACATGTTTTAATTAATTTATTATTTCCCACAATTTATAAAATTCATTTGTAAAATACATAAACTTTACAGCTTTTAACAAACAAATTTCTCTAACACACAGGCAAGGCACTTGCACACACATACACAATAAACCTGTAAATCAAATACATACATACATACACACACACAACAAACATTTTATGCATAAATTTTATAAAATTAGTCAAGTGAATAAATGAATTCCTTCAAAAATAATAAAATGTAATAAAAGTAAACTTTTTGCCACATTTTCAAAAAAAAAAACGAATAACACAAAACCTACAACAATAAAGTTAAAAAAATAATAAATAATATAGTAAAAATCATCATAATAATAATAATGAAATATGTATGTAATTAAAATACATAAGAGAACAACATTTTTTTAGCCAAATCTCTTTAAGGACAACTAAGCAACAAAATATGCTTAAACAACAAAAAATGTAATTGTATAAAAAAACACAATATCACGAACAACAACAAAAAAACATAAAACACAAAATTTTATCATAAGATATTTAAATGTCTTTACCGAACAAAACCAAACGAAACCAAAAAATAAAACTAGAATAAATTACAAAAAAAGAAAAAAAACCAAAACCAATCAAAAAAAAAAAAAAAAAAAAAAAACATTAAATTAATAATCTAATTGTAATTTTTAATTACTTCAATAAATCTTAAATCATAAGTAGATATGTTGCCATAGAAGAAATAATACTAATAATAACAAAGAATGTAAAAGGAAACAAAGAAGAAAAGTCAGACCAAAACAATTATAAAATTCAAAAGGACACCAAAAAAAAAAAAAAAAAAAATATGAGTATGAAATATGAAATGAAACACGGAACTACAAGAACATAACTAAATTGCATTATTATTGTATTTGTAAAGTTTTGCAAAAAAAAAAAAAAAAAAACAAATATTTTTTTTTGGTAAAAAAACACAAAACATACGAATTCATAAAACTTGGCAACGTAGCGAGGTAAACAAAAATTGACTTACTACAGCAACTGCAACATAAAAACTAATTAATAAGAAAACTGGAAAGATGAAGAGAAAAAAAGAACATGAAAATAAAATTAAATTTTAAATTAAAAAAAAAAAAAAATATAAAATCAAATGTTTTTATTTAAATGATAATGAGAAGCCAATAAAAACGTTTGTTACTATAAAATATAACGCTAAGTTAATATAAAGATACATATATCTGTGCATTTTGAACAGCAATGAGCAAGTTGGTGAAAGCAAAAAGTTAAAGCTACAGTCCCATTTGGCAAATATTTACTTGTTTCAGCACAAATTTGTGCGACGTTGTTTACTCTTACAAGAGTTTTGCAAAATCAAACAGCATCAAATATATTAAAACTAAATATTTGTGCTACTTTGGCCTAAATAAGCAAAGTTTTTTTTTTTAAATAAATAAACGAGTTCAAATAAATGTTATTTAGTGGTATTTTTCGGCAAAGAGTTGCCAAGTGTGACCGTACCTTAACTGCTAAGTGGCGTTGACTTTTTCAAACATGTGTTCCTAAAAGTCCTAAAAGACTGCACTGATGACAATGTCGCTTATATTGACATATTCGCCACTGCAATGTATAAAAGAAGAATATCAAACATTGATACGACATTTAGGATTGGAAATCTACAACAACTTTGATGCAATCTTTAGGATTAAACACCCTGCATCAACATGATCTCAGTCTATGCTGATTGGACAATGAAACTGTCAATGCCTTGGAAAATTTCCTGAAGCACAGCACTTGGTCTCTTGTTTTCTCTTAGACTGCCCAATATCTGCAGCTGCCAGGAGCATTTTTTTCTTTACATAGACATCCTTTTAGCAATCAAGACCAACTCTCAACTTTAACTTTGGGGGTGCTGTAGCTTAATTGGTTAGCGCATTTGATCATTAAGCATGAGTTGGTATTTTTGATTCCCAGCCGCTGCCACTCAAACATCATCAGTTTCTGATAATTATTAGTTTTCTTTTCTATCCATCATAACTAATATTTATCACAGCGCCCTCCTTCGATGGAATAGCATTCAAAAGCCACCGAAGTAAAATAATTAAATAAAGGCTATAAAATCAAGCTTTAACATTAAATGTGTCTACTCACCACCAGAGGCGCTGCAATGCTGCACTAAAAACAAACATAATGCGCAATTGCAGAGTTGTGATATAAAAAGCTTTCTTCTTTCACCACCTTTAATTCTTCAATCTATCTTCTTCTTCAATCCCCTTTCCAAAGAAAGTAACGCAATTATAAAGGGTGTCTCAACTAGAACGCAATTTTTAAATTTGAAATAAAACACAGGTATTTAAGAAGAAATCGTGAAAATTGTATCGTAAAGTAGACAGAATGAGGTTATGTATTGAACAATATATAGGCATATCAACCAACTGTCCCAACATAAACGAGTCGAGTCGCGAATTATTGAGCACTCCAGGACATGAGGACATTCGAGGAATTGAAATCGCTGTTGACTGCGGCTTATCCTTCGACGAAACTGTGGCGCAAAGTGTCTTTTATATTATCTTGGTTGTACTATCGCAAGGAAAAATAAATCGGGTGTTCGGTTGGTGCTCAGTAACATGTAACAAATATTTCAGGAAATCGTTAGACGAAGAAGTGGACGAATCGGTGGACATCTTGGTATGTAGTGTCTTAAAGATGTGAAATTGATCAAGCTGTTACCAAATTTTGGTTCATAATATATTTTCCACTTGACTCAAACAGCCTGAATTACTTGAATCTCATTAATTTACTTTTTTGTACTTTAGCCCCGAGACTGTTACACAGACCGAAGAACAAATGTACATAGGGAGAATGCACCGCTTTGTTTTACGCTTAGCTATCCAAAGTTTACCCATGATGGAAGAATGAACTGAATGAAGAATGAACATGTGCGAAATACACCCCCACCTCTATTCACACTAAACATGAAGCAAACATAGTTGAAACAATTTATTCTTTATATATATATATATGACATTAATTAAATAAACTATTTTCTCAGGTTAAAGGAAAGTAGCCTCATAAATTATTGCCCTCAAATATAATGTAAATTTTAGTTGCAAAAAAGTCTGGAAAATAATCAAGACGACTATGGATAGATACTTCAAAACTTGGTATGACTTAATTACTACCTTTTTATACCCTTCACCTTCATGAGAAGGGTATATATAAGTTTGTCATTCCGTTTGTAATTTCCACAATATAATATTCCGACCCTATAAAGTATATGGTGAATTTCACGTCAAGTGACCCAATTTTAAAAATCGATGTCTTCCGATTTCAACGAAATATGCACCAAGGTTAGTACTATTGGATAGTAGGCCAGAGACAAATATTCAGCTTTATCAGTCCAGAAGTGCCGGAGTTAGAGGGGGTCAAAAATGATCATTTTGGTCAATTTTGGTCATACAGGGTTTTTTTTTAAATGAGTGTAACTTTTCACCTATTGGTCCTAGCAAATATTGTCCAAAGGACTTTAGATAGCTATTTCTTCAATCATTTCAAAAATATTTTTCTTTTAATTTAAAAAAAATTAAACTGATAAAGCTAAAAAATTAAAAAAATTTTTTTGCCTTGAAGGCAACTTCGATTAAATTTTTTTAAATTTTGTTTATTAATACTCGCAAGAGGAATAATTCTCATATAAAAATTTTTTTTAAAAATTATTTTTTTTTTAAATTTGGGCCTTTTTTCCCCTCAAAAGATACATTTAAAAAAACCCCTGTATGACCAAAATTGACCAATATGTCCAACTTTGACCTGACTGATAGAGCTGAAAATTTGTCTCTGGCCTACTATCCAATAGTACTAACCTTGGTGCAAATTTCATCCAAATCGATTTTTAAGATTTGGTCACTTGACGTGAAATTCACCATATATATTCTGGCTCCATATAGATAGCGGAGTCTATTAAGCCATGCCCGTCCGTCTGTCTGTCTGTTGAAATCAATTTTCTAAAGTCCCCAGATATCTTTGGGATCCAAATCTTCAATAATTCTGTCAGACATGCTTTTGAGAAGTTTGCTATTTAAAATCAGCAACATCCGTCCATAAATAAGGGAAATATGAGCAAAAATCCGAAACAACCTATGAAAATTTCATAAAAAAAAAAAAACTATCAAAGTGTATTAATATACAGCCCATGAATGAAGCATGAATAAAAATTCCGCGGGAGTTTTTTCCCTTTTCTCATTTTTCCTATTTAAATTCAAAGTTAAAAACAATCAAAAAGGGAAAAAACTCTCGCGGAATTTTTATTCATGATTGGGCTGATAATACAGTGGCTTCATAAGCCCAAACGTAAAAGTTAGCAAAACAACAGGCAAATTTTGACAGTCAAAACAGTCTAAAACTGTCGTCAGGGTGGAGGGTATTTAAGATTCGGCACAGTCGAATATAGCACTCTTACTTGTTTTATTTATGATTTAATTTTAAATTTTTTTTAAACTTGTTTTCTTAAAACTTTTCTTTACTAAATTAGCATTTGTTTATATTTTCTTTTAATTAATTATTTCGTTTAACTGGACAATTTCAAAATGTTTAATATATAACTTTTAAAATCTCGTTTTTCAGCAATTCAAATAATATCTGAGCAACTATAATAAAACTCTACAACAGTTGCAAATAACTATTCTTCAAAATATCAAACTTTCAAAGTTTCCATTCAACTCATTATAGCTGCATTTTCACAACCCTAAAGGCATTTAACAAGCAGTTAGTTACTCGTATATGAATTCCCATTTAAGGTAAGTACAATTAAATTGCTTATTTATACAACCAACACTCATTTTAAAACTGTCACTTTATTGAGTTGAAATCTTAATTATCTGTTAAAGTTGAAATAAGTACATAGATAATGGCGAAATTTCCATTTTTTTCAATATACAATTTATTGGTTGCATTTCGTCATTTGTTTTTCAATTTATAGAGAATTCCAAATTGCTGTTGTGATTGTTGTATAGAAGTATATCGTCTATAAGTAATAAATACCCAATGAGGAATTTTATTGATTTTAGAAATTCTACTTTAATAGTTGTAATCTTCTGACGCTTTTAAAATTTTCCTATTTTTTTTTGTTTGATATGTCTGCAAGACACAAGAAACCGATTGCTGATTTGATCTTAATAATAGTTGAAAAAGTAAGAATATGTGATAGTTAATTAACAACTGAAATTTCCAGCTGGCTTTTCAAAATTTCCAACTCGGTGGTGGCAAACTGATGAGTTTATTCTAAATAACCACTTATGAATTTGTCCTCAGGACTCAATTTCCAGTTGGGTAGTTTATATTTTTTTTCAGCTTAGCAAAGGAAATTTATTAGCTTTTGTAAAAACAAAAAAAAAAATAAAACAAAAAAACACAGTTACTATTAACTCTGGTATCAAGGTTTAGAATAGTTTCGCGACAAGTCTGAATTTATGTACGAAAGTGTAACTGTTCTAGTGTGAGTGCGTAATAAAAATGAATTGAAAGGAAATCGATTGTCGCTTTTGTTGAAATAAACCATAAATACTTAACTCATTGCTCAATAATGATGGCAACGTTGATATTGACAATTCTAGCGATGAAAGAGTACAACCAACAAGCTAGGGAACGACTTTGGCTGCGATGACAGTAATCATTATGATGATAACAACAAGAATAATGCTGATGATGTTTATTGCCAATAAATGATGGTAACGGAAATTAAACACAGTCACAGAGTTAGACAAACTTACAACACAACACAACACAACACAACACGCACATACACGCAGAGAAAAAAAACATGGTTGTGGTAAACATAATCTAAGAGCAACATATTATGATAAGATTATTGATTATAGTCAAAACATATTCAGCCCAATCATGAATAAAAAATCCGCGGGAGTTTTTTCACTTTTCATTTTTTTTAGCATTGAATTTGAATAGGAAAAATGGGAAAAGAGGAAAAAACTCCCGCGGAATTTTTATTCATGATTGGGCTGATTATGATGAATATAATTGTCATGAAATATCATATTATGATCAATTATCATCATAATATTTTCTTATTAATCATAATTTGATATTAGAAAATTGTCATACATGATCATATTATGACCCAAGGTAAACATATTATAGGTTAAAGCAATCATATTATTATATAAAGTAATCAAATTATAATTTTTGATAATTTTCTTTAGGCTCGAGTTCATTAAATTAAATTTAATTTTCATTAAATTATTATTTTTACTGTAGGTAGGAATTGTTTTTACAACATGAAATCTTATTAAAATTTTATTGATAATTTTTCTTGGCTGAGCTGGGGATCGAACCTGGGTTGAATTTATATATGTTTCGAGAAACACCACTTTCTCTCATCAGAATTCTTTGCGTTCTAACCCTCTGCACCACTGCTAGCCAACAGTCAAACATCAATCTTTTAACCAGTGTTACCGGTTTTTTCCTTTTTCTTCAGTTTCTTTAATGAAAAATAAATTTAATGAACTCGAGCCTAAATAAAATTATCAAAAATTAACAGTTCAACTAAAAATAATAATTGTTCGTACTCATATTATGTTCTAAAATAATCATATTATGTTCTAAAATAATCATATTATGATTTATAGTAATCACAATATTGTCTAAAGTGATCATATTATGTTCTAAAATAATCATATTATGATTTAAAGTAATAATAATAATATCGTCTAAAGTAATCATAATATGATCTACAATAATCATATTGTGATCCAAATTAATCATTTTATGATCGTACTTTATCATATTATGTTAAATTAATATCATTTTTTTACTATTTATCATATTATGAGTTTATAAGTATATAAATCATAAGATGAATGCAAAATTATGCAGTGGTACCAGTTGAAACATTATTTCTAATGAATTATTATTATTATGAATTGTTGAATGAATTATTATTTCTAATGAATTTATGTGTACTCTATTTAGGTCTTTTACACTTCTTTGAAAGCTTTGTATTTTGTAATAGTATTTAGTATATTATAAATACGAATTGTTTTTTTTCAATTATTGAAACATTTAAATGCAAATAAACAATTCGATATCACGCAGACAAACTACTAAACTGATGCAAAAGCATTCTACAAATGGTAAAAACAAAATATTACTATATTAATAAATTAAACATATTTTGTTTGCATTTTAAACATAATATGAGTACAAATATAAAATAATATATGTCAATAATATTATAGATATGTTTGAATAGTTATCATTTAATAGTTTTGGTAAACATTTTTTTTAGAAATAATTATGTTTCAGTGAACCATATTAAATTTTATAATTGCGAAAAACATACAAATGTCTATAAGAACTAAATTATTGTTGAAATCATATTAAAATAACAATTATTTGTGTATCACAACAATATATTGTTACCAAAAAACACGAGAGTAGTTGTCGTAACCATGTCTAACCATGTTTTTTCTCTGCGTGTAGCTATTCAAACAAGAAGTAAAACTACAGCTTCTACTACATAGACCATTCACTATAAATATTTATAAATATGTAACTATATTATGCATGTGTATAAATTATGCATGTGTGTATATAGTTTCTCTTTGTGAAAACTACCATAAATAACTTGAAATGAAAAGTGTTGAATTCGGTTGTCATTTCTTTGCTTATTGCTGCTCATTGGCTTTTTCAGGGTTTCTTTCTTTTTCTCATATTCTTTTTCCTTTTTCTGTTTCTTTTTTTTTCTATTTAATGAAAAATCTTTTATAATTTAAAAAAATTGCCAAGCGTAACATTTCTTTGTACTTAAAACTAGCTAATATATCATCTTGTTAACGAAAAGCGAAAGTGAAAGAAAGCATTTCAACGAAACTTATGAGAAACTTTTCATTTTTGTTTTCTATTTTTTTTTTTTTTTTGAATCCACTTAAATGTGTCGAAATTCAAGTTCATAAATAAAAAAAAGGTCAAAAGAAAGGTTTTTTTTTGTGTCGCATGGGTTCATAAATATTTGTCGATTTACAATGGCAAGAGAATATAACAAAAGTAAAAGCAAATGTCGCATAAACAATTTCCTGTGTTGAATTTCAAATTATTTTAATATTATACGAAAATTGTAAAAAAAAACCAAAAATATTACAAGACGAACGAACAACATACATAAATTTATTTATTTTCTACATGTTGGCGAAAAATATAAATATAAAATACACGAGCGCACACAGCTATAAACCCACAAACACACACATAACAATGACTTTAACACACACAGTATTGTACATTAGGTTGTAATGTCTCTATATTTATGTGTAAATGGCGAGGTGTAAGGATGACCCTTAAACTTATAGAAATATAAACATGTGAGATTGATTCATATTAACATTTTAAATGATTCCTATGATTTATTTGTACGTGTCCCTTTGTGTGTGTTTAAATCATGTTTATGTCTAAAATACAAAATGGAAATTAATGATATTTCAGCAATATGTTGGCCATTGTCCTAAGTGGTTTGCTATTGCATAGTGGTCAAATCGATTTAGTAGAAGAAACAGTTATGAATTAAAATGTAAAACTTTTTTTTTTTTTTTTTTTTTTTTTTGTTTTTTTTTTTTTTTGTAAAGAGAAGTAACACTCAGGGGATTTAAAATGTACAACTTCAAATATTCAGTATTTTTTTTTTTTTTTTTTTTTTTTTTTTTTTTAATAATTAATATGCCTATATAATATAATTCCGTTACTTTCTTTGGAAAGAGGAAAGATTGAAGAAGTAAAGGTGGTGAAAGTAGATAGAAGAAACATTTCCATGTGTTTTCCGTGAGTGTGTGTTAAGTAAACAAAATTTCTGATTAACTTTTGTTTTGGTGTGTTTGCGGGCCTGATTTTCAAGGTTTAACAAGGGAAAACCTATTTTATATTCGCCGTTAATAAACAGCAAGTGTATATATATTTTGTATTGGTGGTAGAAGGGAATAGAAGACAAATGTAGAGATTCGCTATAAATCTTTAGCAGTTTTACACGCCTCTTGTACACATAAATATGCTACATATAAAAATACAGTTGTTTGTTTAGGAGTTAATGCACCAACACAAACACACACGAAACCAAAACTAAACTAAAGCTACAATATGGCGACATTTTTACTACAAAGACAACAATACAATACAACCACAAGACAATCTTTATTACAACTACTACAAGTGGAACGATTACAGAAACCACCAGCAGGCAATGTCAGTGCTACAAAATATTACCAGCAACTAACAGCTACTCTTACTACAACTATTATTTCTATGACTTAGACTGGCACTATTTTTAAAATTTGTTTTTATATCTTTATTTTATTTTTTGTACTTCAAGGACACTTAGCGTAAAACATAATGCAAAGTATCACAGTTATTTATACATACATATATATTTTTAGTTGTTTTTATAACACATACATATAAAGAAAAAAGATATATGTATGTATGTGTGTATATATGTATATGTACATTAGGGTTACAACCAAAACCAAAAAATGTTTCCTCAGGTCATTTCGGAACAAAAACGTTCCGCGTCGAAGCCGATTTCTGAAAGCCCTTTAAGATTTTTTTTTATTTTTTCAAAATTTTTTAGTTTATAATTATTTAACTATTTACATTTATTAATATAATTATATGATTTTAATCAAAATCACAATCTAAAAACTATCTTTGTTAAGTGAAATTAACTTAAAATTAAAAGTTCGTGTTGATTTGCATTGGGGGAAAAGATCTTGTACGACTTTGATGGCGCGTTCCGCACAAATGTTGTTGCGTTGTGTTTGTAGAATTCTTGGATCATCTTTCACCCAATGTCTTAAGGTGGATTCACCCATTTGTTCTTAACAAAATTTTTTTCCAGAGAACAATTTTTTTACTGAGAGTTTTTTGCAGCACGATTCACCCATTTCGAACGATTTTTCTGAAAAATCAAAGCTGCCATATGTAAACAAAATCTATTAGTTTTACAAGTGCGGCCATTGATTTATTTTGCTTTGGGTTTTAAGTGTCAAAATACAAATATTAGATTATTTTAAAGTATTGTGTATTCAAAATCACAGATATAAATTCGAAATGAATGAAAAAAGAACCTTGATTTTGCTGATGGTCATGGAAATACATAAGGCATTGTTATTTGTTTAAAAAAATGAAACCTATTGGCAACTCAATTCACTTTTGTCCGGAGAAAATATAAAATTAAACCAATTCAAGTTCGTAAAAAATATTTTCTCTCTCTCAAAAAGAGAGACGTCAAACTTCATATAAAAAAAAAATATTGTTCCACCTTTAGAGCGTATTTCTGAGCATTAGTAAAGCCCGATAATGACTTGTTTAAAGCTTCAAAGTCATTTTTATTGTTAGAATGGTCTGAAAACCAAATGTTGTACCAAGGGTCACATATAAATTCGCATATTGCATATACAGTCGAACTTCTCTATAGTAAACTTCTATACAATGAAGCTCTCCCTATTATGAATTGATTTCAAACACACAACTTTTTCCGTTCCACTTTCATTGTTTTTGATCTCCTTATAATAAAATTTCCATACAATAAAGTTTTCTATACAATAAAGCAATTTTGCAGGTATAATATTTGACTCACATGCGTTTTTGTCTCCATATAATGAATTATTCAAACAATTTTCTGCTACGCATACTAACAACTCTGTGTACCGAGAAAGATGCCACATATAATGAGGGAATTCCCAAAAGAGGAAAATAAGAACAAACAAAAAGAAGAAAGCCACATCAATAACAATTTTGACATTAGTTGCCGGTGGAAGAAAAATGGAAAAGTGTAACCCAAACTAATATGCCTAATTATTTTAAATAAAAAGTGGGGGAAAATATAATTTCTGTATAATGAAGTTTCTATATAATGAAGTGATTTTCTGGTCCCGTCAAAATTCATTATAGGGAAGTTCGACTGTAATTTGCTACGATATTTTAAAATTATTATGTATGCTAGAATCGCAAGAATTGCTCTAGAATTCCATCTAGCATTTCTAATCGGTGGTATAGTTTTAAAATTTAGAAATGGAAATTTATTGTGCTCCATATAGTATTTAAAAGCCTGTCCTAGTTCATATAAATATTGCATATCATCACGCCACTTTAAATTTCCAACATATAGCCGTTTCTCGTTTTGCTGATTTTCGTGTTTTAATGTATTGTAAGTGCTAATCAACTCTGAAACGAATTCATATCTGTGGAGTTTTGACAAAAGAACCTAACTCGAGATCGGACAATTTTCCACTTTTTAAACCATATGTATAAGTTTTAAAAGCGCATCTTTCTGTCTTTTCAGCGTATTTCTAGATAGTGTAGATCGGAAGATATAGGACCCCCCAAATCAACCTATCTCGCAATTTTTACAATCTGCTTTTGACAAAAGAACACATATCGAAATACGCTGCAGGGAACAAAGAGAAATATCATAACGTAATTTTTACAAAAGAACCTATTTGAATATGGGTTTCCAATAATTTACTGAAATTATTTTGACAAAACAACCTATTTGCAGTCATGTTCTTTTATCACATGCATAAACGAAAATAACACGTTCCCTTCTAAAGTTAAGTTCTTTTAATAGCCATTTGATCATTAGCATTCATTGTGACAAAACAACCTATGTGAACATGAGTGCTTTAGTGTAGTAGGAATTATCGAAATAAGAGGAACCTATATCAAATCAAGTGCTTTTGTCGTGTGCATATATAACAAATTAAGACGTTTTTAATGAAAATATGTTGTTTCCTAATATAGAAAAACATAGACAATGCACAGATGAAGACAACAAAAATACAAAGGTTCCAAAGTTTTGGAGGAGCATTGACTCTCTCGCAAGTGAATACATTGACTACAAGAATATATATATACAAGATTACGACAATTATCAGCTGTTTTGAAGGTAACTACGTCACGGCTCCAAAGAGTTTGTCAATTTGTATGTAATTTTCAATGATTTTAGAATTTTCGACTTTTCTAGAGGGTGCCGTGTTTGTGCACCTTTGTTCAACTATTGATATTTATAAGATCATCATACTATTGAAGTTTCTGGTTGTTGGACACACGCTTATGGAATGTAACACGGTTCACTCCCAAATAGAAAAAATGTGTGAATTCCATACATCACCCATATGACTGGGCTACTTTAATAACAACTACAAATCACAAATACAATGCAATCGAGAAGGTTCAAGATCAATACTTTGACTTTGGTAGTATATTAAAGAACAAATACACGTGGAGAAATACTAATACATTAGGTGCGTGTAACACCAACTTTGTTTGTATATTTTTAGTATAATTTTTATTTGTTGTTTTGTAAAGGTGATAAATTGTAAAGGTGACAAGATGCGATATGAGAAATCTAAGTCTGGAATTTTACAGTACAAGCTAAATATATCAGCCGGACTGAAGTAATTGGAAGATGATTAGGATATTGACGAATATGATTAGCTGTAGACTGAATTGTTATTTTTTTCTTCTGAATTATAAAAATTAAAGCAATTTAATATAAATGTGAACTACAATATATTATAATATATTTCTATTCTATTTCTTATTTGTATTTTTAATTCAATTAATTTCAACTTTTCTTTTTCATACCTAGAAATGCATGTAATTGGTCTTATAGAAAGCATAACTTTTTATAATATTCGTTTAAAATAAACTGAATTCTACTTAAGAAAACAACATATGTCACTGAATTTTTCATATTTCATTTTAATAAAAGCACTAGTCCCGAAAAAGGTTGCGAAATATTTGTTACTCTTCAGTATGAAAAAAGAGTTTATCTAGAGAAGGGTTGATTTTTCGATCAAAAATTATTTTGACAAAACAACACATCTCGGTTTTTGGCCATTTTCTCGGCAACAGTTGTATCTGGAAGAAAGATGCAAATTGTAAAATAAAGGTATTTAAATTCTCCACCATAAAAATAGGTTACATTTGCTTAGATATGTTCTGGGACGATTCTGTGACCCTATAAAAGTGTTTTTTGGCCCTCCTGTAAAATTCAGTTTTTCGACATTGGTTGTTTTGTCAAAATTCCACAGATATGTAATATCTGGTGAGGTGGTAGTATTAAATCCAACACATGGTGCTGACATCCAATGTACTGCGGTGGTTGCACAGAAATTTATTTAAAATGGTACTGCAGTAGTGTTACAACACCTTTAGTTTTTCCTGTATTAACACTGGTTGTGTCGCAAATTATCATTTTTATTGACTTTATCAAATTAAATTATTCTAGAGTTTATTAATAATTTATTTAGAATTTAAAGAATTTATCAAGAAAATATTTTTATTTTTTTTGGAACTTAGTGATCCCCAACTTAATTGTATTTGACGCGGAATCTCTTTTAACAATATCGAAAATCTAAAGATGCAGTTCTTATTGTTTTTTTATGCCCTACATGTTATGGATAGGGCCATTTTTATATTTTCAAAAATTGTAAAAAAGTTGTTTCCCTAATGTACATACATGATAACACACACACTCACATAAACATACCTACTTACGTTTTTAGAACATTTCTTAAAAATAGCTCAAATGCTGAAGCAAAAACATCGCTAGTAAAACTAAGTGTTTGTTTTAAAGAAAAAAAAATATACCTTATGTATATTCTAACCAAATAACTCAACATAAATAGAAACAAATATTGTGTCTTTGCTACGCACACTTTGTAACCTGGTACGTTAGAAAACTATAATATACCTTATGTACATCTAATAGATTGTTAGCTTTATGTGTATCCTTAAAATGTATTAACTCTATGGTTGCTGGCAAAACAAAAAGGAAAACAACTACTACTATTGGTATGTACTGCTACTATGTAGGTATGTATGAGTACTTCTAATATAAAGACTTGCCTGGCTTGCTACCTACAATTCTTAAGTGTTGCCATCATATAAAAATCCATAAAATCTTTGATAGATAAAAAATATAAAAAACACTTTCAAGTACTTGGCTGTTTGTTTGTTTGTTAGTTTCATCTTTTTTTTTTTTTTTTTTTGCTGTAGTAGTTATTATTATGTTCTTATTAATGTGTTATTATATAATTTTCATTTTCATTAAAGCAAGGTCGTAATCTAAACAATCAGCCCTCTAATGTATGTTTAATATTCTTTATAACGTGTATTAAATATCACTCACACGTAATGTGTTCTTGATACTCAAACACAAAGTTAATTAGTTTTCTTGTTAAATTGTATTCGACAAGAGATACAGTTTTCGTTATAATTTTAAATTTAAAATACTTTTTTTTTTTTTTTTTTTTTTTTTTAAAGAGAAGTAACACTCAGGCAATTAATATGAAGAAGCAAAGGTGATGAAATAAGACAGCTTTTTATATCACAACTCTGCAATTGCGCATTATGTTTGTTTTTAGTGCAGCATTGCAGCGCCTCTGGTGGTGAGTAGGCGCATTTAATGTTAAAGCTTGATTTTATAGCCTTTATTTAAATTATTTTACTTCAATGCTATACCACCGAAGGAGGGCGCTGTGATAAATATTAGCACGGAGTATAACAGAGGCGACAATTTTGGCGTTTCAAAATCGCTACAATCAGCTAAAAAGGTCGTTATATTAAAAAGAGAAAGAAAATATTTTCTGGTAGTAAATTTGTAATGTGAAAAAGCAAACAACTATATACAACAAGAATTTTGTGGACAAAACAAAATAAACAAAACAATTTGAGTTATAGCGTAGACAGACGACATAGTTAATTTGCATTAGCAGTCTTAATTCAAATTAACTCGTGAATTAGCCCCATCCTAATGCTTATTACGTTAGACGAAAATGCACAAAATCAAACTGAATTTATACTGAATTTAGCTATTTTAATATGGCAACATCGTCGACAATCAATCACATGTTATCAAATTGTTTACTATTGTAAAAGAAGAAGAAGAAGACAATTGTAAAATTAAAATAATAAAAATAGATTTCCACAATTGCCTTTCTCTTACTTCAGAACAATTTTTGCATTATGGAGCAGTTTCAATAAAAGTAATTTCAGCTTTTTTTCAAATAAATACAGATATTGCACCAAAATTTTTTCACAATTAAACAGTTGTTTACAAACAAACAGCTGGTTACTAAATGCAGAAACTATCGTCTGTCACGGTAAAATCTTAATTCACATTAGTGAGATTTTAATGCACATTAACGCTGTCGTCTGTCTACGCTATTAGAATATGTGAATTGAAATTTTGTTTATATGTATGTGATATCAATAACTTACTAAATTGTATTTTAATAATTGCTATACTTTGTGGTATGCATTGTGAAGTTTGTGCATTCGTTAGATGATATAAATGCATTTTTTTATAGTTGTATCAAACAATACAAAAATACTCTGTGCCAAAAATGAATTCTATTGCGTCAGAAAAATAGTAACATAAAGAAAACAAAAAGGCAGTTCTCAAAGAAAGAGACAAGTATAAAACTACATTTTCTTTTCCCTTATGTCACCTCTGTTATACTCTGTGATATTAGTTATGCTGGATAGAAAGAAAACTAATAATTATCAGAAACTGATGTTGTTTCAGTGGCAGCGGCTGGGGATCAAACCCCGGCTAAAAAAATACCAATTCATGCTTAATGATCAAATGCGCTAACCAATTCAGCTATAGCACTAGGGATGCCAAACGGGACTGGTTTTTCAAATCCCGGGATTCGGGATTTCATAAATGTATCCCGGGATCAGCAAATTGTTGTATGCTGATTGCAAAAAGAGTCCTCTTTCAACTCCTGGCAATAAATTATTCAATTTCTTTTTCAATGTTTGATTCCCTACCATGACGGACGTTATTAGGTGTTTTGTTTGGACTGCTGCACATTTCATTGGCATTAATTAATTTTTTTATGATGTAAATATTAGAATCATCATTTGTTTCCTCAATCATTGCTAAATCCAAATCAGAATCATTTGAAGGTGAGCAACAGATCTCATTTCCTTTAAAATGAGCAAGCAACGTTTTTAACTCAATATTAATAACAAACATTTCTATGTTGTTATCAAATTCTGATTTCAATTTTGGGTTTTTCATAAAATTTAAGAGTGTTGAGTAAATCGTTGTTCTTACTTGGATTCTTTTAAGGAGAGCTTTCATAACTTTTTGATACCTCTTTTAGCATAAATGAAAGTGCATTATCAGCTTTACAGAGATTCATATCACTGCAACAAAGGGCTTCAACTGTTACTTTAATCGGATTTAAAATTACAACCATTTGTTTAAGTAAAGCAAGTTCATCATCTGTCATCTGTTGAGTTTTTAAAACAATTAAAGCTTTTTTTATTGCAATTTCCAGTTCCAAACACCGTTGACACATATCAAACAATGTGTTCCAGCGGGTTTGGCAATCCAAAATTAATTTTAATCGCAAAAATATTTATTTATTGAATAGCAACCATTGTTTTCATATTGATTTATGTTAAGTGTAGCTGTGTTGTATTTGTGTATGCCAAAAAAAGCAAGTAAAAACAATTGCCAGGATCTTTTACACAAACAAAAATTTTCGGGATTTATTACAGATTTATTAATCCCAAAAAATCCCGGGATTTTTTAAAACAAATTTGTCAAATCCCGGGATTTCGGGATTGGCATCCCTATACAGCACCCTCCTAACGTTATCGTTACACAAGAGCTTTAAAGCCATATCTACAGGTTTTAATTACCCAACTGTTTTTTATTTTGTTCTAAAAACGACCTGGTAACTCTTATAACTTGTTTTTTTATGTTAGGTTCTTTATCAGTTGAATATCTTTTGTTTGTCTATTTTTTTCTATCCCAAAATAGAAACTTATTTACTAATAAATATCAAACATTAAGCCAACACAATAGAAAATTGCAATAATATTTGTAGTGTGTTTTTAAACGTAATAAATCTACAGCTTTAATATAATTTCATTTATAAAAGAAAATATTTTACTTAAATTTGTTATACAGTTGGTAACATAATGACTGAATTCCATAAATTAAGCTCGTTGCAACATTAAATAAACAGCCAGGTCACAGAATTTAATTCCGTTCGGAAGTGAAATTGATTCCGTTTCTTGCTTCTATAGAAAAAGCAAAACCAAAATTTTTTTTGGAATTAAACCTAGATATTGATATTGAGCTTGATATTATTGTCAATATATTTTGATATTAAATAGAGATGGCTGCGTGAGTGGTGCCTGATCACCTATATTCACGAGGGTGACCAATTTACCAGAAAACAATAAAAATTAACACTCAATTCCAGCAAAAAAATAGGACTTTCTAATAATTTACCAAATTCACGTGTTCGTTTTACATCTTATACTAATTTGGCCATGCCGAGATAATCACGCCTATATAATAACTGTTTTCAATCACGTACTTTGGGCAATCAACTTTTTGTTTTACCAATGCCTTTGACGTTTAATATTTTTTGAAATAAAACTGACTATCGTAATTTATAAATAATAATGTTTGCGAATAAACTGCTTCACGCGCCCATCTCTATTGCCGTTATTTTTGTGCTTGTTTTTATGTTTTGTTTTTCAGTGGTGTTTTTTTTTAAATTTTTTTTAAAAAATCCTGAAATATCAGCTGAAATAACAAAAGTGGACCTAACACTAATTAAAAAAATGCACACAATACTAATTGTCGTTTCATGTGGTCACGAGATTAATTTGGAAAGTTTTCGTAATTTCGCTCACAACACAGCAAAGTACTTTGCTGAAATTAATCCCTGCCTCCCACATTACATACATTTTTAATTCACTGCCCGGTCATAGTACAACACGCGCTTTTACCAATAGCTGAATTATCAGAAGCACCCCTATCGTAAATAAAAATTCTACATGAAATTTGTTCCCATTTCACATTTTTAAAAAAATAAAAGGGAACAAATTTCATGTGGAATTTTTATTCACGATAGGGGTGTTAAAAAACTACCGAGAGCACTTTGCTCGCAAATGCAGCCGGAAAAGTCGAATGAAGATATTTTTAATAGATTTCTATTCAGTTCAGACCCATTTATATCGAGCATTAGCAGGCAATACGAACAAAAAACATTTATCGAAGTCAGAAAATTTTTCAAGAAAATCGTGATAATGGCAACAATGAGAGTGATAATAATGATGATGGTGATGATGATGATAATAAAGATGATGATGATACAGATGATAATAATTGTAATGATGATAAAGACTATGATAGTTCAAGTGATGAATAAGAAATAGAGAATATTCAAATAAATTACTTTAATTAAATAAAAAAAAAATAAAAATCCATTAAAAAACGTTTGAAGTTTGTTGTTTTTTTTTTTTTGTCTAATTAGGGTATTGTTAATACAAAAAAAAATTTATTTCTTTAATTGCAATCTTCCTTGAATTAATCTCCATTTTAGGTATAATCGAACCCACTGTGCGACGTACAATACCTACGATACTAAAAAATCAGTTCTGAATGAAACAAATTTTTTTTTTTTCATTTTAACATACAATTATTGTGACTTCCATCTAAACTAATAGAAAAAACAAAACAACCATACAATATTGCCCCTAACGTATGATTAATATTATTTCAACTTTTACACACAACTTATGTATTAAATAACACTCATACGTAATATGCTGTTGATACTCGTGCAGACATTTAATTAGTTTTCCCCTTTATTGGGATAAAATAAAACTACTTTTTCTTAATGGCATGCCAAATAAACGTGCCTTAAACGTGTCCTAGGCAGCTTAATTATTGTAGATTGATAAGTCTCAATTAAAGTTTACTTTGAATTTGATTTCATACAATTCATGATTGAGTCGTCACCGATACTCGCTGTAAATGCATTGTGGATTTTTGCAAGAATTTTCCTCTGGAGTACGCCCAAAACTTCTTAATTTGGTAAAGCGTATAAAAGCACAGGCATCACAAGCGTGTTGTTATTGCTTTTTTTCAAGAATTTTTCCCGATAAGTAAACGCCTTTCCGGAGATGTCTTGCGGTACTAAATCAGTGGTTGGCAAAACAAACCAAACCGGTGATTTACTTTAAAGAGTCAAAGAACTTCGGAAAAAGTTATTAAGTTAAATAGCCAGTCAAATAACAGCAGAGAAATATTGTTATCAATTTTCCATGTTCTCTTTATACCTAACTCTGTATTAAAAGCTTTGAATATGTTTTTTATAGTTTTGGTAAATTACTTTTTAAAACCTTTTCTTTACTTTCACTTCGGAAAATCAAATCTTGTAACGTTAATTTAATTGCCTTTTACTCAGTGCAAATGGATGAAACTTTGCAGGCATATTCCCGATGACAATAAACGAATACATGGGCGTAGCCAGAATAAAATCTAGGGGGGGGCAACATTTTTTTTTTTTTTTTTTTTTTGTAAAATTCTTTTTTGTCTGCCTTCTACTCAATGCAAATGGATAAAATATTGCAGGCATTCACCAGGATAAAATCCGTTACATGATTAGATTTTCCGAAGTGAAGCTAAATAAAAACATTTAAAAACAACGATTTGGTCTGTTTTTAACGGGTTTCGATCGCAAAAAAAGCATTGGAAGAGATAAAGAGACTGCGAAATTTATCATAACATTAAAAGCGTGGGGTGCGTTGTTATGAAACAAAATGTTAAATTATTGAAAATTCGTAGCTTTAAACATGATTGGTTGTATTTCTTTCGGTCTGAAATATTAAAATGTACTCACAGCAGTCATGTTTTTTATACCCTTCACCTTCATAAGAAGGATATAATAAGTTTGTCATTCCGTGTGTAATTTCCACAGTATAATTTTCCGACCCTATAAAGTATATATATTCTGGATCCTTATAGATAGCGGAGTCTATTAAGCCATGTCCGTCTGTCTGTCTGTTTGTTGAAATCAATTTTCTAAAGTCCCCAGATATCTTTGGGATCCAAATCTTCAATAATTCTGTCACATATGCTTTTAAGAAGTTTGCTATTTAAAATCAGTAAAATCGGTTTAGGTCAACCAGAGTTATGGACCAATATGTGAGACAAGCTCCATAAAAATTTTATATTTTTTGTCCATTTTATTGCAATATTTTGAAATATATTGCAGTTAATAACATGAAATTTTGTATACGTTGTTTTAATGATAAAAGAAGAAAGCGTGCAGAAAATATTAAGAATCGGTCCATGATATATCATAGCCCCCATACAAAAATCTTCCCGAAATATTGCTCAATTATACATAAATGCCTATAAAATTGGAATATCAAGACGAAATTCAGCAAAAATAAATTTTATGCAAACAGAACTCGCAAAACGAAATTTTTTTTAGGTTGGTCCATGTTTGACCATAGACCCCATATAAAGTGCACTTCCAAAATTCACTTAAATACGTATAAAACAGATATAAATAATGCTAAACGGCTAAAAGTTGACATAAATACTCTTTATAGCCAAATGAATTGTTGTACTAAATTTTATGGTGGTCGGCCCAGAACTGGTCATAGCACCCATACAAGGCCCACATCTGAAAAAGACATTTTTTATTGTATAAATATCGGTGCCGACTCAAAACGTTGCATAGATCATTTTAATATATACAGAAATCATTCCACAAAATTTTATGAATTTCGGTCTATTTTTCACCGTATGCCCCATATAAAGCCCTTTTCCGAAAATCACTTTAATACTCATAAATCGCTTATAAATAAGGGTTCCAATCCAAAATTTTACACGGATCATTTACATACATGCCTAAAACAAACTTCAGGATTTTGAGAATATCGGTCCATATTTGACAATATCCCCCACATAAGGTCCACTCTCGAAATCTACGTTAATACTAATATATATCGTATATATACCGTTATTATGTTGAAATTCGAGGTGAAATATCCTCATATGCATAAAAATCACTGTTCCAAAATTTAAGAAGATTGGCCCATAATTTGTCATAGCTGCCATATAAGAACCATTTCCGAAAAACAAATAAATTCGGGTCAAAAAATATTCTTTTCGGATTTAACCCATATTCGGTCCATATTTTATAATCATGGAAAGGTATTTTTAATACCTTTTATTTAATGTATTACAAATTATCAAGCACCCAGTAGTTCCCGAGATATAGGCATATATATTTTGAACTTTACGGACCCGCCCCCTCGAAAATAGGCATGACCGCCAACATTTTTTTTTGCTGGCATCTCCTCTAAAAGCCCTATTTGATAATTTTTTTTTTTTTTTTTTTTTTTTTTTTGAAAAAAATTGTTCCCCTTGGTTATACTCTGTTGGTTAAATTACACTCAAGATTATTATGAACATCAGACAAACTCTGTAAATTATGGTAAGAATAATTACCAATTCTTCAATTAAAAATGGTGAAAATTAGACAAAATTTCAAAATATTTAACATAAATTATGTTGGTCGTAAAATTGTCTTTCAAACAATATATCAAATACTAATAAAATTTGCACTAAGACTAAATAGAAAACACAGAATAGGAACCCAACAGACCAAAAAATAAGTATAATAGTACTTTAGAAAAAGTTTTTTTTTTTTAAAAAAAAACTAAGGTTTTTTTAAATCATGTTTGAGAAACTATTGATTTTTTTTTTTTTTGGAAAAAGTCCACGATGTCGCACCATAACGGTTGCTTAGATAAGACTTAAGACACAAACTTGATTGTGGAATAAACAAACTTGATTGAGTAAAAAATAGAGACGATAAAAAGTTTGTGTCTTAAGTCTTATCTAAGCGAACGTTATCGTTCGACATCGTCATCGTGGGCCAGGAGGTAACTTTTTCCTTTTTTAACTCTGAATGCCATTAAAGGTTTTTTTTATTTATTTTTTTAAGGAGAAAGACTTGTCGTCGTTAGCCAAATCTCCGAGTTTTCTTATTTGCAAGCATAACCAAATTCTACAATTATTGGAATAAGCTTATTCTACAATTGTAGGTACAAGCTTGTCTTTATTTAGTTTAATAAAATATTATTTGGAGAAGCTTTTTCTAAAATTGAAAATATAAGCTTATTAAATAATTATTTCAGTTTTATTATCACGAGGGTTCCTTTTTGATTATTCTACAATAATTTAAAAGTGTTTTTCTATAGTTTCTCAAGTCTTTTTAAAGTTTAAGGCTTATGCTCGCAATCTTTATTATAATATTTTTCTAAAGAGTTTTGGTGTATTGGGAATATTCTAGTCCTATAACCAGTGTAGTTTTTGTATTTCTTTGGAGGATATTTAAGATTCGGCACAGCCGAATATAGCACTCTTACTTGTTTAAGTTCAAGTTGGTATGGGCGCCCCACGCTTTTCTTTCAATGATGTGTGAGATTTTTTCCATTTTGATTTAAAAGTTTATGTTGTTTGAAATGTTCTTATTTTTTGACTTTTAGTCGATTTATTTAGTATTCATATTTATTTTGTGTTCACAACTGGTCAAAAAAAGCGTTGCTTAAAATTTTTTTTTTATTTATTTAATATTAAAATTCATTTCATCATAAATTTATTTACTTAGCAAGAAATGTTTACTTTAACTTTACTTTAACTTTTATTAGTTACATTTAGGGTTTCCAAACTTCGTCTTGGCCAGTTAAAAATATTTTTATTTTCATATAAAAAGTATAACAAAACAAATATAATAAAAAAGACAATATAATACCGCTCTACATAAAGCCTTAAAACAATGTATGAAAAATCATATTCATGTAGTTATTTTTAGCACAAACAAAAATAACCCCCATGTTAGTAAGTCTAGATTGATGATTAAACAAGAGAAACTGGGAGGGGGAGGGGGGGGGGCAAACATTTTCGAAATGCCATGCATAAAGTATATAAATTCGAATGATTTTCTTTTCAAGACGAGTTACAAAATAACCGCCTGATGCTATTGACATGTCAATTTGTTGACATATACACATTAATTTATGCACTCACTCGCACACAATCATTTTAGCCTACATGTATATTTTTTGATTGATTGCCCAACCATTTCATTATAGTGTGCAATAACAACAACAACAACAAGTATAATAAAAAAAGAGAAATCTCTCTATTTTACTAAAAACATTGTTCATTTTCTAATACATTTTCACAGCGTATTAAAAACAAAGTAGTAATACTCATGATAAACAAGATTTTGTTAACAGCAGTCTACATTTGCTGGGCCCTAGAACAAACAAATATATGTACATACGCATACTAACTTACATAAATATGTATCTATGTTTATACATACGTATGCATTGGTAGTTTACATGCAAACTTTACCAATTTAAACAGAAATTTGAAACATGCTTTAACTGTCAAATTACACTTTCTACACTCGCTGTGCGTTTTAGATGAAATTAACATGATGGCACACAGTAAATTGTTGACTAACGACTTTTCAATGATAAACAAACAACATAAAAATCCGCCAACACTATTTCGTTTATTCAATTTTGCTTTGCTCTCAGTGTGCCGCTTATGAAATGTTTAAAGGATAAAGAGTCAAGAAATTCTGTTTGTTATATCTGTAGCTCTCAAATCCTTGAACAATCATTTCCCATTTTGATAGCCCTACAAGGATTCCTAAAATGTCAAGAGCCTGTTACGACTAGTGAGTGCTGTTTGTTTGTTTGTTGAGTCTCTAAGTTTTAAGCGCTTAAAAAACGGTATCCAAAATCCCTTAGATTGTAGGAAAATCCTAGGCAGAAAAATCTTAGAAATCTAATGTTTGTATTAACTGAGTAAGTTGATATTCCTCCCCCCCCCCCCCAAAAAAAAGAGAAGAAAAAACTAGGGAAAAATTCATATGTTGGGATGTTTAGCTATACAACCGTTAAAATGAGTTAATAAAATATTTAAATATACCCCCTGCACATACACATTAACCATAATGCTTCTATGTGTGTGTGTTTGTTCATATAACATGTAAAAACATCCACTCAAATTTCCATATGTGTTTGAGAAGAGACATAATGAAATTATGTCAAGTGTCATGACATTAGTATGTTGTTGCTGTTGTTGTTGGCTGGCTTGACTTGACTCGTTTCGTTTCGTCTGTTATTTGTGTAGTAAGATAGATAGATAGATAGATACATACATACACTACATAGATACATAGATAGGAATGATGGGTTAGTAAGTGGTTTTGATAAGCTGGCTGGCTGGTTGACTGGTTGGACGGTCGGTTGTTTGGTTGGTTTGCTTGCTTGTTAGGTAAGCAGATAGATAGATAGATAACATACTACATATGTTTATATACATAGATAATAACTCAGGCTGTTTTGATATTGCTAAAGAATAACCGACATCTTAATACATACTTTGATATTTTATTACCCATTTCTGCTTAAAATACATATATGGGCAATTTCACGTCAAGTGACCCAACTTTTAAAATCGATGTCTTCCGATTTGGATGAAATTTGCACCAAGGTTAGTACTATTGGATAGTAGGCCAGACAGCTCTAGCAGTCAAGAAAAAAAATTTTAAAAAATTATGCGAGGAGGTTCACTCTAGAGATGTTACACATACTTAACTTAGAGACAGATGAGAGATTAAACTACAAAATTGATACGGAGAGCATATCAGCTCACACATACAAACACACAATACACAAAAACAGAAAGAGACCAAAACAAAACATTAAAAACACTAGTTGACAAAAGCTTACGACTGGACAACAAACTCAACAGAGTGAAATTTGTTTTTCATTTATTTATTTTAAATGTAATTATAATTTGTTTGTGCTTGAAATGCTTTGTGTAACTTATAATAATTTGTTTAATATATTTTTGTATTTTTATATAGAACCCCTGAAGATGGTCAACAAAGTTGACCGAAATATTGGGAATAAAATAAAATAGAAATTTTAAAAAAAAAATATTTTTATATTTTTCATTTAAAAATTTGTTACCTTATGACCCTATGCCGAACAAAATTTACAAACAATTTTAAAAAAATAATTTAAAAAAAAAAATTAAAAAATTTTTTTTTAAAAATTAAAAAAAAATATTTTTGGAATGATTGCAGAAATAGCTATCTAAAGTCCTTCGGACAATTTTTGCTAGGACCAATAGGTGAAAAGTTACACTCGTTTTAAAAAAACCCTGTATGACCAAAATGTCCAACTTTGACCCCCTCTAACTCCGGCAGTTCTTCACTGATAGAGCTGTAAATTTGTATCTGGCCTACTATCCGATAGTACTAACCTTGGTGCAAATTTCATCCAAATCGGAAGACATCGATTTTAAAAGTTGGGTGTCACTTGACGTGAAATTGTCCATATACATAACAGCACACATACAATCACACATTCATAGACACTCATTTACACAGTTGAATTCTCAGTAGCAATGGCAACAGTCATTCAGTCAATGCTTAAAACAGTTCCAAAAATGTCTTTAATGTTAGTGATGAGTATGTGTATGATGTTGATGATGTTAAACATATTTTAAATGGCGATGTGTTATGCCTGTATGTTTAGCTATCTGTGTGTTTATATGCCATACACTCATATGAATTTCAAAAAAAATTGTTCATAGTTGGTTTCACAATTATTAAGCCTCGAGGTAATTTTTTTTACTCAACCTCAATCAATCGTTATTAATTATTATTTTTTTTATAGAGAAGTAACACTCAGGCAATTAATATGCCTATACATATATAATTGCGTTGAAGAAGTAAAGGTGGTGAAAGAAGAAATCTTTTTATATCACAACTCTGCAATTGCACATTATGTTTGTTTTTAAGTCCAGAATTGCAGCGCCTCTGGTGGTGAGTAGGCGCATTTAATGTTAAAGCTTGATTTTATAGCCTTTATTTAATTATTTGACTTCGATGGCGTTTGATTGCTATACCAACGAACTAATTGACAGCAGAAATTAAAGTTGTATTTTATTACTGAAAAAATTCAGCTTTTGTTGGATAATTTACAAAGCAACATAAAATATGTACATATATATTTTTACATGTTCTCTACATAGCAATCGTTTGAACTTTTCGTAAAAAATTTTTAATGCAATAAAAGATATGTAATCAGGTATGTGATGGAAAACGATAACGATAACGAGTGAGTTTTAGAAGTTAATTTTTTCGTAATATTTCTGTATTAAAACAGTTTTATCCCACAAAATACAAAGATATAATATAAAGATAATTTGCTATTAAAACAATAATTTTAAAAATTTAATTAGAAATACTTTAAAATGGACTTCAAAAACTCACTCGTTATCGTTATCGTTTTCCATCACATACCTGAATATCTTGTTTGTATAAACTCCATTCATTGGAATTATCGTTTTATTTTCATTTATGTGAGACTTAACAACTACGGGTCCATATTGTTTAGTTCTGTTCTTCTATGTATACGTCTGTCTGTCATGTGCAATTATATCATCCTCCTTTTCACCAATAAACTTTTCTTTAAAAATATATTAAATTGAAGCTTATATAATATAAAACACAGTTAAAAATATCACTCAATGTTGTAATCTTAAATAATGGTGTTTAAAAACCAAATTTTTAATTGCATGGAAAGTATTAACTGTCTTAGGCCCATTATCTCAATATGTCGACAAACTGCCTGTAACTAAATGTCGACATAAATTTATTAGACTGATAATATGTCCGTTTACAATTTTGGTTTTCTCAATATTGCGACAGAAACATTATTTTCATTTGGCAATACCTCCCAAAATTTATATGAAAATTGGCAACTCTGTCTTCAAGTGACAAGTTGTTGACATAAATCAGCTGTTTTCCAAATGTGAAAAAATACCAAAAAAAATAAAATAAAAAAAAAAAAAATATTTTAAAAAATAAATAATATCCCTGTCTGCCAGGTAGTTAGGTCTGGCATGATAAACTCTTTCAACATTTACTTGGAATTCATGTTCTGCGAGTTCATCCTCCATAAAATTAATGTTTATTCCTCCATTTTTTCTAAAATCTATTTAATTTTTTCTTTACAAAAACTCAAGGTATTGCCACATAAAAAATATAAACAGCAGTCAGCTGATTGAATTTATCTGTACAACAAATAAATAAACGGCAGATGAGGGCTGGTTAGTTTTGCGACTAAATAGAAGCAAATGAGACATTGAGAAAACCATATTTCTTTAATTGGCAGTTTTTCGTTGGTAAAAAAGATAATCGCCTAATGAGAAAACAACCCTTAAGTTTTTTTGCATTTAGAAGTTCAATCTCTAGACTTGTGATTTTTTTTTTATATAAACACTGTTTCTTAAAGAAACATATCGCTCATTTGCTGCAAGACAGGCATAAATCAAAAAACGTTATTTTTGAGTTAATGATGCAGAATTGTTCATTATATTATACTTCATGTTGTGTAAAAAATTCATATGAATATCTCTTAGTCCCCGATGACACACTGTTATAGGATTTCCTCTTTTCTGTATAAGGTGATAAACAAAGTACTGAATATGAACTCTAGAAGATTACCACGAATACTAGCTGAAACCATTATAACCAAAAATATTTCCTGGGCTTATGAATGGAATACTCTTTGCCAAAAACTAGAATATGTACCAACAATTACTAGTCCAATTTGCACACAGTGGAAACAAATGATATCCTTATTAAAAAGTAAAGAACTCGAAGAAAACATGTTAAGAGCAAAGAATTCTCAAAATCATGATATGTACCCACAGCTTAATCATAACTTTATGCCAGTACCATTATTAAATTACTCGTCACGTGTCACCTGTCTTCTTATTAAAACTAGAGGTGGATTATTAGAACTGAATGGCAGATCTTTTATTAATACTACATCAACTTATTGTACAATATGTAATACTAATGAAGTAGAAAATACATTTCACTTTTTGGGAGTCTGTCCAATTTATAATGAAATACGTAGAACCTGTTTTAATAAAATAAATCTTTCTGTAAATGATGTTATCAGTATTCTAAATGGTTATAATTTTTCTAATTTATATAAATATATCGAACTATGTTTAAAATACCGTAAGCTAATATTAAATGAGTTTTCCTAGTCGCATATTTTATATATAATAAATCATAAATAGAAAAAAATCACATTTTATACCAATCTGGCTCACAACAAATATGTTTGGCCATATATAGATTAAAAATAATATTTAAGACTGAATTTTGTAAATAAAAACTGAATTTGTATATTAAAATATTATATAATCTATTAATAAATAAATAAAAATAATATAAGGTGATAGTAAATTGAAAACTTTAAACGCGTTTTTTGCAAAATCGATTTTTTTGACTTATGCCGGTCTTGCAGCAAATGAGCGATATGAACTGGTAAAATCTAGCAAATATTTATCAAACATTCCTCTTAGATTTTTAAAAATTTACTTATATTTCATTTAATTTTTGCTTTTATTCATACATACAGACATATATATAGTACGAGTATGTATGTACATTGTACAAGTATGAGTATGTGAGTATGAGCCACTATGAATGTTTTTGGAAACGAGTACGCGTCAAGTTGAAATTTAAGTTTAATGACTTAACGAAGCATTTAACCAAATCTATTTAACTCTAGCCACATATTTTTTACTCTTTTTTCTCTTCATTACTTTTGCAGACATTTGCTGCGAATTAGTTTTAAGTTTTTTTCTACTTATTAGTATATCCTTACTAAATTTGTTGTGAGCCATAGGGTAAGAGTATAATTTGTTTATGATGATTTGAAATTCTTTCAAAATACCTATTTTGAATGCAGGCAACTAGGCTTGGTTAAAAAGATTAAATGAATTTTAAACTTTAAGCCAGAGAAGTTTATAAGATAATTTAGCTTTTAGCTAGTTAAAAAAAAATTAATTTAAGCAAAACCCTTTTATTAAGATGTTGTAGCCAATTTGTCACAGCATTTGTTATGTTTATTAAAATTAAAATAATTTATGGCCCTAAACAAACCCCTTCTTCATTTGGCAACAACCAACCATATAAATAAATTTACATAAACAATTTGCTAACGTCTATCGTATGTATATGTACACACATGTGCTGTTTGAGTTATATGTATGCAATTGTTTGATACGAATTTGCTGAGTTTGATTATGACATCTAAAGGGGGATTTAATAAAAAGATGAACAAAAAAAAAAGAAATTCACTTAATACCACAATTGCTTTCTCTTGTTACAAATATGTATATATAAAAAACCACGTACTCTATATATATTCTGAGCTTTTTTTTTTTTTGTTACCATTAAAACATAGCAAAAGCAAAAGGTGCTACATAAAATCTTCTGCTAACAAAACTTTATGCATTATTCATGACAAAAAGTGTGGCGCACAAACCAAAAAATATAATGGAATAGAATAGAATGGAATACAATTGATATGGAATAAAATTCAATATGTAAAAAACACAGCAACAGGAGTTACTGCCTGCTCTTTATGTACAAGTATTTGCAGAATAAATATGTATTTTTTTGTATAAATTTCAGTTCTTGTTTGTGTCTTTCAAATATAACTTTGCATTAGGGTTTAAAGTTACTAGGTGCGTTTAAACAAAAAAACAATAAGAATATTTGTTAAAAACAAGAAAGAATGTTGTATTCCGCGTAGCAGAAGTGTAAGTGCACTACTCCTATAACTATAGTTACAGCAATTATAGAATTTATAAAAAAAGTAGTAAATCTACTACTATTTTAAAGTTGACAAATTTTATATTTCTTGTTTAATCAAACTTTTTTATGCTGTTTAATAAAAAATGGGCTTAACCCATTAACGCCTGACCCTCGATTCCGTTGTCGGATTTTGATGAAATTTCACACAGTTAGTATTTAGGGCATTTATATTGACATGGTATTTTTTTTTTTACTTTTATCCGTCGCACACGAAGCTTTGGCCTTTGGGTATTTTTCTACCCACTTAGGCATTAACGTGTTCTAAAATATAAAATATATGTGCAACAATAAACTTATCTGTTGTATGTTTTGATGAATATTTGATGAATAAAAGAATTTGGGACTTGCCTTTAGCTCTAGTAAGTGAAATTCAATGCAATAAAAAAGTGTTTGTTATAGTTTGGTGTGTAAAATAGCATTTCATTGTCTGTCGTGATTGCAACAGATATGCAGTAAATCTTTGAAAAAGTAATATTGTAGTGATTTTTAAATTCTATGAAAATATTGCGCAGTCGTAAAGTTTTAACTGTAACTGAGCTACAAGCAGAAATAGATGGATGGACTAGTGATGAGTAAGAAAATGATGTGGGACATAATGCAGATCAAATCAATTTTTTGATTACACCACCGGATAATGTTGATGATATTAGTGACGATGAAGATAAAGATGATAATCTCCAAATACTTCACAATAAAACTCAATTCCCCAATGAAATATCTGGCCACTTTGAGATTAAGTACATTTATGAGGATGATAATGTGAATCTACCAGTGGTTTCTGAATTAGTGGATACAGACAATGATCCCCAACCATCTACATCGAAGTCAAAAGGTCGTGTCTCAGAGGAAAATAAACCTAAATGGAGTAAATCGCATTATTGCAAATTTGATAAACAATCTTTTGACAATGAAGAGAATGTCCAAAAAGCATTGTACGAGAAAATTGGTACGTTGTATACAAATTCTTAGAGAAATTTTTAGTTTCGTTAGGTTCGTACAAGCCATTACAACTATGGGAATGCTTTTTTGTTGAAGATGTCATGAATACGATAGTCGATAGTACAAATGAATATGCTGGACAAAAAAATGTTTCTGGTTTCGTAACTTCAATTAAAGAAATGAAAACATTTTTGGCAAGTCTCTTACATGACATGTATTTATCAATATAAATATAATAAAATTGTTTTTTATCTTGAATTCCTACAAAAAAAAAAACGCTTCAAAAAACTAATTTTTACGTTAAAAATAAAATTCATATTTCATGTGTTTTAGAACCCTTGAATGCCATAAAATCATACCTGTGCACCAAACGAGAGGTCCTATCCCTGTGATATTTTTTTTTATGATAGAAGGCATCTGAGGCTATAAGGCACTAAGATGGTTTTCGGGAAGTCAATTCCTCAAATATTCCAGAGCCATTGACGTTCAAAGTTTTTGATTTTGTAAAATTGCTGATTTTTGACCCACTAATACATGCCCATATATGGACATCGTAATGTTAAATCTTTACTACGCCGGCTACGCATTCTGTATACCATAGAAAAAAAATCCTATCCTGCATACAAAATTATGAAAAAATGTGTTTTTAGAATTTTCAGATCTTATAATTCTATGATTATAGTACCTACAGACACATACATATGATACCTTAAATTAAAGCTTAATGTCTTGGCTATTTATATTAATAAAATAACACTTATATAGACTTTTTTAAAATTGTTTTAGATATTAAAAAAAAATCGGGTCAAAAAATATTCTTTGCGGATTTATAATCATGATATATATCGTTAGAAAGGTATTTTTAATACCTTTTAATGTATTACAAATTATGAGAAACCCAGTAGTTCCAGAGATATAGGCCTATATATTTTCAACTTTAAGGGCCCGCCCCCTCGAAAATAGGCGTGACCTCCAAGAAATTTTTTTTTGCTGGCATCTGCTCTAAAAGCTCTATTTGATGAAATTTTTTTTTTTTTTTTACCAAAATCACTAAAACCGACTTGTTCCAAAAATGTATAAATTCTTTTCTTTAAAAAAGGTAGTAGATCTACTACTTTTTAAGAATGTTAGCAAAATTAAAAAAAATTTAATTTTTGGATACTCTAGCTTATTGCTATTATAAATTTTAAAATTTCCTTTAATATCTAAAAAAGTAGTAAATCTACTACTATTTCAAATGTTGCCCAAATTTTAAAAATTCTATATTTTTGGCTTCACCAGACTTATTAATGCTGTTTAATAAAAAAAAATTATAAATTCTCTTGTTTAAAAAAGGTAGTAGATCTGCTACTTTCTAAGAATGTTAGCAAAATTAAAAAAAAAATTGCATTTATGGATTACTGTAGCTTATTGCTATTATAAGTTTTAAAATTTTAAAATTTCCTTTAATTTCTAAAAATGTAGTAAATCTACTACTATTTCAAAAGTTGCCCAAATTTTAAAAATTCTATATTTTTTTGCTTCATCAATGCTGTTTAATAGAAACATTTTATAAATTCTTTCGTTTAAAAAAGGTAGTAGATCTACTACTATTTCAAAAGTTGCCCAAATTTTAAAAATTCTATATTTTTTGCTTCACCAAACTTATTAACGCTGTTTAATAGAAACATTTTACAAATTCTTTTGTTTAATGCTTCGCTGGGTGAGTTATGCTTTGCCTTTATACGAAGTATAAGCTCCACATGAAACTATTTGAATTTGTTTGGAAGTTTATATTGAAACGCCATTTTTTGTTTTGCTTTATTATTATTTACTTATTTTACATATGTATATAATGAATGTAAATGAAATTTTTATTTAATTTGTAATCAATTATTTAATTTAATTTTTATTTAACAAAAGTAAAAAAAAATAAGTGAAATTCAAAGAACATGTTTGTGATGTGTTCAAATATAAAGCACGTAACAAAAATTCAAAAATGGACGGAAAGTTTATTATGTTTTTTAAAAAGTAACTAAAATTCAAAGAACACGTTTATGTAAAACAATAAAACTAGCCAAAAGATAGAGCATTTATTAATGATTTCTTGAAGGTACAAGGTCCCGGTGGACCTTTTCACACGTTTCCGTAGTAAACACTTTTAAATCGCAATAGAAACTAAACTATTTTTTAGAAGATTTTAGATAAACTTTCCTAGGGATACATGTGGGGTATACCAGCTTCCCATGGACCATCAAGGAGTAATTTCAATTTGAATTTGAAAAAAGTCTCCGAGGACCTTCTCACCCAAAGGAGGGTTAAAAAAAGGTTTTAGATCTGGTTGTTAGGAAAATTAAAAACAAAAATCTCACATCTGCTCCTATTTAATAAAATCTTTGAACACATAAATTGAATATTTCTAGGTATTACAAACAGAATGACGAACATGTATGTATATACTCCTACCTACATTTAATATCACAATACCACTAACAAATCGAAAACAAAAAGCTTAAATTGAATTTAACATTATTCAAACAAATACGCATAAAAATGACACAAATTGAATTTGTAATATAAAGAAATGAAAAAAATTGCTATGATGTTGTGTTATGTTCTAAAAGTTAATACAATTTAGAACTTGAGAAAAAACATAAACCAGACTTAAATAAAATAATTGAATAATTTCAGTTGTCTGTTTTAAAATTTAATGTAATTTTTTTAATCAAATTAGCAAGTAAACAAAAAATTTTTCAAAACAATCTTCTTAACTGAATAATGATGACCAAGTGTATTTTTTTACAACTTGTTTTTCATTATGCTGGCATTAATTTCAAAAATATTCAGCACTCGCACCTTTTTTTATTTGTTTGTAATTTTCACTTTGGTCAAGTATGACAAACAAAAATGCAATTTAAGCTTTTTTCTCTCTCTATCTCTCTCTCTACATCTTGAGCATGAGAATGGCAAGTTGCATATGGGTATTTTCATACAGCCGTACGTGACATTCGTACACATATGGAGTAATATAAATCTCACAAAACTAGAAGTTAATGAAAAACAATACTACAGTTATGTTGCAATCAAAAGCTTCTATGTTTGAGAAAAAAAATGGGCAGCCTCGAAACTTTGGTGTCGAAAATATCCGTTCAAAATAAGGTGATAACGTACGTGACAAAAACGGAAGTGGTTTTAAGGCATACTTACGTACATGCGAAAGTCTGTGGGAGTTTTTCTTTTCTTTAAAAATTACTAAAATAAGCTAAATAATGTACCTTTACAATCCTTTAATATTTAAGGAGAAATCATCTCTGGTTAGTTTTATATAAAAGAAAAACATAATAACGTATGTGACAAATTTTCTCCTATATAAATAATGAAATGCGATAGGCCCGCTGCCTTTCAGTCTCCTTTTTATTGTGCTCTTTTAGTTTTGCTTCGTCTTTTTTTAACTCTTCCCGCCACCGTTTCATGGTTTTACGACTATTTAAAATAATCTAAATAGAAAGTTTGCATTTAAAGGTAAGTTTAGACGATATGTTGAATTAGCATATATATGCTGACAGCCATATGATTAAAATTGGCAGCAAATTCCTATGTCATATGTTAGACGTTTACACGATATGTTGAAAGTAGACAATTTTTTGATGTCAGCATATGTCAGCAAATGAAATGTCAACATACGAGTTAGCATACGATTTTTGTGTTTATACGATGTGTTGAATTTTATGTGGTGCTACATATGCTGAGTCGTATAATCATTTGTTTGTGAAATTAGTCAGTTTGACAACATTTTTCAATTATTATTTAACTTCTGTATTTTATGTGTAATTTTTGAAATAAAATTAAATAATAAAAATATCAATAAAAAAAAACATAAATAATGACGTGGGAGGAAATTGGTCTAGCTAGTGCTTGTACAGTGCTGATTTTGGATGACAATGAAGTGGAATTAAAAGCAAAAAGATGCTAAATTTGGCAAAAGAAATGGGTAGAACGACGAGAGGAAGAAGGTGATTGTGTAAAATTATACTAGGAATTGGTATAAAGATATAGAGCATATTTTATTGTAAAAAACAGCAATAACAATAAATAATAAAATATTGCTGAATTTACCAACAAAATCGAGGTAAATTATACACTAAATATGCAAATAATGCACGAAAACATGTAAAACATTTATAATAATTTACCCCCTTATTCATAAACGATTATTAAATTTAACAAACGTTTATTAAGCAAATTTTTATATGCAAATCTGTCTTAATAAATGCTTGTTAAATTTAATAATCGTTTTTCAATAAAGGGGGTTATTGTTTATTTCCAGAGACCTGTGACCGATTAATTTGAACAATGCCGCCGGCCATTATATTGCGTTTTGTGTGTGTATGTTTGTAGGTACATATGCAACAAGAAACTATCGGCGGCTGGGCTTAAAGGTCGTGATACACTATCCTACACAATCGTACGATTCATTCACTGGAAAATCTGACCCATTTCTATCACACTCAAAAAAAAATCGCAACAAGGTATGTCATAGGTGCCACACTATTACACAAAAAAGATGCAAAAACATATGTTTTTGCTAATGTCAACAAACACAGTTTTCCGAAATTTAAATTAATATTTGTGTTCAATTATTTTGTTGTTATATGTGAATATAATAAATTGTATAAACTATACAAACAATTAAAAAATGTTGAACATCTGTCCTTTAGATTATAATTTGTAATTTTAATCAATGAAGCCGACATTGTTTTTTTCTTATCAGCTTTATTAGAAAATACAACTCTGATCGCATATGAATTTGCCATATGCTGAAAAGCTTGCATACGCTTTTCAACAAATAACATATCTGTCAACATACGCAGGAAATTTGTCAAACACTAATAATAGGCTGTTTACACGATATGCTAAAATTACCAACATACGTTTGTTGGCACTGTTAACAAAGTGTTAGCAAATGTTGTTAAACATACGTATGCTGAAAAAATTTTCCGTTTACACGATATGTAAGCACTTGTCACAAATTTTTTAGCATAAATATGCTGATTCAACATATCGTCTATACTTAGCTTAACATTGATTTTAAATGCATTTAATTTAAATTATCGTACTTACAATAACGTATGCGACAAACTTTAAAAGGTAATGACTTTTTTTTTTATTTCGGTTGAAAAGGAAATTTTAGTTAATATCTTTAATTGGAAGAATTCTTATTTTATAATTGTAGTCTTCTTTAGCTGCGACTGTCCATAGACAAATGACATAGTTAAACAATGTTTTTGCATAACGTACGTGACATTAGAATACCATCAAAAGCAAATCAAGAAAAATACCGTTATTCGAGCTCTAACTTCTCGTTTTTCTCATTATTATAGTTAGTTGTTATTGCAAATTTATTTTTAAGATGTAATTGTAATATTTCAAATCTATTAATTTAGTTAATAGCAAAAATAAAATAATTTATTTTATTTGCAAAAAACCGAGTCGAAGAGACATTCAGTTTTTGTCTTGCATTTTTGAGTTTTAAAATTCCAATAATCTGTAAATGCTTCCATATTGTGAAAAATCGAATATATTTCTCTTATTAAATCAAATTAGAAACATTTTTCAAGTAATCTTATTTTTTTTGGTCGTGGTTGACATTTTCATGGAACTACCCATATACATACATACATACTATACAATCATCATTGGTTGCAGCAATAAACATACAGACATACATATATTAACTTTTTCATATGAATTCTGGTACAAAAAGAATATGAAATATACTCCATCAGCGCTTCATTAAGTAGGTAATTTTTTTCTTTTTTCGCTACTTAAGTATACGAGTATATGTCAAATTAAAAGTAGTGACATATACGAATATGTGCATGAAAAATGTTTTAAAACCTTTACAAATTATTTGAACAGTTGCAGCGACAAAGTTTTGTGAATAAAAATAAAATGGAAAATTATAATTTAAATGAAATATTCACGAACTGATGTATTGATAGTATAATTAAAACAATACATATGAAATTATTGTGTCTTTTTCACAATACAATTAAATTTACGAGCGGAGGACACGTTTATAACCGGGGCACCTTTGAACTATGTTGATAAAATCTCAGTTTAACACTTTTTCCGACCCTTAACCGAGTTTTTCACATGGTAACCTTGTTTTCTAGCGCTGTCAACAACTTTTGCTAGTTTTTTCAGTCGTCGATCGAATTTAGTTGGGTGTTATTGTCGAGCAATAACGCAATTTGCTATAACACATTTTCTCGACAATAACACCCAAATTTATCAAGTTTTTTTATGTTATATATGTATCATTCGAAAGATCTCAGCTTTTTCTTCCCAAATCTAGTAAGAAATTGAAAATCGGATCATTACACTAGCCAACAAGGTTTTTGACTGGAGCAACCAAATACATTTCCCAGTGTAATTTGGTGCGCTGAATTCGAATCTGTAAATGGTTTTTCTCTATCACGTCAGGTTTTCGAGATAAAAAAAAAGCTTTTATTAGATTTTTCCATAAAAAGTTATTAGTTTATTTAAAAATCAATGAGTTTTCAAAAGTGAATGGCGTTATATGATTGTCGTTTGTATTTCGTTGGTTCGGTTTCACGTATTAGAGTCCAACAATAGTCTCCCAGCATACTTTTATCCCAAAATCCTTGATAGTTTCTTTCAATTTTCATTAATTCTTGATGGGCGCGTTCCCCTTGTTCGTCGCTAACAGCACCTAGGTTTTGTGGGAAAAAATCTAAATGCGAATGGAGAAAATGTATTTTGAGTGACATTCGTGCACCCAATTCATGATAACTTTTCAATAATTCAGCAACAATTTGTCTGTAGTTTTCACTCTTATTGTTTCCAAGAAAACTTTTCACGATGCACTTAAAAGACTCCCAGGCTGTATATTCTTTCTCCGATAAACACTGCGAAAAATTATGATCATTGATAAGCTTCCTGATCTGAGGGCCAACAAATATCCCTTCTTTTATTTTAGCATATGAAATTTTAGGAAAAACTTTTAACAAATATTTAAATGCTGCACCATCTTTGTCCAGAGCCTTCACAAAGTTCTTAAAAAGGCCCAATTTTATGTGCAGCGGTGGAAGAAGAACATCATTTGGATCAATTAATGGTTTATTTGAAATGTTTTGTTTTCCTGGTGAATATTCAGTCCTTTTTGGCCACTCTGTTCTGAGGTAATGATGAAGTGTGGCGCTACTCTCCCATATACACAGGAAACAGCAATATTTTGTGAAACCTCCTTGCATACCAGTCAACAAACCAATGACCTGAAACAGATTTCAAAATAAAAACTGTTATTTACGATCATCTATGTATAGGTATATTACATATGTAAAGAAATTTAAATCACATACCTTAAGATCACCACAGATCTTCCATTTATTATCATTGTATTTAAGTAATGTCAAAATTTCAGTCATTGACTCATAATTTTCCTTCGTATTAATGGCATGAGCAATTTAATGGATGGTTTTTTATTGCCATTATGTAAAAGAAGTGCCTTTAAACTGTACTTAGAGCCATCAATAAATAATCTCCATTCAGTTTTGTCATATGGCTGGTTCATTTTTCGAAATAAACCATTAACATCAGTGCAGTACAGAATAGAGCCTTTCTTTTCAAAATATGCAGTCTATTCCAAACCTCTTTTTCTATAGATTGTTACTTTCGTCCCAGTTGCAAGATGTTTCCACTGCTGCATGCGTGAAGCAAGTATTTCTGCGTCTTGCTTCGTTAAATGCAAGTCCCGAATTAGATCACTCAGCTCAGCTTGAGTCACTAAATGGCGCTCACTATCAGCCTCATACAAACTACAACTGCTGCCGAAAGATATTTCGGACTCACTGCTCGTAGCACCGGGAATGACTGGTAGTGGATCAGTTGATAGACGTTGAACTGGTTTGGAAACTGATAGGACATTAGGGTAGGTAATACTTTTTCGATTTTTCATATTGAATCCAGTAACTTTTGTTAAACAGAAATAACAATCAGTTTGGTGGTTACTTGACTCTCTCCAAAGTACTGGAATTGAAAAATCTAAATAGATTTTCTCGCCATTTGACCACTTGTATAAAATAGTTCTGCAACGATTGCAAAACATTGTCGGTGTCCACGGTTTGTCCAAGTTTCCGACAGCAAAACCAAAATAATGTAGATATGCATATTTTAGTGGTTCTGATATTGCATATCCTTTTTTTCCAATCAGATATTCACCACACACAAAGCAAAAATAGCTCGGATTAGTAACACACGATCTCACTGACATGCTTAAACTCTACCTTTATACAAATTTATAATGAATGTAGGTTTTTGTCAAATTAATAACTGTGAAATTGTAGCGTCAGTATTAACTATTTTACAGTATTGCCAGCATGCGATAAAAAACGAACTGGACGTGATAGCCCAACTTTGTTGCCAGATTCGAATTCAGCGCAGCCAGATTAGCTAAAAAACATACTTCGTTTCCCCAGTCAAAATTTTTTGCCTAATTTGTTGGCCAGTAATAATTATTAACAAAATTACAGGCTTATAAGTGCGCAAAGGTAAAAAAACCGGTTTTTGACCCGTAAAACCGGATTTTGGAGGCGTCCGCAATATTTCACTATTGGAATCTTGTTTTACTCGACAAGCCCTACCAGAAAAATAATATCGGGTGATAGGTATTTTGGACTGTCACACTGTGTTATGTAATGAGGTTTCACTAAAAATAAATTACAACATATGTATATTTAACTTGTACTTGCGTCTTGCGAGAACTCATTTTTCACTTTTTTTGTAAATCTTTTTTTTAATCACTTTGTGCGTGCTTTTAGAACGAACGGCATATGTAACTCGAATGACCAAAACAAAAGACACACATTTTTTGTGGCATTCATTTACCGTTAGAAAAAATATGGAATTAATATCAGAATGTTACAGTGTTGTATTTTAATTCCTTAAAGCGCAAAACGGTAAAATGGTTCCATATGGAACCGTCGCAGCAAGTGACTGACGTTATTGGTTATAGAAACACTTCTTATAGTAGATATATGTTTTCCAAGCCAACGTTTTTTTTTAATTTTAATTTTTGTAAACCTTTGGTAAAAAAAAAACCTGAAACATTTTTTATATATTGTCTGATATTTTGGTTCGTAACTTTTAATCTACTGAAGGGTTTAAACAGATTTTCAATAACAAACTACTTAACACAATGACACGCATTTTAGCTGAGTCTAATAAATATTAGTTTAATATTTTGTACGTGAGCGTGTTTTACACACACACACACAATCATATCGAAATAGCTAACTTGATCGTGAAAAGTAAGAATTTTTAGCTATTGTTAATATTTGGAAATTTAAATTTATTTGTAAGAAATTTTCAAAAATTTATTTTGTTTGGAGAAATATTACGAAAATAAAACAAAATTATGTTTCATATACCACTAAGGCCTTTTATAGGGTGCAGAACTAATAAATGTGAAATTTATTTTTTACAACTTAAGAAGCTAGTTGGAATTATGAAAACAGCACAGGAAAATATACAGAAATGATAAACTTTTTAAATGAATCCGCTTAAAAATAAACAAACGCATACCATCATGCCACGTTGTGGTAACTATATTACGGACGCAGTGGCAAATCTGTTGCTGATACAGCAAATGAAAAGATTTTCAATCAGAACAAACTGAAACGCATAGAGACACATAAACAACACACAGCCAAGGAAGTACGATAACTTGGGCATTATTATTTAAAGAGGAAATGATAAGATATTATTATTATTACCACTACCCCATATACCACAAAATGGTTTTGTTATGTTATTGTTTTTATAACCGTGGCGTGTGTGTGTGTAAGACAAAGTCCTTTGTCTTTACAAAATAAACCACTGAACATTGAGTTAAGTAATGAGACTACTACAAAGCCTGCAGAAACAATTTCTTTAGTTTTAATTCATCCCACAGAAACATTAAATAAAAACCAACAACAATCAAACCGCCACAGTTAAAACCACTAAGAAGTAAATAAATTTCGGAAGAAACTTAAGTAAATAAACATTTGTTGACAGTAATCCAGGCAAAAACACCCAGCAAGATCAAGGAACCATTATCTGCTCCAGCCATCATCTATCGCAAACAAACATATCCTCACATACCACACATAAATATGTATGTATATGCATTCAGTTTGATTGTTAAAGCAAATACTAGAAACCGGAAGTAAATACAAACAAAGAAAATAAATAATAATAAACATTAAAATGAAGAACGTCGTCAAAAACATACTGCTGCTTGTCATCATCAGCTGAAGCATTATACTGTGTAGTGTAAATTTCTTATAAATAAAGTATTAAAATAAAAACTTAACAACTAAAAGGTTGTCATGTTAACGGGCTGTTGTAGAGTTTGAAATTGTAGAAAGAGAAACTAACAACGTTGGCACATTTTGTTTTTATTTTCTTTTTTTTCCCCCCCCCCCTTTTTCCCTGCTAAAGCCAAAGGGAATTTTGCAAAGAGTTTAAAGATTCATATTTTTAAGTTTCTTTACTTACGAAACAACAGAACCCAGGATAAAATGCATAAAATATATGTTTGTGCATAAAAAAAAAGCAAGAAACCAATGTAATACAATTGCAATCACAAAAGAAAACAATAACATGCTCTAGCAAACACACACACACACACACACAGACATTGACAAGCACACGCATGCACAATTTTTATCAAATACTACAAAGCTGTATGCAACACAAAAAAATGTTAAATTTGTTTAATTCTCAGACAGGAAGTGTGCAAGAATAAAAAAAAATTTTTAAATTTATATGCATTGTTTTGAATTTGCAGTTGAAAAAAAACACAAAAGAAAAGCAAACAAAATTTATGTAGACAGCAGATGCGTGCATAGTGGGGACAGTTTTTTTATACTAATAAAAAAACTAGATTTTAATTTAAAGTAAAAATTTATTATTCCTTCTTCTTTTTTTTTTGCATGAAAAAAGAGAGACCTTGTCAAAAAGCATTGAGCAACAAAACACATTCTTTGAATAATGGTGACAATTTCAACACATTGTGTTCTATTTTGTTTTTTTATTAAAACAGTTGACAACTTTTAAATATGACATGAAAGAAGATTTTAATTTATTTTTAAATACCTAAAAATTGTTAAATTTAATTATTTCTACTTGTGTTGCTATTTAACAGCAACATTTAATGTGAAATTAATATTTCTCATATGTAGGGGATGACACAGAATATATACACTAGTGTCTCGCCTTACATGCAAAAAAAAAAAAAAAAAAAAGGTCGCGGTACACCACCGAATATGAAGTATTGTTGCAAGACAATTTCGAAAAAAAATTTTTTGGTTTTTTTTTGCCGAAAGTAGGGCTCGCCAAAATACATTTTTTGTTATATCTTCGGCATTTAGAGTCCGATCTCAAAGTGTGATATATCGATGTTTTTGTCTTGAGGAGATCTATCGATGTTATTATTTTGCATTTACCTCAAATATCCAGTTTTGGTATTTACTCAGCAGATCTCAGTTCCTACCACCCTAATGTTATACCCTAATATCAGAAAATAAAAGCTCACAAAAAATCATTAAACTTTTGTAAAGATAGTTTTTCGATATTTCCAACAGAACTATTGAAAAGATGAATTTTTGCTTTTTTGCCGAACGTAGGAATTACCTTTTTAAATTTTTTTGTCATATCATTGGCATTTATAGTCCGATCTCAAAGTGTATTTTTCTTTATTTAAATTTTAATGTTCAGCAATGAAAAATTATTTATCGAATGATTCAATAAAACAAACTTCAAAAAAATAAAAACAAAAATTCATAAGTTACTACTAATGTTTTAGAATAACGTTTAAACAAGTAGAATTAAACATAACATTTATCTCTTCCTTTAGGAGTTCTCAGGTGAAAATAAAACTCTTGGTTTTCGAATTCTTTGTGAGCGTCGTAGATGCTGATCACTTGGTAATTGTGAATTCTCTACATTTAACTGTTTCCTGGTTTCTTCCCGTCGTGCTTGCGCTGTTTTGTAATGTTGACTTTGTGGATGAGTTTGAAATTGACCAGCTTGTGGTGTTTCAAACTCATCATCTGTGTCGTTTTCCCGAACTGGGTAGTGGATAACATTCTCATCATTTCCTGGGTCTATTGCATTGTTAAGAGAACTTGAATTTATTTCGGGATGCTGAAGATAAGGATCAGGATGTCTGAGGTCTAAAACATTATCATTCATATTCTCTGGATATGTAATACTTGTATAGGGCCTGTTTTCCACAGCTCTTCTATTGATATAATTGAGATTTCTTTTTTTACATCATTTTGTACACCTTGACTAGCACCACGAATTTGATCAATATGTCTCCTTACGTACTTGTTTCGATGTTTTTTTCTTGAGTAGACCAATGTTTTGCATTTACTCACCAGATCTCAGTTCCTACCACCCTAATATCAGAAAATTAAAGCTCACAAAAAAAAATCATTAAACTGAAACATTTTAAATTTAAATCACTAAAAAAAAATTTCAGTTTATGAAAAATGAAAAGTGTTTCGATATTAAAATATTGTCTAAATATTATAAAATATTGAATTCTATGTGTGTGCTGAAAATTTAACGTTACATACAGAATATCGCGAAATTTTAATCAATCATATTTTGAAATGAACCAGGTTGACTATATTTTTCCTATTAAAATTCAATGTTGAAAAAATAAAAGGAAACAAATTTCAAAGCGAAATTTTTATTCATGATAATTTCATTTCGTTATTAATTTAATGACTTTAAAGGATTTTTGGTTTCAATATTTTAAATTTACTAAGTGAAATTATTGGTTTGCAAAACAAATTTATATTAAGTTATTTACTTCAGAAATTCATATATAATAATGAACGTTAACATTTGCGTTTTTGGCCGTAGTTTAATGTAGACCAGCGTTGCCACAACCAAAAAAATTTGTAACCAACACTGAAATAAAAAATAACCAAATTGGAGAAAAATTAACCAAATTTTTTTTATTCATTTATTTGTAACAAATTCAAGTTTTAATAAAAACGAAACATATAAAAATTGCTAAAAACAATAGGTTTGTTTAGTGACTAAAAACTTTTACAAATTTGTAAAAATTGTAACAAATATTTTTGAAATTTGTTACAAAAAAGTTCATTTATATATACAAATACGTTAAAAATTTCTTCAAAATTTAATTTTAAAACTTGTCATGCTAATTTGATATTTACTAAAGAAAATATTCTTACATTTTTTATTATCAATAAAAATAACCAAAATGCAAAAAAATTACACATTTACACACTGAAAAAAAAATTAACCAAATTTGGTTAAAATTAACCAAAACGGCAACGCTGTTGTAAACATCGCCCGCGTTTTTTTTTTTTTTACATCAGACAGAATGTTGTAATTTATTTGCTGTAAATGTTGTCTGTTGTATGGCGAATACTTTCTTAACTCAATGTATATTTGATATTAGTGACATTGGAATCAGAATTATGACAACTTTACACAAATTCCTTAAAAAATGTGAAGACATAAGTAAAATTAACTCTTTACAACTACTCTGTATTATTGGGTGCTGTAGCTTTATTGGTTAGCGCATTTGATCATTAAGCATCAGTTGGTATTTGTGCACGGGTTCGATTCCCACCGCTGCTGCCACTCAAACAACATCAGGTTTTGATAATTATTAGTTTTCTTTCTATTCATCATAACTAATATTTATCACAGCGCCCTTGTTCGGTGGTATAGCATTCAAACGCTACCGAAGTAAAATAATTAAAATAAAGGCTATAAAATCAAGCTTTAACATTAAATGCACCTACTCACCACCAGAGGCGCCGCAATGCTGCACTAAAACAAACATAATGCGCCATTGCAGAGTTGTGCTATAAAGCTTTCTTCTACTTTCGTCACCTTTACTTCTTCAATCTATCCCCTTTCCAAAGAAAGTAACGCAAATATTAATTGCCTGAGTGTTACTTCTCTTAAAAAAAAAAAAAAAAATATGTTTATCATTATCGTAGGCAGTTTGGTACAGAAAATCGGTCCAGTAAAAACAAAACTATGAACCCCAATAATAATGTTTCATACTATAGTTTTTACGAAACTAATTTTACACTTTCTCAGTTGTTGGTGTTTAGCATGTTGTTGTATTGTGTAAAGGGAACTATAAATGTTGAGTGATTTGACTTTTAACTGGATTAAGATTCGAACAGCCCAAAATACGTTTGTTGTTGTCATGTTTAAAAGCAAACAAGTTATTAAATTTTGAAATAAACCACAATAACAATAACAACATGTACTCGTACTAAAAGTAAAGTGCGCAACAATGTTGAGACTTTTAAGAATTTTATTAAAACTTTTATACAAAAAATATTTTTGTTTGTCAAATATTATAAAATTCAAACATAAACATAAGTAAACCCACAGGTTATTAAAGTAGAATATAAACATTTATTTAACCCTTAAGCAAACATCAAATTGTGTGCACATAAGCGAACCCCAGGGCCTAGCTGGAACTTTTTATAATTTGTATGGCTTTAAATTAAAAATCTTCAATTTCATTATCAGATTCTAACTCGTTATATCAGAAGCATTGTCTTCATGTCCATCAACCTCATTCTGAATTTCGTTTTCTATATCATTGGCAATTGCCCCTGCCAATCTGTCATAATTAGGGTGAGATTTTGAAAGTGTTTCAAAGATTTTGTCTAATTTAGTACTTATTTTAACACTTGCTAACTGCCAACACAATAATAAAAAAAACTAATTTCTGAAACGTTCAAGCACATTGATTCTGTTTTTTATCAGTTTAATCTCTTTCTCTTGTGTTTTGATTTTATTTGCTGCATTTTCTACATAATAGGACCTGTCTGGGCCCTGGCGTTACAAACATGTTGAGAGTAATTAACACGCCTAGAGATAAAAAATTTAAAGTTTTTCTTTTTTTTTTTTTGTTCGCTTAAGGGTTAAACACTACATACTCGTATATGTAAATCCTTTAAAGCTATCACATGGCGTCACATGAAGAAGGATTCGTGTTATTAAAGTACTTTTTGCAGCTTTTAACAAGAAATAGTACTCTTATTTTACTCCTCATCTCTTTGGAGAATATAAACACTCACATATTTAACAATAAATATTTAAGTCATTAGGGAAACATAAAACAAAAAATGTATATAAACGTTGAATGCAAAAAATATTTCGCCACAAATTTACTGGTAGTTTATGCGTAATATAAATTTGTATTTAAAGGTGACACTTTAAAAACAAAAATTGAATTTATATTATTTTTTTAGTTACTTTAGTTATAAATAGTTGCTATACACTACATTCTCTTTAGCATATTATATTTATTTCAGTAAGTTGGATAAAATACAAAAAGTATTTAAGTTCTCATTGCACGGAAAATGTAGTGTTGAGAACTACCGACGATATTGATGAGTCGATTGGCAACTTTACCGAGGACCTTCGACGAGCTGTGCATCACGCTTCCACTTATCACGTTGAATATAGAAATAGGACAAACAGAACTTATTTCTCTGAACTCGAACATCCCCTATCAGAAAAAAGAAGAATGAGAAGAGAGTGGCAAATTCACAGGTCTCCTGAACTGAAAGCTAGGCTACGGGAATGCAGAGATATACTAAGACATTTCTTAGAAACCCAAAGAACGGCCTCACTTAGATCTTACTTGGAAGGTCTTGATAGTACCCCACAATCTGACTACTCGTTATGGAGGGCGGCAAGAGGTTTAAAAAGACCAGTAAGAGGAAAACCTCCTTTGCGAAATCCGACTGGTGACTGGGCTAGAAATGATTCCGAGAAAGGGACATTATTTGTTAACTATTTGAGAAATGTGTTTACTATAAACAACTCAAATAATAACGAATCTGATTTGCCACCACTTGTTATAAGGCCTCCTGTACCTCTAAGACTAAACTTTCGTGATGTCCAAAACGCTATTGGTACTCTGAACCTTAGAAAGGCTCCAGGTATGGATGAAATCAGCAATAAAATGCTTGTGGAGTTACCTCGTGTAGCAAGAAGAATTATCCTCTTTATCTTCAACGCTATTTTACGCCTAGAATACTATCCTGCAAATTGGAAGGTGTCTATGATCACTATGATTCCTAAGTCAGGGAAGGACCACACCAAAGTGGAGTCATATAGGCCAATTAGTCTACTGCCGACAATTTCAAAACTGTTTGAAAAATTGTTAATGACTAAGTTGACTCCAATTCTGAATGACACTGAATGTATTCCTAATCATCAATTCGGCTTCAGAGCTAAACACAGCACCATCGAACAAACTCACAGATTGGTAAATGTGATAAGAGGGTCGTTTGAAGACAAAAAATACTGCTCCGCCCTTTTCATTGATGTGTCGCAAGCATTCGACAAAGTCTGGCATGACGGTTTAATGCACAAAATAAAATTAACTCTGCCTGCTAACACCCATAAACTCATGGAAAGTTATTTATACGGTCGCAAATTTAAAATCAAAGAAGGCAATTTTTTAAGTACCGCTCAGCCAATTGAATCAGGTGTGCCACAGGGTAGCATACTGGGCCCTACTTTATATTTGATTTATGCCTCCGACATGCCGTCAGACCCCAAAATCCACACGTCAACTTTTGCAGACGATACAGCCTTTGTCAGCGTCCATAAGGACCACCAAGTTGCATCACAGAATTTGCAGAATTATGTTTATAAGCTAGAGAATTGGCTAGAGCTTTGGAAAAATCAGGGTAAATGAACAGAAATGTATTCATATCACTTTCACATTGCGAAAAGAAACATGCTCGTTCATCAGAATAAATAATCAAATTATCCCGCAACACAATGAAGTCAAATACCTCGGCATTCACCTCGACCGGCGTTTAACTTGGTAGTCTCATATTGAAGCGAAACTTACACAAATGAGATTAAAAGCAGTGCAACTTAATTGGCTAATTGGCAGAAATTCTTCACTAAAGTTGGATTGCAAACTATTGTTATACAATGCAATACTAAAGCCAATCTGGTGCTATGGAATTCAATTATGGGGTTCTGCCTCAGCATCAAACATTGAAAAAATTCAAAGGGGTCAAAATAAAATTCTACGTATAATTACTGCAGCTCCATGGTATGTTAAAAATTCTAGAATTGACAAAGATCTAGGCGTGCCATTAGTAAAAGTCGAATTTACAAAATATGCCTCAAAGTATGTCAGCAAACTTGAACACCATCCAAACCCACTTGCACGAGACATCTTTAACTTTAGTGGCCACAATCGGTTAAGAAGGAGGGATACCCTTGCTTTAACTCAAGCGCAAAACAGATGACTGGATCAGTGGATGTGAAATATTTTTAGTATCATAAAAATTTTTGTCTAGCACTGGCTGGACTTATTATTTTCTTTTAGTATTAAGATTTGAATACTTATTGTCATTTCATTATATGAAGATTTAATTAATAAATAAAGGCTTATAAAAAAATTTTTCAGTTTTCTCTAAATTAAGAACAATTGTAGTATGAATTTAGATAAAAAAATTATATAAATAAATCAATTTTAAGTTATCAAGTGTTTGCTAGAACATTGAAATTATTGCATAAATTAAAGATTTTTTCGAAATTATATTTTTACTCGGAATATAGTGAATATTTTTTTTAGAGTTTTTCATCAAATGTATTTTGCGACTTAACCTGTTTTCTCCGCTTTTTTTATTTGATTTATTTGACAAAAGAACATCTTAAATTCCGTCTCTGTTGACAAGAACTTTATGTTGATTTAGTATGCTTGCCTCTGGCAGCATTTTAATACATCTATGCCAGCAAACAAACAAACAGAAAAAAAAACGTAGAATAGAATAGTTTTACAAAAATAATAACAATAATAGTTATGTACAAACATTTGCAAATGTTTCTAAATAATAAGAAAAAAAAGCAAAATGAAAAGTTGGTTTTTGTGTTTGTGTTTTTGCCACACACAGGTTCGTTCCTTCGTGTATTTTAATTTGGGCACTTACAGTCTCTCTGTCTATATCTTGTTATAAATCATGTGAAGTTGGAAAATACTAGTGGAACTAAAACAATCAAATTAAACAATGCCACATCCTGACAATTATTAAAAACATTTTTATTCCCGAACATTTTCTTACAATTTCATTATTTCGAAAATTTATTAAACTTTGTTAACAGATTTAAAAGGTCTGAAAAATTTATATCTGGAAAAATAACTGAAATGTTTCGAAAGAGAACTTTTTCAAATTGAAAACAAGTAAGAAAGTATAATCGGTCAAGCCCGACCATATAATACCCTACACCCAATATATCAATAAAACAGTTTTTCAGAAATGTGCGCTATTTGGGAGATATGACCTATTATGGACCGATCATCCAAAGATTTATAGTCATGATTTCTGTAAATATTAATATTATGTATGTTATACTTTATCTCAATATAAATGATTTTAAAAGATTTATGGAGGTTAAAGTTGATTACGGGGAGGGTCTTGTATGGGAGTTTCGACTAATTACGGACTGACCATTATAAAATTAGGTGTCATCATTTCTGTATATTATTTGTGTCGAATTTTATTTGATTACCAATATTCTTAAGAAATTTATGACCGTTAAAGTGATTTTCGGAAGTGGCCTTATATGGGAGCTACGACTAATTATGGACCGATTACAATAAAATTGTTCCATATTATTTGTATATATATATGAAATATATTTGTGTTAAACATTATATGGATGCAAACATTTTTGAGAGAGTTATTCTCTTTAAAGTAATTTTCGGAAGTAGGCCTTATATGGGAGCTACGTGTAATTATGGACCGATTTGCACAAAATTTTTAGATGTGATTTGGCCTCATTTACCACTCATTTGTGATAAAATTTGTTTGGTTCCTTGCATAATTCAAACATTTATGATCGGTAAACCTCAATTTCGGGAGGACTTTTGTATGATGGTCAGGTGAAACAATGGACCGATTTCTACCAGTTTCAATCCCATCGATCCTTGGGCCGAAAAATATCACTTACCAAATTTTATCAAAATATCTTCCAAATTGCGACCTGTACTCTGCGCACAAGCTTTACATGGACAGCCAGCCAGACGGACGGACGGACGGACATCGTTTAATCGACTCAGAATAATTTTCTGATCGGTATATTTTAAGGTGGGTGTTGGACTAATACTTCTGGGCGTTACAAACATCAGGACAAATCCAATATACCCTTCCCACTATGGTGGTGCAAACCTTTATTATTCAGGCATGTGATGGAAATCGATAACGAAAACGAATGAGTTTTGGAAGTACATTTTAATGCATTTCTAATCTATAAAATTTTTCTTTCAAGATTCTCTTTAGTAGCACAATATCTTTATATTTTATGTGATACAATTTTTTTCAATGCACAAATATTACGAAAAAATTGACTTTTAAAACTCATTCGTTTTCGTTTTCGATTTCCATCACATGCCTGATTGTAACTATTTACCCTAAATATGATTATACTTACATGTTTTAATGTTAATCATCCTAATAAAAGAATTTTAAGAATTTAAAATTACAATTTGTATTGAGCCCACCAACTAGAGAAAAGTTAATTTTCCTATTTTAAATTACTTTTCTGTTGCCATTTTATAAAACGCAAGGAATGAATGAACTACGAGTGTTAGTTTGAAATTTTCTACATTTTCTATTTTTCTATAGTTTGTCGTTTCGTTTTATTAAATATTAATTGTTGATGTTCTTTAACTTTAAGAAAAACGCCTGAGGCGTTAAACTCTGCCACATTTTATGATGCACTTTCGATTATTTTTTCCAGTAGTTTAAAATTTTATGTTCAAAACTATTCTCTGGCTCAATATTAAATGAAAATATTTCTCTGCTCTTTCCTATTTAATGTCATTTTATTACTGTAATTTTATGGCAATTTGTTAAATGTTTATTTCCGTTTAATTTCTTTATTAATATTAATTTAAAAAAAAAAATGCACACAAAAACGAATTGTAGAAAAAAAAATAACAACGTTGAAAATTGTGGAAATGGTGAAAATTTTACACATGGACTTGACCACATGGCCGTGTTAATATCCATGTACAGTTCGGCTGCTGCTGTAAGGAGTTTTGTTGTTTTTCATTGACTGCCACACGCTCACAGTTTCATCGTTCCCTTAGTTTGCATATCAAATGCGTGGCTTTTGAAACAAATTAAGGTCATTTAGCGCTCAATATGCGGTATACAGCACACAAACACAACACAACACAACACACTCTGACAGACCTTTACACTCAATACGGTCAGTCGGCAATGTTAATTTTTTAGTATTCACAAATATACAAATAAACAAAACATTTAAAATACACACACAATTACTTACGTACAAAAAAATCAGGCATACAGCCGCATCATCAATATTATTAAAAATAAACATAAAAGATTCGATTCCAAACGTAACGAATCCAATTGAAACCAATACCAAAACATCTATAAAATGATGTATAAAATGGAGTGTTCAAGTGTTGCTGTGTGTGTGTGTGTGTATGTTTGTTTTAACTCTTTTATACCACTACAGACAGACAATAAAAAGAACAATCGTAAATTGTATGTGTGTAATCCAGTTTGGGTTGAACAGTTATTCTCTCACTCATTGTACAACAACAAAAGTGTGTAAGTGAGCATATTTAGTAGGCTAAGTGTGTGAATGAATGAATGCATGAATGTGTGTGATTGTTTGTATAACTGTAAGTATATTAGGTGCGTGTGTGTGTGTGTGTGCAAAGAAATTTTTACCAGAAATATATGCGTGTTAAATCCCCTTTTGTTTGACCATGCCCTCATGTACACTTTTGTATAGTCTGCTGTCAAATACTCCAAAAATTCAATTGTTTATGGACTCTGGCTCATTCATGCAATGTGGCAGTTATTCTTCCTTTTTCCCTGGCATTTTTCTCAATTTTCCTGGGGTTTTTTTTTTATTGTTATCAAACATTGATGATGTATGGAATTGATTCAATATGAGTACAATGAAATCATACAATGAACAACTCAACCAAGTTGTATGTTTTATATATAAGTATTTTCATACAGTTTTAATGCTATTACAATCTTAGTTTTTTCGAACATTTTTTTTTAAATAAAATACTCATTGACTGAATGACTAACTGGAAAATTTTTCTTTTTTTCCTCTGAGGGTCTTTCTGTGTATGTATGTACATATATGTAGGAGTATGTGTAAGTATGGATTTGTAATCATTATGTGCAATTTGTTGCTATAGACGTTTATATGTATGTATGTACATACCCTGTTCATACATTCATTTACCAAAAACCACTCTGACCAAAAACACACAAAAAAAAAAAAATCAAATGAAATAATAATAAAAAATATATGTATATGCATGTGTGTGTATTGAATGGAAATCTAACCAAAACATAATGTAGGCGATCAAAACTTAACCAAATTGATATGTGTATTGATGAAAGTATAAAAAATAAAACGAAATGAATGAAAGCAATCATCATTTTGGTTTAACCCCAAAAATTATTTTTGTTGTAGAAACGAATTAATTTTTATTTTAACTACAGAGTAGAGATTTATTTACACAGGTGTATGTATTTAATGGCCGCCATTACAGAGAGCTGTGCAAATGTGCAATAAAAGTAAAATGCTAATTTAAGGGCTTGAAAAATTAGCTTATACAAAAATCATTGATTATTGCAAAATTGAAATTAAAGTTAAACGCAATTTTTGTGTCCCCGCACTTTACACTACTATTTTAGGTAAAAAAAAAAACAAAAATGTGAGAGTGATCAGCGAGGAATATGTAATGTTTGTTTTTTGTTTATTCAGAATGGTGTTTTGTTTCTACCTCTGACTGCTTCCATACAAAAGCATGTGTCCCCCGTTAGAAGTTTTAGTAAACAAAATAAAATAAATTCAAGAAAAAAGTAAATATGCAACATTTAATAACAGTTTACGAATTATTGCGTTTCTTTCTTGTGTTTTGATTTGTTATAGTTGTCAAAATTTCATTAGTGCGAATTTGGCATTGCAAAGGAAGGTTGTCCCCACAATTTACATTGAGCGTCACTTTTTTATAAATCAAGTAAAATTACTAGTTTTCAATTTGCATTTAAATAAAGTAAATAACGTAAGGAAAGTACAAACTTTAATCATTACAAAAGTGAAAAAGCGAAAAAAATCTATTAAAAAAAGTTTGCATTTGCGTAGTTTTTGTGAACACCATGGTAAGGGCGCGTTAAAATTTCATGAGCGTCACGCTAATTTATTTAAAAGTGAATATATGAAATGTAATAAATTGAAGTTGACAATCATTGTTCAACTCATTTTTTTATAATTTGTGAATTTGAGAAATAAATTGCCTACGAAAAACAAACATAACAGGCAAACATTTCATGAGCATCACTTTTGATATATATTGCTGCATAGCTTAAAATGCTTAATTTTGATTTTATTTTTTAATTTTCAAGAGTAAAGCAACAAAATTAATGGCGGCTGAAAGAGCACGGAGATATCGAGAGAAAATTAAGCTCGATAAAGAGCGTAATGGCGAATATAAAAGAAAGAAGAAAGAAAGATATAATCGTGGTATATTTCAGTTTAATTTTTATTTTTACTGACTGATTCTGTTTTTGCCACAAACTTAATTCGAAAGTGGTAAAAATTAATGAGAATGAAAAAAAACTAAGCCGCTTGTCATTTCATGAATTTTATACTGATTCAGAATAAGAATTCGAAAGACAATTTATAAATTAAATAAAGTTAAGTTATTGTTTTGTGTCAAATGTTCTTCAAGAATTACTTCCTTTTTTCCATTTTTGTTAAAGACATCAAAAGAATATGTACATGTTTAGTTTTGTATGAAAATTTTTGTTTTTTGAAGAGTTTTTTGTTTTTTTTTTTTATTTACTTTTTGTAAAAGAATAAACTTTTTTTCGTTAAACTTTAGACTTTACATTATTTCTTGTTTACGTACAAAAAAAAATCTCTTGCTCGTCACAAAATATGTTGAGTGTCACACTTAGTTGGTTTTTCTTAAAACGCTTATAATTGCAGTTTTTTTAAATTCATTGTTACAAGCCTATTACTTTGCAAGTAACCTCTAAGTACAAGTCTTTTTTTATAACAAAAATTTACATATTTTCATCTTAAAATTTTAAAATATTTAGTCACTTAAAAAAAAAATTAAAAACCAAGGTGAATCGTGATTTTGTGTTTATAATCGAAAAGGTGATTTTTGCAAAAGTCAATCTTGAGAAACAACAGAACATCGTAGTAAGCTTGAATTTAAAATATTTTTTGTTTTTTTAGCGATTTTTTATACATATTTGGTGTGTGACGCTCAAGATAGAAATCATAGAAAACCTAAAAAAATCCAAAAATATTGATTTTTTTGAGAGCCTAAAAGTACCACCGGATTCTTCATCAATTTCTACATAAATTGGCCACTCTTCAGGCGAATTAAAAAAAACTTGTGTACGTTTTTTTTTTTTTTGAAACTGACCCAATACATAATAATGATGAATTTATGATGATCCATAGCCTCTTTTAGTAATTGAAACTTTAAACAATAAAGAGTCACATAGTTAAAATTGTATGTAAATTAGCGTAGCACCATAAAAAGTCGTAGATGTACTCAACTAAACTGAAATTTGTTTCTCTTACCGTCAGTATTTGTTGCCTTCTTTATACAAACGTGGCAATATATTAGCCACAGCAATGAGCAATTTTCAATGCTTCATGATGATTGAAGATCAATCAAAGGTGCAACACATGCTTTCCAAAATTATGTCTTTATTCTTTATGACATGACATGACAAATTTATGGAAATAATTATATTTATATTTATTGGAAACAGTTCTAGTTGCTATGTGCTAATTTAATATTTATTCAAGCAGGCTCAAATTCCTAGAATTTTTGTACTCATACATTATGCATAAATACATACTTGCATATGTAGCCATAATACGATTCTATATATAAATTACATATTAAAAAACATTTTTTTATTTTTATGGAAACATGTTGTCATATGTTTCTAGTGATGACACGATTAATCAAAAAACTAGTAATAATCGATTATTTTTCTTTAATTAACGATTTCATTGTATCGTGAATTCTCTTTCGATTAATTGAGTTAATCGATTATTCCAACAAATAATCGATAGACAGTCAGGAACAAAAAAAAAAAATAGAAAAAGAGAAGAGGAACAAACGCATGGTTGAGCGTTTTTCGTGACTGCCAGATGAATTTCGGAAAAATCATTAAAATCCCGATAAAAAAGAAAAAAAATCGTCAAAATGACGATAAATCATAAAATCTGGCAGCTACGTTTGTGACCCTTTTTCCCCGCTTTTTGTTGTATTACAAACCATGTCGTTGTTCACTATAGGCTGACAAAATACACTTGTATACAATAAATACAATAAATGGAAGCATTTCTCAAAAGAAAATGCAACGAATGTGAAGTGCCGGTTGTGTCTTCACTTCCTAAAAAGCTCTAATAACAACACATCCAACATGATGCAACACATAAAACTGAAACATCAGAAGGAAGCTGAAGCCCTTAAAGTAAGTTGAAGCTTATTATAAAGTGTGCAAGTTTAATTAATTTGTATTGTAAGCCATTTACGCACCATCCACCAATGAAAAGTTACAAAACAGGTGTGACCAAGAAACTGACCAGCCAACCTTCAACATCAAAATACAGTCAGCCCGATATTGAGAGCAGTTTTTCAAATGCACAGAGTTATGCACCCGGTGGCTCTAAATACCAAAAATTAACACAGTCAATAGTGCAAATGATTGTAACTGTAAGAAGAAAGAATAATGACTCGACACTTCCTCAAGATGAACTAAGCTTCTATCTCAATGCTCCAGTACTAGAATTAAAGCGCAACCGAATCGGCGCATGGGAAGAAATGAAATCGGTCTATCCTATCTCTTGCACAAAAATAATGCTTTTTGATTGGTACATCTGTACCATCAGAGCGGCTTTTTCCCAAGCAGGTGCAATAGTAACGCAAAAACGGAATAGATTAACCACGAAATGGCTATCAAAGCTCCTATTTTTAAATTCTGTGCTAAATAAATGATTTTTTTTTAATAAGTAGGGGAGAGGGGGCACCATAGAACACTTTTTGCTTTCAAGCCACATAAAAATTTATATTTTTGAATTATTGACTTTTTACATAATTTAACTAATATATATGGAAATAAACTTTAGCTTAAGTCTACAAGTAACTTATTTTTAGTTCGATTTATATTTTTTTTTTTATTTTTTTAATGGATAAAGTCATTGTGTTCAAATGTGCCCGCCATACGGGGCAGCTTTGAACTAGGCTGGGTCAGTTTTGAACGGTAATTTTTTCTTATAGCGCTTATGTCCAAAAATAACATAAACAGTTATATTTTTTATATACATATATATAATAAATTCGATTTATTTATTAAGAAAAATATAAACAATTAACAATTAAAAAATAAAAAAAATCAGATCAAAAATAAATTTTATATTATTAAGACGGAAAATGCCTTGCGATTTCAGGTGACATTACATTTTCCTTTAAAGTGTCATGATCAGCATTGGATTCGTCATTTTCAGAAAATAAGAGAGAATCAACAATGATAAATTAACATGTTCAAAGGTGCCCCCTTTTTCTTTGTTAAAACCTGAACTGGCTTGCCATTTCACGGAAATTTATAATAAATATTTTTTTTACATAAATGTTAAGTTATTTAACTTAATTTTGATTGAAATGAATTTTGGACTAAAATAAATTTCTTTCAGGAAAGAAAACGATTACTGAGTACTTCTTACACTCTTACAAAAAAAAAATAAAAAAATTTACAATGTAACTGCGAAAACTTGTTCACCCACCTACATTCGGTCAACGACTGAAAAAACTAGCAAAAGTTGTCAACGTCAACGAAAACAAGGTTGTCATGTGAAAAACTCGGTTAAGGGTCGGAAAAAATATTAAACTGAGATTTTATCAACATTGTTCAAAGGTGCTCCGGGTATAAACGTGCCCCCCTCTCCACTAACAATAATTTTTTTATTTATGATAATTTTAAATTTTACCTAAAAATATCAATTAATCGATTAAATCTTTCCAATTAATTGCAATCAATTATTTTTTCTTTTCAATTAATCATATAGTCCATTAATCGATTATTTTTTTTTGCCATCACTATCAGTGTTGTCATTTTGAGGCTTTTCGGGTATTTTATGACGCTTTTTTGGTCTCGTTACCCTTTTATTTTTTTCAAATACACTTTTTGACGCTTTTTCTATTTTTTTGGTGCAGTTTTGGAAGAAGTCCAAAAAGTAAATCCAGCTTTCGAGTCAGTCAATGTCAAGCTTTACAGCGATTTGTATTAAATGTATTACAAACTTTGATTATCTAGAAGTTAATTTAGATGAAAGCGTTAACGAATTTTGTTATCTTGGCTATCATTTCGAAAAGTCTTGCAGAGATTTTAAAATAATTGAACAATTTAATACAATTTACAAAATATCATGTACTCGAACTAAGACGTAGACTTCCTTCAAATTTTATATTGCTTCAAAAATATCGTTATTTAATATTGACAATATTTTTAAAAATACCGAAGCGAATATTATTGATTTCATACAAAACTTCATTGATGATTCGTCTCTAATAAATAAAATAGAAATTTCCCTAAAGAATCTAACGTTGCAAAACTGGAAAAATATTGAAAGAACTGATGAATTTTGGATTGAAGTCTACAATTTTAAAAATCCTTTTCATAAACTATCTGACTTTGTTATTCGTATACTTTCTTTTCCTTACTCAAATGCCGAAGTCGAAAGAACGTTTAGTTTAATGATTTTTTTCTTTAAACTCAGCCAAAAGTTTGTTGTTGCAATTACAAATTACCTTCAAGTGTTAACTTAAAAATTAATTCAAATCAAACTTATAAAAGGTCTGAATATTTCATTAAATCTGTTTTGTGGCCCGTTGATGATGATTATGAAACAGATGTATTTGAAAATTAAATTGCTTTTTTATAATATTTTATATTTTGTTTTTTATGAATTGTTATTTTATTTTAATTTTTTGTTTACTCCTGGTAACTGAATTGATAATAAAATTGATTATTTATTTAAAAATTTTAACATGCTTTTTGATATTCTAAGTTTCTTGTTTTTTTTACCCTTTGTTTGTTTTATTGGCAAAAATTTTTGTAAAATTGTTTTTGGCGCTTTTTACCCTTTTTTTTGTAATTTTTTACCCTTTTTACCCGTTTTTACTATACACTTGACGCTTTTCTTTGTTTAGTAATTTTCAATATACACATATCGACAGTTTTATGTTTTAGAATTTTCTAATCAGGCTTTCAAGGTCTGTATTTCCATTCAAATAAAAGACAATTTGTTTAATATTTTTTTCTCCAACGTTTCACTGGGATATTTCCAGCATCTTCAGGGATTGATTTTTTTTATTAATAAATGAAAAATAATTTCTTTAAATAAAAACAACAACAGAATACTCAGTATTATAATATTTTAACTTACAAATTATCTTTAGTTACATTTCACATTTAATTTTCAAAAACAATATTTGTTTTACAACGTACATATAACACGACATAAAACACATAATTAATTAAAAAAAAATATTTTTTAAAATGTTTTAATACTTCGTATCACAGTTGTAAGTTCCATACTAAGTTTTCTTTATTTCTAAAATGGCAACACTGATCACTATCACCCCTATCGTGAATAAAAATTCCCCATGAAATTTGTTCCCTTTTATGTTTTTTTACCTTTGAATTTTAATAGGAAAAATGTGAAAAGGGAACAAATTTCATGGGGAATTTTTATTTACGATAGGGGTGTATATGTTTCTAATTTATGTTAAACCAAACACACGTTGCGTATGATTATTATCTAATTATTCCCTTTGAAACAAAAAATATCACTCATACGCCTGCAAGTTGTAATGTAAGCTAATTTTGATGTCATAACAAAATTTTTTTAATGTCTTTAAAACGTTTTAAAAATCTTTTTATGCTGTACTAAAGTTACAGAAGCTAGCGAAACTAAATCTTGCTCACCTTAGGTTGTTTTTTTTTTCTAAAAAAATTATTTTTCTTCAGGAAAAAATTTTTTCTTTTTTTTTGTTATTAAATTTGTCACTTTTTATTAATATTTGAAAAATTAACATATTTTGCTTGTAGAAAATGTGATAGTAACAGTCATGTTGAAAAAGCCGACTTAAGGCGAAATTGATTAACTATAGGAAATACTGCTGTTCTTAGGCAAGATACAAATATTTTAACAAACTGCCAGAAGAAAGCAATAAAAATAATTTACCAAACTAACAAGCCGACAAAAAAAAACAGAAAAAAGAAAAATATAAAGCAATGGTAATGTTGTATACAAGGATTAACGCAGTGGCTAGCCAAAAGACAGCTAGGCAGTAGCAGCAGCAGAAAAAAAAAACAGAAAAGAAATAAGAGGCTTTTAAGACACTGGGTAAGTATGTGTTTATAAAGGCTATTAAGTGCTTAATTCATGTTTTCCGATTTCTTTTTTGCTTTTGCACATACAACCAACAACCTTTTGCTACAAACAGAATGAATTTCTGACTTGATATCTTGCAATCAGTACTAGAGGAGATTCCCATCAAGTTGCTTAGATACTCGTACATATGCATATCTATAAACGAGTAGGTATACACATACATATGTTTTCAGTTACATATATGTATATAAGGCCTAAGTGTCAGTGTGTGTTGGCCATATATCCATAACTATTACTGTCTGTATATTGATCGTTTGGTTTCTTATTACACTTCATCATTGCTGTCTTCACCATGTTGGCAACTCATGCAATTTTCTGTATTTTTTTTTTTTTTTTGCTCTACTCCGGTTTGCTTTCTATGTGTCTAGTTTTGTCTGGCTCTCTTGTATGTATTAGGTTTTACTTATACTTATAGATTGCAACAATTTTTTTTCTCTAATTTTCCTTAAGCATATCTTTTTTTTAGTTTCGTTTTTGTAGAACGTTTGCTTCAGTTTGTTTTATCTTCAATTGAGTAGCAATTTCATCATCTTCTACATCATCATCATCATCATTGCCATCTTGATGTTGTAAATGCAATTGATTTTAAGATTTACCAAGTTGTTGTTGTTGTTGTTTTGATTTGTTACTCTTTATTTAACTACATATATACAGTTATACATATGTCTGTACATTGAAAGCAAAGTCATCATGACATTACCCTCATTTATACAGCTGCTTACAAGTATTTTGTAAATTAATTTTCTTTCTCATTTCCTTTTGCATTTTCAGTGTTGCTGCTAAAAAAAAAAAAAAAAAAACTGAAATATTTCTGAACTGAATCAAAATGCCGTTAAGCAGCTAAATTCCAAATAAATTACTTAATTTTCAAAAGGTAAGACAATTTTTAAGTTTGAGTATTTTATTTTTTCCTTAGCAACAACGACTGCTAAATATGAAATCAATCAATCACCTTTTATTCTCTTTTTACAACATTTAATTGATTTATGAGAACTTGCCAAATGATTTGTTAAAAAATTTTTAATTTTGTTTTTGGCGTATGTGTGTTTTTGTTAATGTAATTACATTACATGTGTCACGAATATTATTTACAGACTCATTAAAAGATTTTTGACGTGTTTAGCATGTTTTCTTAGTAATTACAAAAGGCAACAACAGCAAAAAAGAAAACATCTAATGCTTTTTTAATATTGTACTCCTATTGGGCTTATCTTTATTTGTATGTGTGAGTGTTTGTTATTTTTTATACCCTACACCACCACCATAATGGGGAGGGTATATTTCATTTGTGCTGATGTTTGTAACGCCCAGAAATATTGGTTCAACACCCACCCTAAAGTATACCGATCGACTCAGAATCACTTTCTGAGTCGATTTAACGATGTCCGTTCGTCCGTCTGGCTGTCTGGCTGTCCATGTAAAGCTTATGCGCAGAGTACAGGTCGCAATTTTGAAGATATTTCGATAAAATTTGATACATAATATTTTTTCAATCCAAGGATTGATTAGATTGAAACTGGTGGAAATCGGTGCATTATTTCACCTGACCCCCATACAAATGTCCTCCCGAAATAAGGATTTACCGATCATGTATGTCTGAATTCTGCAAGTAACCAAACAAATTTCATCACAAATGCATGGTAAATGAAGCCAAATTACATCTACAAATGTTGTGCAAATCGGTGCATAATTACACGTAGCTCCCATATAAGGCCCACTTCCGAAAATCACTTAAAAGAGCATAATATTATTTGGATACCAACATTTTTATAAGAGTTAGGGCGCGTTTTCACTATGTCATTTTTGTTGTCAAATTGTTGGCAATTTTATGAAAGCGGGTTGTCATATGGTGTCATCTATGTTTGCAATCATGATAGATGACATAGATGACGCCATATGACAACCCGCTTTCATAAAATTGCCAACAATTTGACAACAAAAATGGCATAGTGAAAACGCGCCCTAACTCTTTTAAAAATGTTGGTATCCAAATAATATTGAACACAAATATGTTTTGTACATATACATATAATATGGTAGAATTTTATGACGATCGGTTTATAATTAGTCGTAGCTCCCATAGAAGGCCCACTTCCCGAAATCACTTTAAGGACCATAAATCTCTTAAAAATGTTTTTCTCCGAATAACAAAAATAAGTTTCTTATGCACAAATAGGATGACACCTAATTTTATAATAGTCAGTTCATAAATAGTCAAAACTCCCATATGAGACTCTGTTCGTAATTCACTTTAGTCTCCATAAATCTTTTAAAGGTATTTATATCAAGATAAAGTTTAAGACACTTAATATTTATATTCACGGAAGTCATGGCACTAAATTTTTGGATGATCGGTCCATAATAGGTCATATCTCCAATATAGAGCCCATATCTGAAAAACTGTTTTTTTTTTTGATATACTGGTTGTAGGGTATTATATGGTCGGGCTTGACCGACTATACTTTCTTACTTGTTTTATATACATATATTTTTTTACTTGTTGTCTCTATTTAAAATTTTACACACGATTTGTAAGATTATTTTGCGCAACGTGTGTCATATACTTGTTTTTTTTTTTTAAACAAATGCAAAGAAAACAAAACAAAAATTCAACAGGAAGTTCAAAGTGGTGGTTTAGTATTGGCTGGAATAACTGATGAGCTAAATTGAGAGATTTTTGTAAGAGATTTTCATATATAGAGATTAGTTTAAAAAATCGTAAATTTAAAAATTTCTTTTTTTCAATTGTCTCTTCCAAATAAAATCGAATTACCCGATAGACTCAATATGCTGCCCAGTTTAAAACAAAGCCACTTCAAAACTATTAAGTGTCAGTTTTTATTGTATGAAAGGCAGATGTTAATAAGAAAAATGTAAAATTTAAGCAATAGATATAAAATTTACACAAAAAATGTAAAACTTTTAACTTAGATGAAAATAGAAAAACAATCAAATGTGACTTTCGCAATTTGTAACTTTTTTCAAACCTTTTTTTCAACCTGCTAGTAATTCTGTTGGTTTTTTTTCAGTAATTTTTTGTTTAATTATAGCCCAGTTTTTCTGTCAAACAAATTAAGTCAGTCGGAATATATTTTGTAGGAGTACAGATCAATTAACAATCAAAATATAGAGAATCGGTCCTAATGATTACAAAAAATTTAAAGCTTCCAAAACTAACTGTAAATCTATCTTTATATCGATGGTCTCATGTAGAAAGGCCCTAACTCGCATATTTGAAAGTTTACAGGAGAAGGTAAAAATATAATAGAGACTGTAATATTCAACATGTAACTTTTTTTGTACAACTGCTTATAAAAGCGTTATTTTTTACACTATTGCAATAAATTTTTGTGAGGAGGTGTATTTGCGTTAAATGCATTGGAATCGCAAAAAAAAAATTAATTTCGAAAAATAGCTAGTTAGGGCCTTTCTACATGAGACCAACTAAATATAAAAATTTATGTATGTATTGAACGTATGAACTCCAAAACGGCTGAGCCGATTTTGATGAAATTTTCACAGCATGTTACTGTGACTCTGGAAGGAATAATAGGCTATATGAAGTTTTGATTGTACAAACGGGGGTGGCACCGCCCATATAACCCAAAAATATAAATCGCCATATTTTGAGCTTTTTTTTGACGTATATGGTATTGACATAATTAGGAATACGTACCAGGAGCAAAGTGGGTGGGACCACGCCCCTTTTTAGGAAAATTAAAAAAATTCTTGACTATGTAAATGGACAAAGGGGCATGGCCCGCCTACTGAAATGCATCGCTTATATGACACGCTTCAGTATCCTATTATTTTTCCATATGGAGAAGATGGATATCAATTTAAAATGCAAATGCAACCCGTAATGCCGTTAATTATCCTGCTGAGTTCTTAAATTCACTCGATGTGAATTAAAATTGGAGTGTCAATTATTTTACTGCGTAATAACGATCACCACGGCTTTGCAATGGCACTCGACTTGCAGTAAAAAAAAACTGACAAATAATTTAGTAGAAGCGACCATTATAACAGGAAAATATAAAGATACAAATGTACTTTTGCTACGCATTCCAATGCTACCAACAGATTTACAATTCGATTTTAAACAATTTTTTCCTGTTCGGTTAGCGTTTGCGATGACTGTTAACAAAGCTCAAGGTTAATATCCCGTGTATATGTGTATGCTCCTGATGGGCAAACTAAACCCAAAGCAAAACCTATTGCAAAAATACATTCAAATTAAATAAATAAATGTTCTTCAGAAATCCGTGTAAAAAAAGAGACGTTTCCTATAGTAAAATGGGGGATACGTTCCATGTCATCTGAAAACCGTGTAAGATGAAATAAAGAACTATATTTATTTCGAAAAATTTTTCAAAACTATAAAATTTCTGATATGCATACAAATTGTATGTTCATATGGCATTTTATTGAGCATAAACATAAAACTTAAAATACATAGTTCATACAGGCGAAAAATTGGTAGTATGTATCGAGCCATAACCGCCGAAAAAATGTATCCCACAAACTCAAAATTTTACAGGGGAAGGTTTTTTTTTTAAATAAAATCAGTTTGAATAAAGCCATTATTTTAAAATTTATAATGTAAATATTGTTTTGTGTAATACATTTAATTTTAATAATTTTAAATGATGTTGAACTATCGATTTCGATAAAAAACAACAATCGATTATGGTGTGGGATACATTATTTTGGCGGTAATGGCTCGGTATGATGAAGAAATATCTGTGTTTTTAATTAGTTTAGCTGAAAAACGTTTAATTGTTAGTAGAAATTATTTAAAATTATAAAAAAAAACAATCTTGTAAAAAAACAAAACATTTAGGCTCCCAAAGATTTGGAAAATCTCCTCTAATCCGCCATTTATATGTAAAGTTTCCACAAACACTCTAACCTCGCTAGCATACATTTAGCAGGCTGTTTTCGAGTTTAAATAAATATGATTGTTTGTTTGGCTGTGTGTTGCAACGAAACTTGAGACTTAAAAGACTTAATTAAATTTAAAAGTCTTTTTCATTATATTTCCTTCCTCCCGGTTTTATATTTTTATTTGCTTGTGTTGTTATTTCTTATCATATGGTTGGCTTGCTGTCATTTACACGTGCTCAGACTTGTGATTGTTTCACATTTTAATCAAGGAAAATATTTATTAAACAAGAATACGCCAACAAAAATCGATTTTTGTCTTTGTTTTTTGTTAATGGCCACCCGCAAGTGATACTGTTACAAAAATCATCAGCTATTTAAAAAATTGCTTTTTAACTTTAATTTTGAAAAAAAAAAAATATATAATAGAAACAACAACAAACAGCGAAAGTCTGTCTGCATGTGTATAATGATGCTTGTCATATCACATCATAAATGTTACAGTTACAATGTTATTATTTTTCCAGCAACTTGGAAATGTTATAAGTTGGGAAACATTATATGGTAAAAAAAAGCATCTAATCATGTATTTTATTACCTCACAATACTTTATTTATATCTTCTTTAACATTTAAAAGAACAAACAGAAAAAAAAATAACGGACGGATATAAATTGGCACGTAAAAATATACTTAAACAGACACACGCAATTATACTACTGCATGCACATGTGTGTAGGAATACATACATACTAAAGGTCTGCATGACTACATTCAAAAGGCATATGAATACATTCATTTATTTTTTAAGTAGGTAAAGTAAAATACAACACACGATTTAGGTACGTAGTGCCTTACATTTTGTGTTTAAAAAACAAATGAATGAACACACAAAGCGAAAGAGAAAAAAACCAACTGTATTTGTACAGAAAAACAACAACCATATTCATATCAAACAGACATAATAAAATTTGTATAAGCTTCGAATATAATATTATTTGAATGTTTTACTCCTTACATGAATATATTATTATTATCACTAGTAATTTTTGTTATGGAAATTGTAAATATAAAACGCAAAAATGTGAAGGTCCATTTTAATATACTTTTATTCCAATTTTTATAATTTTTGTTACAAAATTCTGTTTAATAGAGATATATTTGTAATAAGAATACAAACAAGTACTAATTTTACTATGTAGTATTTCTTATACACATTCTTACTGTTACCATATACATACGAATGTTTGCATTTGCAAATTGAGTAAATAAATGTTCAAAGAAAAAGAGTAAATGCAATGTGTGCCTTCGTTATGACAAAGTAAAACACAGACTACACTCTCTTTTATATTTTAACTCTTAAACTCTGTAAACCACTCTTTAACTATTTAAATATTTGAATGAATATTGAAATGCTTGTGTGTGATAAACAAATGAATGTATTCTTGCAGCCCTTTAATACATACACATACACTTTAAAATACACACATACACACAGTAGCTGTAGTATGATGTAGCATTTATGGTTAATAATTCCATGCAGCACTTCATACATTTACTGATTAAGCGACAATGTTAACAGCTTGCTATCAGCTCTCCTGCAGTCAACCAAACGATCCTGCCAGCCAGCCAGCCAATAAGCCAGTTAGATTCCATCAATATTTTTTATATAGGGTGTTTTTTTTAGATGTATAGAACTTTAACCTTTAACTGTTGAGGTGGTGGTAAATTCTACACTCTCTTTACATTACTTACTCTCTTCCAAAAAAAAGGTTTGTGAAATAAAGTACCTGTTTTGTTTAAACAAATAAAAATATTTTCTGTTTTCTTTAATTTTTGTAATCAAAAATGTAGTTTGGCCTATTTCTAAAAACCAAATAATTATAAAAAAATATTTTGTTCTCAATTATTTTTATCTATATATATAAAATTCAATGTATGTATGTATGTATGTATGTATGTATGTATGTATGTATGTAACGTATGGACTCCAAAACGGCTGAGCCGATTTTGATGAAATTTTCACAGCATGTTACTGTGACTCTGGAAGGAATAATAGGCTATATGAAGTTTTGATTGTGCAAACGGGGATGGCACCGACCATATAACCCAAAAATTTAAATCGCCATATTTTGGGCATTTTTTGGCCTACGTCAATAATATTTGGTACAGATGGTATTGGCATAATTAAAAATACGTACTAGCAGAAAAGTGGGTGGGGCCACGCCCCTTTTTAGGAAAATTAAAAATCGTAATATAGTTTTAACTACTGGACCGATCGTCATTAAATTTTCACAATAGGATATTCTTACGAAATAATAAATTCTTGACTATGTAAGTGGACAAAGGGGCATGGTCTCGCCTAAAGCATTGCAATAAATACATTTAATTTTAATAAATAAATGTTTGTAAATATATAAATACGTTTTATTTTATTTTATGACGAGGGGGGGGGGGTAGCAAAGCACACTGGGTTTAGCTAGTTTTTAATAAAAATTTACCACCACGTCATTAACTATGTCCAAACATTTCACCTCGTCAGTTAAAGTTTAAGTTGGCAAGACTTTTTCTTTTATCTGGTGGCAATTATGTCAAGTGATTTATATTTAAAGTCGCTAGTCTACACCATTTGGAGGACAACATTCGCCGCGGTTTTGCCGATATAGGCTACGTCCGAGCCAGTCATATGCCACAAGTCACAATCTATATATATATATATAAAATACAATGTTTGTATGTTTGTCCTCTATATACTTGAAAACTATTCAACCGATTTGGCCCAAACCGATTTCATTTGAAAGGTTATAGTCCCAATTAGGTTTACGGCTATATATATATTTCAAGTGGGCGTGGCCCCTCCCACATAAATTGAATAACATCATATATCTTGACTATTGTGATAGCAAGAGTTTTTAAACATTGCAGTATCCCATATCTTACTGTTTTGAATAATCAGGGGAAAAAATGGGTGGGATCGGATAAGTGGGCGTGGCAGCTCCCATACAAAGTAAATATTTCATATCATATATCTACAGTTCTATAATAGCCAGAGTCTTAGAAATTTGTGCCCGTTAAATATTTGTTAATGTGAATAGTCATGGAAAAAATGGGCGTAATCGGACCAGTGGGCGTGTTAGCTCCCATAGAAAGTGCATATTTAGCTCATATACAAAATTAAGATTAATATTAAATATCTTGGGTTCTATATTATTGATTAATTGCTTCTGCATGGTTTTTACAGATTTACTTCAAACAATTTATATACACATCTTACTGAAGGCGAGGTAAAAATAAAAATTTGATGTACCACGCCCACTTTCACGCCCCATCACAAACAATTAATGTTTGTATGTATGTCCGTTATAGATTCGTAAACTATGCATCTGATCATATGATGATCTTCGGCAAAGATGTTGTGCATGAGACCGGGAAGGTTTCTGAGTTGGTACAACTACGCCTACTTTAACGCCCACTGTTTTTAATTGATTAATTGCTTCTGCATGGGTTTTTACAGATTTACTTCAAACAATTTGTGTACACATCTTACTGAAGGCGAGGTAAAAATAAAAATTTTATGTGCCAAAGTATCTTATTTCTTTCGACTACTCCTACTTTTTTAAATTGTGTAATTGATTCTACTCGTATTTTAAAATATTTACTTCAAATCGAAAACACATGTTACTCTAGGTGAGGTAAAATTAAGATTCATACTCTACGCCCCCTTTCACGCCCCATCTCTTGCAGAACAACGCCTGCCGGGAAGGCCAGACCGCTGGACCAATCTTACTAAAAATTTGACGGAATATAACTAAGACTCCGGCATGACTAAGAATACTTCTTACGACCGCCTACCAAAAAATTAAATCGCCATATTTTTTGCAGTTTTTTACCTACGTCGATGATATTTAATACATAGTTGTGAGTGGGTAAAGGGGCGTGGCCTCGCCCATATAACCAAAAATTTAAAATCTTCATATTTTGGGCATTTTTTGACCAACAGCGGCAGTATTGGCATGAATAGAAATACGTACCAGAAGACAAGTGGGAGGAGCACGCCCCTTTGTTTGGGATATATTGGAAACTGGACCTGTTAACCGATCTTAAATTTTCACAGCGTGTAGCTATGACTCAGGATTACTTATTACATGATAATATTTTTTGACCATGCACACTTCTGCACCTAATTTTTTTACTACGTTCATTAACGGCTTTACCTCAAAGGGGGGTAGCAAAGCACACCGGGTTCAGCAAGTTAAATTATAATGCCATAAGATTATCTTTCCAATTAAGGAAAGTTCATATTAATTTAAAAAAATTATCCTAATTTTATTCCATTTTAAAGTTCTATACATCTAAAAAAAAAGTCAGAACAATGATTTTCAAAATAAATTTACACAATTTGGAAGCGTTGTTCAGGCGTCTTAATCTATACATGTTGAAATGTCAAACCAAGCCAAACATAAATCACTTGACAGCTGACAAAATGGCAGCCAGTTAAAAAAAACACCCTATACATACATACATATATACATACATACATAGCAGCACAAGCAAAAAAACACACACTCTTATACCACATACAAGTGAGAGAATGAGTATTAGTTTGTCTAAAAAAAAAGTAAAATACTGAAAATAGTGTAACACTGTAGTCCTTAATATTGGTAACCATATCAGAGTTTAAATATCAAAGACTACAAATAAGACTTAAAAAAAAATTGTAAAAGAAAACTACAAGACAGACGGGCAATTCATAGCAACGTTTTTTTTTTATTTTCGCTTCTTATGCCACAATTTGAGCTCTTGTTGTTGCCATGTTGGATTTTTTTTCAGATTTTTTAAGCAGTTAAATATGGCATTGTTGTGGTTACACTCGTTGCATATAGAAATCATAAAATTCATTTCAAGCTTTTGTATAACATTCTCAATTTTGTGGGGTTTTTTTTGTTATTTTCTTATTTTTTTTGCCGTTTAACAAAAGATAATACACACGAAAATCGTAAAAAAGCTTGTTAGAAAAGCAGAGATAACAAGGCAAATAAAAAATCATAAAATAAAACGGCAAGAAGGACACTTAAAAGGGGAATATATTGATTGATTTTAAATAAAAATAACAAGACAAAAATCTGTATAAAACACTTTTTTTTTTTTTTTTTTTAAAGAGAAGTAACACTCAGGCAATTAATATGTCTAAATATAATTACGTTACTTTCTTTGGAAAGGGCATAGTTGAAGAGTTAAAGGTGGTGAAAGAAGAAAGCTTTTTATATCACAACTCTGCAATTGCGCATTATGTTTGTTTTTAGTGCAGAATTGCAGCGCCTCTGGTGGTGAGTAGGCGCATTTAATGTTAAAGCTTGATTTTATATCCTTTGTTTTAATTATTTTACTTCGGTGGCGTTTTTTAAATGCTATTCCACCGAAGGAGGGCGCTGTGATAAATATTAGTTATGATACAAGGTGGCGCAAAAGTAATCCTCCTATCAGAAAATGCTATAAATTTTGTGATTGGCCCTAATGTCAGTTCTGTTTTGACATTTGTGTAGTAAACACATGCGAAATACACGTTAATAAAAAATGTTACGCTACACTACTCCAGAACGCGGAATATTGCAGACAGAACTGACATTAAGGGCCTCGCAAAATTTATAGCATATTCTGATAGGAGAATTACTTTTGCGCCACCTTGTAGATAGAACAAAACTAATAATTATTAGAAACTGATGTTGTTTGAGTGGCAGCGGCTACAGTCACCCTCACCCTTTTGTTATTTATATGTGGGAAAAGTTTTAAGAAAAAAAGAGTTGTTTTTCAAATCAACAAAATTTTAATTTTTCAATCAAATAGAAATTTGATAGCTAAAATTTTCATACGTTAAAATGTAAACAAATGTTCTATTTAATTTAATATATACACACATTATAAATGTTCCCCTGAAGAAGTCAACAAAAAATTGACGAAACGTTGGGAAAAATTGTAATTAAATGTGGTTTTAATTTACAATAGAATAATTTAGGCCCAACTAGCTTATATGGAAAATAAATACCAAAAAAGTACAGAAATTGTGTTAGTCACAAATAAAGCTAGATTTACACGATTGAAGGTATTTTGAAGTCTTATCAAAATTTTGAAAATTTATTTTGATGTTCTATTTACACGTTTCAAAAATTTGATCCAAATATTCTGGCAATAGATTTCAAAATCTTTTGATAAAAATTTGATCAACATTTTTTGAAGCTAATTTACACTATTGTTAAACTTTTTATATTGAAAATATTGACTTTGATCAGCTATTTTGCTTCTTTTGTGAAATAATTTATTATTATAAAAAAAAAAAAAACAATTAATAAGTATGGACGACGACACAATTATCATAGCATCAACCTTTTTACTATTAGAGGAAGAAACAAAAGGAACATAGGGTTCGACCTTTTCTTTTGGAAAGTATGTCTCTTTTAGGGAGCGATTGATAAGGAATGATCCTGACTTGTACAAAAACTTTGTGCGAATGTCACCAGACGTTTTTGATTATTTGCTTAATCTCGTCACCCCATCAATAGAAAAGCCTAATACTAATATGCGGGAATCTTTATGCCCCGAAAAACGCCTGGCAATTACTTTGAGATTTTTAGCGACTGGGGACAGTTACCCAAGTCTGATGTTCTTGTTTAAAAGATCAATATCAGCGATATGCAATATTGTGTCTGAAGTCAGCGCTGCATTATATAAAGTATTAAAAGATGGATTTTTAAAGGTAAAACCTAATTTATTAAATAAAAAAAAAAAACATATCAAAAATAATATCTATTGGTACGGATGCCAGCAACACAAGAGGAATGGGAGAGTATTTCCCAAAGTATAAATTAAATGTGGAATTTTCTCAATTCAATCGGGGCATTGGATGGAAAACACATCAATATTATAGCACCAGCACATGTACATATGTATTGATATGGTTTTGAATCAAAAGAATGAACATTCTGTCAAATTATTTATTGTTATCAATATTGTCAGAAGCGATTTAGATGCTCATTTACACGGCATCAATAAAATCTTCAAAAGTTGTGTTCGATAAATTTTAAAGACATTTTGCTGTTTACACGAGTTTACAGAATTTTGAAGAGAATTTTTGAAGAAAATTTCAATCGTGTAAATCTAGCTTAACTCAATATAAATATTGTAGACAGAAAGAGTAATTAGAAGTAACTGCTAGCTGTTGCATAAAATATATCTGTTAAATATTCAAATATGAAAAAAATTAATAATTTGTTTCTTTAGCTTGTTAAGATTCATATAAGAAAATGAAATTTTTGATATTTCTTTTATTTCGGCTCGAGTTCATTAAATTTAATTTTTCATTAAATTATTTTTACTGGAGGTAGGAATTGTTACATGAAAAATTATTATAATTTATTGATAATTTTTCTTGGCTTGGGATTCGAACCTGGGTTGTTGGTTGAATTTACATATGTTTCGAGAAACACCAATTTCTCTCAGCAGAATTCTTTGCGTTCTCACCCTCTGATGTTTGACTGTTGGCTAACGGGCACCGCAGTGGTGCAGAGGGTGAGAACGCAAAGAATTCTGATGAGAGAAAGTGGTGTTTCTCGGAACATATGTAATTTCAGACTTGTTTGTTACTATTCACGAAATAAGCACTACTAGAAAAAAAAACGTTAGATGGCGGACCCGTTATTACTTATTTGAGTAGTAGTAGAATTAGTATTAAAAATCTGCAAAATCGGTTTAGCTGAAAGAAATTTATTTATATTTATTATTTATTATATTGCTTTTACCTCAGAAATTTAAGCACCAATTTGTCTAATTATCTAAAATAGCAAAGTTCACAGAGGTGTTGATGCTTAAATATTGTCCCTTAACTATTTGTTTAAATAGCTACTTTGCACCGATTTTTAGTTCTGCCACCTTTTCGGGATATTTAATAAGAATATTTACAATTAATTTTAAAATTGTCTATTTGTTAAAGAATAATTTCCCAGCCAACTCTATATTAAAGCAACTTATTATTAGTTTTTTTAATTAAAAATTATATTAAAAATTTGTTTGTTATTTGTACAAATTACACAATATTTTAGAAAACTTTTCACTATCTTGTGCATAAATAATCTAAAAGCTTAATTTATGCAACAGCATAGATTTACCCTTTTCTGTAGATTTCTAAGCAGTCTTAAAGCTAGAAATCTTTTAGTGTATTTAGACATTTGTTAGTTGTTGACAGTTGTGGGTGTGTGCTAGTGTTTTTTGGAGGGGGTGGATTGAGAATTATCCATGTTTGTAGTTACACATGACAGTGTATGAACGTCTTGCTGTCGTACGTTCTTTTGAAGGTAAAACTTTTTTGATTATATGCTGCAATAAGTTAAATTTTGAACGAACAGCAGGCAAAAACGAATAACAAAAAATGCTAAATACCAAAAAGAAAGAATGCCTACTGTGCCATAAAACCTTTAGCTTTACAAATAAAAGTGTTTTATTGAAATGAAACTAAGGAAAAGGCTGAAAAAAACTAGAAAAGAAATAGAACTGTACTGAACTAAAACATGAATAAATGTCGTATACTTTGTAACACACAACTACCACAACTTTACATATACACACACTAACACACACATACAAGCACACATGTAACATAAAGAACTCTTAACTTCAAGTAGCAAAAGAGAAATAACAAACAAAAAAAAAAAACCTACAAAAAAATATAATTCTATAATAGTACAAGTCGAAAGAAGCGAGAAGAAAATTGTAAGTTAAGCCAAGGTGCGACTTGAATAGTAATCATTATGCGACTTTGAACTTATTTTATTTAATTTTTGTTTTTAGTGTTTTTCTCTCTTCACAGTTGTTGTTGTTGTTGTAGTTACAGTTGTAGTTGTCATACAACTCATATGTGTGTTGTTGTGTTCATACTAATACCTTCAAGTGTTTGAGGGTGAATTTAGTTTTTGTAGGTTTCTTGTGCTGTTTTATGTTGTTTTTTTTTCACCCCTTTACAGTAGGAAATCTTGAAGCTGCCATAGAATATTTTGAGATAAAGTAACAAGAGCTCATGTATGCTGGGTTTTAGTTAGATATACAATTTATTTTTTAGACTATCAAGTGAATGTGTGTTTTTGCAAGCAAAGAGAATGTAACCAGCTAACGATTTTTTTAGTTTGAATATCTTTTTGAGTTCAAGATTAGTCAAAACCTTTTGGATTATTTAAATATACAAAAGTATAACGCAACTGATTGATTTATTATGACCCAGTCCAAGCTAGAAGTTTTAAATTCGGGATTACTAGATTCCTTTTGCCGTGTATCTATATCCACTAAACTCTTACCTATTCATTTCCTTTCTATTAGTTAATAATGCTGGAAAACCTATTTTATATAAATTTCAAAAACGCCAAAATTTTGTACTTTTCCTAACATACTTCCACTAATGTGAAAAGCAAAAACAAATTTGTAATAATACAAAGTTTTAAATACTAATAAAGAATACACACACATTGTAAACAACACGTTAAAAAGAAATATGATAATTCTCATATTATATTTCTCAAAAACGGTGAGTTAAATACATGATATTTACAGACTGATAGTGGACAATAAAGATTGCTGATGACGCCCTTGGTCGGGTAGAAAATGAATTCCAATTTGCTAATTGTTCCAGTACTTTACAATATTATTCTTGATTATTTGAACTATTAGCCTAAATAAAACTTTTCTCTTAAATTAAAATATTAGTTCATTTCCTTCTCTAATTAATAAAAAGAAAGTGACCCATTTAAGTTGGTCACATTTATTACTGAATTTATCCAGTTAGTTGAAGATCTATAAATGAGAATACTTTAAAGTACAGCCAAGGAAGAAATTATATGGTACATGTGTTTTTTATAATAATCTCTTGCGTTTTAAAGCTAATGTAAAAGTTTATATATTTAAAATTAAATTAGTGTTGTTTTTATCCGACCTTTCAGTTATAATTTTCAAGAAATAAAATTGTTCGAGCTCGAAAGTTTATATATTTTTTATATTTAATAGAGAGAAACAAAAAATTATATTATTTTTTTTTTATTTTTTTTATTTATTAACAAATTATGTAATAGGAAAGCCTTCAATGGCCAATTAAATATTACAATTGACGATAATAGAATAGTAAAAAAAATGTTTATTTAATTTACTTAATATTAATGTTTTATTACCAACAGCCTCAAATTTGTAACAGAGAGAAACATTCAATTAGTTAAAATGAATATATGCCTAAGTTAGCAATGGAATGTCAAATATCAAATCAGTTGTGATTCCTATTAAAATATTCGGTTAACTTTCTGCGATAAGTAGTATAAGAAAATGAAAATGACCGTAAATCATTCGGTAAGTGATTCCAAGTACGCGCAACAGTTATAAGAAATGATCTTTCAAAAACTGTGTTATTTATTCTGGGAATATAAATCTGTACATTCCTAGTTGAATGTATAAAATTGAATAATTGTACTAAAAATTGTGGTGTGTTACTTTTAATGATTTTATAAAATATTAATAGGTATCTTAAAATTACAAAATTCTTAAAAGAGCACTTTAGAAGACGCGCGAAATAGGGTGATATATGGATATAATTTCTCTGATTATTTCGTTGATGAATATTATGATTGTAGAGTGTAATTCCAAAAACGAAACGTACAATTTTGTTCAGTAAAATTCTGATTTTACTAATATTATTAGAGGTCGTACTCAAAAATATATGCATACCATAAGAAATTTGTGACAATAATAAAGCATGAGCTACTTTTATCCTGATATGATAGGGTAAATAAATATTAAGGCAATATAATCGGCGAAGAGTGAAACAAACTTTTTTATATACACTGTCTATGTGGTATGAAAATACGAGTCTGTCATCTAATGTAATTCCTAATATCTTCATTCTGTCAACAATTACAATTTCCCTTTGATCAATATGTATGGTTGAGCCATCTAGAGTAAGGGAACCAAATTTAATTATCCTCGTTTTATTTATGTTTAGTATGAGAAAGTTAGAAACCATCCACGAATTAACCCAATCCAACACAGTGTTTATCCTTCCTATCAATATTTCCTCTGAAGTGTCACCATGAATTAGTAATTGGATATCGTCAGCAAAAGCATATACGCAACAAAATTCTGATTCAATCATATTAAAAAAACCATTTAAGTACATAGAAAACAATAATTAAAAGATTTTGAGAGCTTGTTTATTTTTCTTAAATACTTTTTACTGTTAATTCAAAGTCTTATAGGAAATATATATGGTGAATTTCACGTCAATTGACCCAATTGTAAAAATCGATCGATTTGGATGAAATTTGCAGGTTAGTACTATAGGATAGTAGGCCAGAGACAAATTTTCAGCTCTATCAGTCGAGAAGTGGCGGAGTTAGAGGGGGTCAAAGTTGGACATTTCGGTCATACAGGGTTTTTTTAAAATGAGTGTAACTTTTCACCTATTGGTCCTAGCAAATATTGTCCAAAGGACTTTAGATAGCTATTTCTTCAATCATTTCAAAAATTTAAAAACGCGCATACTTAATTCTAAGTTTATTTATTTTTGAATCGATACTGTTTCATTTTTGATTTACAGTTCACGTTGTTGAAATTAAATTTGCCCCGAAAAGAACAATCTTCATTCTTAATTCAATGTTGTTTGTCTTCGTATTTACAAAAACATTTTTGTTTTGAACACGAATTCAAATTTCAACAATGTTTTTTGTTGATTTCATGTGGTTTTACATAATTTCGTAGTTGCTAAATGTTGAATTAACGTTGAAATGCCCAAAGTTGGAAAATTTTAAATTCAACAACGATCCACTTTGATTTTAAAATGTGATTTTTCTATCAGTGTATTTCATATGAAAACAACGATATAAAAACAGAATGTAAAAAATAACTGTTAGGAAGAGAATTGATGCATCGTTATAATAAATATTAATATTAAAAATATTAAAAATTAGAGTTTTTACTACTACATAATTAAAATAATAAGTAAAAGGAATTTCTACCATATAATTACTTGCTTGGCTGTAGGTGTAATAAAATTTAAATAAGTTTGTATGTATGCTTGCATCTACGTAAGTGTGCTTGTTTGCCCGAATGTAAGTAGAAACGACATCATTTTTTATGACCTCAATATTGTAACAATTTAAGTTGCATCTACACTAATACAGCAAAAGCAAACATCAAGATAATTTCTAACTAATATACATAGATACAAATACGTAGATAGATATATATACATATATGTACATGAATCTACATATTTATAAATTATGGAAAAATAAACAGTCAGGTACAAAACAAAGCAGCTAAAAATTATATCAAGTCACACTTTCCAAAAATGTTGCTCTAGTTAGCTAAATTTGTTTATATATAGGATTTATTGGAAAAAGCTTTCCGAAAATAGAAGCAATTCAATAATTTCTTTAAAAAAATTAACTTTATGAGGCTCTAACATAATAAAGCTGTAAAATACAGCTGCTAGATTAATGACAATCAAGCACATTCCCAGTGCACGAACCTAAATCGGCTTAATATTCAAACATAACACTACACAACGTGGAATAAACTTACAATGTATTCAATAGCTTCGTTGTAAGCTAGCAAACTCGTATCAAATAAAGATTTCTGTACAAAAATCTGGTTTTTTAATTGTTAATTTTAGCGATAGAGAACAACAAAACATTTTTCATGAAGAAACAACTACAAAAACTTTTCTTAGAAATAAAGCGTTTTTTTAAGAAACAAATAAAATTCCGCAAAAAACAAATAAAAAGGCATTTTTAACAAATAAGTTTTATGGTGAAGAAAAAGTTCTTCAAAGTTCTTTCTTCACACAAATGTTTTTTTTAAGGCGTAATTTTTCTTTTGTTAATAAACAACTATAACTTTTTCAAGAGAACTGACTTCAAAAGCTTTTCAACAATATAAACTTTCTTAAGAAAAATGAAGAGATATCTTTACAAAAACGTATTTGTTGCAAACAAAATTTTGTTTTATCTTTTAAAAAAGCAACTAAAATTTACACTCAACAAAAATGAGTTTCAATTAAAATATTTGTGGAATCAAGTAAATATTTAATTGAAATCGGACCTGTAAACAAAATGATAGCATCAATTAAAAAAAAATTTGAGATTTAATTGAAAATATTTTGAATTAAACATTTAATATTATTAATTAAATCAATTAAATTTTTTATTGAACTTGAAGAACAAATCAATTAGGATCATAACCTGCCTTCAATAAATTTCCAGCTTCATTTAACTTCATTTAACCGAAGTGGCATAGGGTTTATTAATTTTTGTAACACATCTTGAGAAATTTCTTCTTTGAGCTCTTTTAAGGAAGTCATTCCATTTTTATATATTTCGGCACTTAAAATTCCACAGAGGTTTCAACTGGATATAGATCATGGCTAAAAGGTGGCCAGTTAAATATTTAATTAAAATCGGACCTGTAAACAAAATGATAGCATCAATTAAAAAAAATTTGAGATTTAATTGAAAATATTTTGAATTAAACATTTAATATTATTAATTAAATCAATTAAATTTTTTATTGAACTTGAAGAACAAATCAATTAGGATCATAACCTGCCTTCCATAAATTTCCAGCTTCATTTAACTTCATTTAACCGAAGTGGCATAGGGTTTATTAATTTTTGTAACACATCTTGAGAAATTTCTTCTTTGAGCTCTTTTAAGGAAGTCATTCAATTTTTATATATTTCGGCACTTAAAATTCCACAGAGGTTTCAACTGGATATAGATCAGGGCTAAAAGGTGGCCAGTTAAATATTTAATTAAAATCGGACCTGCAAACAAAATGATTGCATCAATTAAAAAAAAAATTAGATTTAATTGAAAATATTTTGAATTAAACATTGAATATTATTAATTAAATCAATTAAATTTTTTTATTGAACTTGAAGAACAAATCAATTAAAAATTTACTTGATTCAATTAAATTTTTAATTGAAATTAAGCTCCAGAATCAATTAATATATTAATTAAATCAATTAAAAGTTTAATTGAACAAGATCCAGAATCAATTAATATATTAATTAAATCAATTAAAAAGAAAAGTTTTTAATCAGGCTAATAGTTCGAATAATCAAGAATACTATTGTAAAGTACTGGAACAATTGGCAAATTGGAATGCATTTTCAACCCGGCCAAGGCCGTCATCCACTATCAATATATTTACAGTATCATCTATTTAACTCACCGTTTTTTGAGAAATAGAATACGAGAATTATCATATTTCTTTTTAACGTGTTAAAAGTTTAATTAGTTCCAATAAACTATTAATTGATTTTTTTCCTTCAATTCAAATTAAAAGTTGAATTGCATTTTTCTTGCCAGAACAATGAATTTATTTGTTTCCCTTAACTTAGCATTTTGAAAACTATTTTACCTGCAAACTAATCTTTTGATCTTCACTGTTAATTTACATATACTATTTATGTTAAATACTTACTCTCTATATTATGTTAACATTAAACACGTAGTTGTTGTAGCATATATTGTTGCTGGTTATGTTGTTGTACTCCCAGAGAATTTTGTGAGTGTGTGTAACATTTTAACAAACTCATTTACAAATGGTTTTTTGGGTTTACAATACTTATCAATTGTATTTAAAGGGCATGAAAGTATTTTCATTTATACTCGTGTTATTGTAGTGGTAGTTACAGACGAGTATCAGTGTAAGTGTTTGGGTGAGAGTTTGTTATTTTATTTTTATTGTTAGTATTAGCTCGTGTCTGAATTTAAATTATTTGCGTTAATTTTCAATTATGTGTACAGCAGAACAAAAAAAGAACGCAACGAACAAGCAGAAACTTTAGAAAGCAGTAAATATAAATTTAGGTTATATAAACTTGGCTAAAATCAAAAAAAAACAACATGTGCCAAGAGGAATAAAACCAAAAACAAACTTTTTTTAAGTACAATGTTAACAACTATTAAGAACAAATTTGCAAAAAGGTCAACCTGCAACACTTTCTCAAATATATATTTAATTGTTTATAAGCGATATATTAAATATTAATCATACGCATTTACATGTTTATATATTGTTCTTAATATTTTTAAACAAAATTTTATTGTTATTGTTGCAAACTTATAGCTTTAACTATTAAAATTTAATATAAATTTATTACAATTTTATAGGTCTTGTTGAAAGTGTGCTGTGGTGTGTGCGTGCAATATTTGCTTAGTTTTGACTTTGAAAAATTATTACTTTTACTCTTTACAAGAATTTGGGTTAAATACTAAACATTCTTTTGGAAGCTAAACATAAACAGAAAACTATAAACAAGCATTACTACTGTTTGTTACTCTTGATATTACTAGCGTACAATGTTAAATGGTTTTGGTTGGTAAGAAACAGCAACTAAAACAGTTTTTATCACTATCAGATGCTATTAAAGCCAAAACAGAAGAAACATCAAAAATAAGAAAAAAACCAGTAGCAGCCAGCACTTTAGCTGGTCTGTGTGTTAAGAAGACCTTTCACTACAAACACAATCTAAGTAAACATTAAACTGAAACTATTTTCTGTTGTTTGTTAATGTTTTCATTTCTAGCATTTCATAAACTAAATGAAACTGAAAACACACACCATTCATGTAATGGGCTTTAGTTTAAGTCTACACTCAAAGGCAATGTAAATTTTAAAATTCTAATACAAAATATTTAACACACACAGACACACACACACACACACACAATTCTGCATACACATATGAAAATGCATGAACAAGTTTTGATGTTTTCTCTACATATTTAACTATCTGCTGTCTATTAGAAATAAAAAATTATAAAGGGTTAAGTTTACCTTTACGTTTGTCGTTAACCTCGACATATTTAATATTATTAATGTTGTTGGTAACTTTTTTTTTTTTTTTTTGGTTTGTATAGAAACACATGTACATATACTCACACACATACCAACAGTTAGCTTCTTTTTTTGTTTTTGTTTTAGTAACAATAAATAAAACACAAAGCATTTTATTCATGCATTCATTGATTCATTTACTCTACTAATACCTTTAAACCGAATTGTGGGCAGGGCTGCCAGATGAATTTCAGAAATAAAAAATCGTCAAAATCCCGATAAAAAAGAAAAAAATCGTAATTTCGAATTTTTAAAATCGTCAAAAAAAAATCGAAAAAATAAAATGTCACTATTTTTAATAATATTTCGAAATCTTTCCCCCTGGCCCACGATGTCGAACGATAACCTTCGCTTATATCAGACTTAAGACACAAACTTTTTATCGTATCTATTTTCTACTCAATCAAGTTTGTTTATTCCATAATCAAGTTTGTGTCTTAAGTCTTATATAAGCGAACGTTATCGTTCGACATCGTGGGCCAGAGGGTTTATTTAAACGTACACATAAAACTTCAAGTTTATATAGCCTCTTGTACAATACATATCAAAATACATAAATTTTAAATAAAAAATCACAAAAAATATAATGTTAAACACAACTTGTGTAATAATTTTACACTCTTAAATTCTGACTCGTCGATTCAAGTATTTTTGCATGAAAAGGGAAAAGAGAACAAAAGAAGTACATACTGGACGGTACCTGCTAGTCAATTTTCTTAGTTCCTTTTGTTTTTTCATGCGTGTTGATTTGCATTAAAAAGTATAAAACTTGAATTGACATGTGTAAATGAAATGGCAAGTGAATTGAACAAAAACTTCTTCGAATATAACGTCAATACGCTGTTCAATCTAACAGTTCCTTTAAAAACAATAACTAACTAAAATTTTAAAATTAATAGTTCGACTAAAAATAATAATTATAATTGTTCTTATTTATGATAATATGTATATGAGAAAAATAGTTGTGGCCTCCAAAAAAGAGAGAATTTGGTAACAAAAACATTAATAAAGAAAACAAATGATAGAAATTTTTGAATACATAATTCAGAAAATCGTAACTTTAAATGAAAAAATTGTCAAATCGTCACTTTGCTATTTTTGAAACAAAAAAAAAATCGTCAAAACGAAGATAAATCGTCAAATCTGGCAGCTATGATTGTGGGTGCTAAATAGAGAGAGAGAGAGTAAAAACACAACTAAACAACAACAACTAACTTAGTATAATATTTTACATACAAAAACGTACAAACAAACACATGCTTATAATTGAAATCATGCATAAATAAGCACCATCTGTGTTATAAAATTGTGTAAGAGGAGTTTCTCTCTATTTGGCTTTGAATTTTTTTTGTCTGTGAAAGCTTTACATGCATTTGAATTTGTTGGTGAGGACACAGCACAAAAAAAAAAACAAAAACTACAATAAACAAAAAACGTGTTTAATGAAAAATGTTGATAAATAATTAATTGCAATCCCCATGTAATTTATATATTTATACGCATATAAAATGCAGTAGTTTTTAATTTTCATTTTATAATAAATTTTAAATAGCACTTTGAACATTCAACCAAATTTATAACAGCAACATATTTAAATTGACGTAAACTAACAAAAAAAAAAAAACATTTCATACAATAAAAAAAATAAGTTAAAACTGTTTACAACAAATTTATTTGGTAATTTATTTAAAACTGCTACAAACAATACGACAGGGATATAAAATGTTTTCAGCTAAATTTTAAAATGATGTTCGTTATAAAAGTGTTAAAAATTTCTAAAAATTTTGTTTAATTTTCAAAGCAAATTCTGTTTTTTTTAATGACTTCTCTCAAAACAGTTTCTTTTATGAAACCAAAATTCTTTGTGACCGTTGAGTTTCAAGTACAACTAATCACATTTAACCCGCTACTACGTTTAGGGTCTTTTGATGACCCATTCGTATTTAGCATTGCATAACTTGCAAAAAAAAAACGTGTTTGTCCGTCAGACCGGCACACAATCACTCTAACGACGATATATTGCATTGATCACAAGCCTTAAAAATATTTTCGAAATGTATAAATTTGAATTTTCTCAATAAAAAAATGTGGGGTCAAAATATGACCCAAACATAACATGTGTATTTTTTTTCTAACATAGTAGCAGGGTTAAACTACAACAGCCTGTCTGCTTAGACACATTACATTGCTGCACTTTGTTCAAACAAAATATTTAACTTATAACAACAATATTAACTTTGACAATAAATAATTTAATAGTTTTTTTAATAAGCAATAAGGTCACTTGAATTTTATATAAAAATATTTAATTTATTTTTATATATTTATTTCCAATATTTCGCTATCACAATGGATAGCTTCTTCAGGGATAATACAAGTTTTGAATTATAATAAAATAATAATTGAAATATGAAAATTGAAAAAATTTTTTAACAGAAAATGAAAAGTTTACAATAATGATATACAATTATGATATATATATAAAAAACTTGTTTGGAATAATAAATGAAAAATTCTATATGTAATATTTTTAGTTTCTAAACTTATTCTTATAAATTAAATGTCTGTAATTTTGAGCTACATTGTCTGTATCTGTTTTAAAATTAATTCTCTTTTCTATCGGTACATTAATAATCTGTAACATTTCTAACATAAATCGTCTTTTATAATTTGTTTCTGTATTTAATATAGTAGTATTTTCAAAATCTGGATAATGATCTAAATTGTAACAGTGTGATGTTAATGCAGTTTTTTGAGAAGAAGTATGTTTGTGTTTTTGGTCAGATTTATGTCCAGCTAATCTAGTTTTCAATTTATTTTTAGTTGTACCTACATATATTTTATTACATTCTTCATTATTTTTACCCTTACACGGTATTTTATAAACAATATTAGATTTATCTAATTTTAATGTTTTATCCTTTATTTTACTATATAATCTATTTAATGTGTTATAAGCTTTATGGGCTATCTTATAATTATTCCTGTCATAAAATTTTGAATTTTCTAGTCGTTCAGAAATTAATGGAATATAAGTTAGAGATTTATAAATTTTAGGTTCAGAATTTATATTTGTATTATTATTTGTTGGTCTTTTATATTGTCTTATTAATTTATAAATTAGTTCATTTGGAAAACTATTATCTTTTAAAATTTGTTTGATTTTTATTTTATTATTTTTATGAAATATTTTGTCACTAATATTTAGAACTTTATCTATTAAGTTTTTAGCTGTATTTATTATAACCCTCTTTGGATGTTTAGAATAATAATTAATAATTCTTCCTGATGAAATTGGTTTTTGATACCAATCTATTAGTAATTTATCTCCCTTTCTAATTACTATTGTATCTAAATATGGAAGTTTATTATTAGATTCTTTTTCAATTGTAAATTTAATATTTTGGTGAAAAGAATTAAATATGTTTAATATATTTATTATTTCATAATCTGAAATAATACAAAATAAATCATCCACATATTTTGTTATAATTTTTGGTTTAATAGACAATTTATTAATACATGTATCAAGTAGTTCTTCCATAATTATATCTGCTATAATTGGAGAAGCTGGAGAACCCATAGGTAGACCTTTATGCTGAGAATATATTTTGTTGTTATATTGAAAGTACCTGTTATCCTGTATGCAAAATTTTACAATTTCTAAAAACAATTTTTTCTCCATAGATGTATATTCTCTAATTATATTCCATTTGTTTTCTATAATATTTAATGCTAAATCTATAGGTATACTAGGAAATAATGAAATTACATCTAAAGAAATGATTTTTTCATCATTTTCTATTTTTATTTGTTTGATTCTGTCTTTAAATTGCAATGAGTCCTTTATATTATATATAGAATTTTTAGTCATGTTCCTAAGAATTTTTGTTAAATATTTACTAAGTTCATGTGATGGAGAATTTATACATGAACAAATAGGTCTTAATGGAAATGTTTCCTTATGGATTTTAGGAACTCCATATAATTTCGGAGCTATAGCTGAAGTTATTTTTAAATTTTTCTTTTCCATCATTGTAATAATTTCTAATTTGCTAAGTTTTTCTACTATATTGTTATTTGTCTGTTGTAATTTAATTGTCGGATCTTTATTTAATATTTTATATGTTGATTGGTCATTAAGAATATCATTCATTCTTGAAATATAATCAGATTTATTCATAGCAACTGTAATGTTACCTTTATCTGCATTTAAAATTAAAATATTTCTGTTAGTTTTAAGAAATTGTTCCGTTTTTTTAACATTGTTAATAATGAATTTATCTCTATTAGATAATTTTATTTTATTGATATGGTTATCAATTATAGTAGTTAGTCTAGTCCTTGCTATTTCTTGTTCTTCCTTTTCCTTTATAGTCTGTACTAAATCTTCTCCTTCTGCTATCATCCTAAGAACTGGAAATTCTTCTTTCGTGATTGGTAATGCGTGTTTGTTTCCTAATGAAAGAGTCCATTGTATATCTATTGGTATATCTGTATTCGTTTTATTTACGAAAAATTTTTTATGAAATTTAATATCTAATTCTTTTTTCTGTAGGTCAACTAGATGATTAAACTTTCTAATATGTGTGTCTTTAATTTTATTCTTTAATTTTAAACCTAATCTATTTTCATGGTCTAAAAAGTTATTCATTATGTCATGTGTGAAGATGTTGTTTAAATTGTGTTGTATTTTTGTTAAAAGTTTCTTATTATAATCTAAGATATAGTGTTTCTGTTTTATACTTAAATTAAGGATCTTGTTCTGCATATTCCATATATTTCTTGATATAGATTGTAGAAAATTCCTTGGGCCATTTTCCTCAAAAAGATTGAAATAATTTTTAGTTGAATCCCTAATAAATTTTGGTATTATACCTGAGTTTCGGCAACGAATGAGAAAAGTAATTGTTGCCTTTAATTTTATAATCTTATCCCTCACTTTCTTAAATTTGTTGACTGTCCTTCTTGCTTCTTCATTTATCTTTAGATTGTTGTAATTCATATCTATTATTGCTACTTCTTTTTCTTCTTATATTTTAAACACTTTTTGGTTTTTTATTATTTCTTTTGGCGTGCTCACTATATTTTAATTATTTAGTTCGTTTATTTGACCTTTTTCAATATTTAATAGTTTTTTTTTAATAAGCAATAAGGTCACTTGAATTTTATATAAAAATATTTAATTTATTTTTATATATTTATTTCCAATATTTCGCTATCACAATGGATAGCTTCTTCAGGGATAATACAAGTTTTGAATTATAATAAAATAATAATTGAAATATGAAAATTGAAAAAATTTTTTAACAGAAAATGAAAAGTTTACAATAATGATATACAATTATGATATATATATAAAAAACTTGTTTGGAATAATAAATGAAAAATTCTATATGTAATATTTTTAGTTTCTAAACTTATTCTTATAAATTAAATGTCTGTAATTTTGAGCTACATTGTCTGTATCTGTTTTAAAATTAATTCTCTTTTCTATCGGTACATTAATAATCTGTAACATTTCTAACATAAATCGTCTTTTATAATTTGTTTCTGTATTTAATATAGTAGTATTTTCAAAATCTGGATAATGATCTAAATTGTAACAGTGTGATGTTAATGCAGTTTTTTGAGAAGAAGTATGTTTGTGTTTTTGGTCAGATTTATGTCCAGCTAATCTAGTTTTCAATTTATTTTTAGTTGTACCTACATATATTTTATTACATTCTTAAAATACCAAATTTGTTTAAGTTTGTCTTATCTATAACTTTTTTAATACTAGATGAATTTTGCTGGTTTTTAATACCAAAATGCCCTAGACAATGACAAATACTCTACATGAATCTCACTAGTTTTGGTTAAGAATGTCAGACATGGAAGTGATTTACACAAACAAACTTACAGATGGACAGACAGACAGACAGACAGACGGATATACTACAATCGTTATACAAACTTTGAGTTTTGATTAAGACATAAAATTTTGATTTACTAATCCATAATTCTGTCCAGTAAATATGATCACTACAAACTAAAACACGAAATTTGTGAGAGATTGTCTCATCAAACTACTTTAGGCAAAAAATAACCTACAGGAATCTCACTATTGTTAGTTTGGAATGTTGGACATGAGATTGTTTTATAAACACAAACCGATGATGGTACAAAGGGAAGGACATACTAAACTTGTTATATAAACTTCTACAAACCATTTCAACTATTACAAAGCGCCTTGTATTGTTAATTTAAAACAAATTGCCCCTTACACTCAGATCACTATCTATTAAATATTATTAGATATTCTTTGCAGGTGTCACTTTAAGAAATACAATTTTCCAGCAATTTACCCATTTAATAAATTGAAATCTTTGCAGTTATTTAAAATTCCTTTTCTAATTTTTGTCACTTATTTTACTTTATTGCCTATTTCCTGGTCAAAGTTACTTGCTACTTGCACAGTCTCACTTGCAAATTCATAAAAAGTTTGCCAAAATATGAATTAAATATTTCATTAGATGTCACATAATTTTAAGTGTTGCTACGTAGAAATGAATCCTCTTCACTCCAACCGACTGACACCAAACTCTTGATGCATGACATTATTAACTCGGCTGAAAATGTGAAACACTACAAAAACCCAAGAAAAAGAAGTAACAAAACAAAACTCAACTAAAAACTAATGCAAAAATAAAGCAACTACTAAGAAAGTGCGTAAAAGTGTTTAAATATTCCAAAGAGTAAACGGAAAATGTTGAAAGTTTTTTTTTCTTTTAAAGAAAAATTAAGAAATATCTTCTTAAGCATTTTGTTTTGCTTTGTTTTAAATTCTTATTTTATGGTTTTTAACTATTTAACAATGGTTAGTTGCATGTCTTTTCTATAGCCTTGCCTGATTTCAGTTACGCCAGATACAGTGAGTCCCAAACTGTGAATGAAACTCAGAATTTTATGTTTTGGAAATAAAAATATATATCTCGAGATCAAATTAGTTTATTGTTAGAGTTAAGAACATTAAGAAAAATATACTTAAAAAGGCTACAAAGTAAAAAGTTAACAAAATTCAGACTTCATTAATATTCGGGTTTTTTCATAGAGGTGCACAAAATTCAAATAAACTGCATTAAGTTTTTGTTAAACGGTAATAAACTAATATCTGGTTGGAAATCCACTATTTTTTATGACTTCTGAGAGACGATTAGGCATATTAAAAATAATTTTTTGTAGGAATTCTACAATAATCTTATCCCATTCTTCCTGCAGTCTTTTTTTTACCTCATTTTTGGATGAAATAGGAGTTTTACGCACTTGGCGGTCCAAGTGATCCCATAAATTTTCAATGGGATGGGAACTTTTGGACAATTGTAAGGTAACCATTCGCGGACAACACGAGCTTTATTTTTGGGGTCGTAGTCTTGATATAACTTGAAGGTCAAAGAAATCCCCATTTTTTCGGCAGACTGCTTTAAATTCTCACGCAAAATATTTAAATACATATCTTTCTTCGTGATGCCGTCGATAAAAACCAGTTTCCCGACACACTTTGCTGATATACAGCCCCAAACCATTACGTGTCCACCTCCGTGCTTGACTGTTGGAGTAATGTTTTTGCCTCTCAATTCTTCATTGGGTTTCTGCCAGACCATTGTTCTTCCGTCGCTACCGAATGTGTTGAATTTGCTTTCGTCTAGGAAAACAACATCTTCCTTTTTTTATATGTTCATTAGCAAATTTTAGCCGATATTGCCTATTCTTCAAATTTACAAACGGCTTCTTACGAGCAACACGGCCATTGTACCCCTGTTTTTTAATGGCTCGACGTATTGTTTCTGCAGATACAGACTTATTAAACTTCTCCTTGACTTCACTTGCTATTTTAGAAGCACTTAGCCGCGGATAAACCTTAATTTTTCTTACAATTAAGCGCTCTTCCGAGTCGGTTAACTTTTTTGGCTGACCAGTTTGTTTTTTAAAGTCAATCCGGCTCTCGTTTTTGTATCTTCGGACAAGGTCACCTACAGTATTAGGCCTCAAATTTACTATCGCAGCAATATCTTTATAAGTCTCTCCACTATTGTAATGAAAAATCACTAATTCTCTCTTTTCCAAAATGAAGTATTTTTACCTTTACGACCCATAGTTATTAATTCACGCGAAATCAAACAAAAAAACGTTGCAAACCCAATATATTTAAAACCACGTATTGATTTGACTTTCAAAAAGTTGAATTTGTCCGTTATTCCAACCATTTTTGCACAGTTGCAAAATTATTTGGTTGAATTTTTTGGCAAAATGAAAAAACCGAATATTAGTGAGGCATGTATTTGTTGATTATTTCAGCATAATTTTGTTTGTATATTTTATCATAATTTGTTTGTATATTTTATCTAAAACAATTCTAACACGTAAACCAGTAACAAATTCATCTATCATTTTATTAAAATAAAAAATTTAAATAGTATAAATTTTATTTAAAAATGATGGAAATATTTAAGGACAAATAAATACCGAATATTAATGGGAGTCGCTGTAGGTCGTTCATTTAGCTGTATTTAGTTAATAAACTGTGATTTCTACAATTTTATTGCTGCTAAAGTTTTAGTTTCTCTATATTTTTTTTTATTAAATATTACATATATGTATATGTTTATGTATATTTTACAGGAAAATAACATGATTTTTCAATTTCATTTTGGCAATTTGCTGTAATTTTATGGTGTCAGGGGTATAATTTCCAGTGGCACATAAATTCTATGATATTCATAATCTTTATCAGGACTAGAATATCTTTTATTATACTTAACCAACAACAAAATAAAGTAACAACCAAACAAAAACCTACACTCACACAATCAACTTAAAATTACACTACACTGGGAATAACAACAAAAAGCTCAACAAAATCCAGCAGCAGACCAAAAAAAAAAGAAAAAGAGAAGGGAAACAAGTAGCTAAATAAAATACAATGAAATGAAATAAAACTAACAAACAAGCATGGCAAGTTGAATGGTGTTTAAAACAAACAATAGGGAGTAGAAAGACATAAACTTGAGTTTTACACTTCTTTACAAGCCTATATGTACATTAGGGTGTCCCAAAAAATTTTTTCTTTCTGATTTTCCTAGGTGCTCAATCAAAATTTAAAAGCTTATAGGGTAAAGTATTTTTGAATTTTTTTTAAGAATTTTCGGAATAGGTTTAGAGGTCGCGCAAATGGTGTTTGCATAAAAAACCAGAGTTTTTGGCCGTTTTTTTAACTTTACTCATAACTTGGTTAATACCACGGGTGTCTTCACTCCTGAGGAAACAATTTTAAAGTATCCTGTGTGAAAAACTTATAAGTTTTGGTGCTGAGTTTACTAAATTACAATTTTTCGTATTTTTTTTTCAAACATTTTGTAATAACGCTTTACAACTTTTTAAGTTTAAATGAAAACAAAAAAAAAAACTAATGATACAGTTTGAAAGACAAATTAATGCTAATTAATATGAAGAATTTTGGTGTTTTTGGGGATTTGGGATATTTGGGGATTTGGACTGTTAACCAAGGCTATCTGGGAAAAAACACCAATTTCGCATAATGTATAATTTCTCAATATCATGAGAGATTATACGAGGGTGGGTTTGAATTGGAATAAGTTGTAGAATAATGATTAATTTGAATGGAATAATTTTGAGTTTGTTTTATAAAATGTATGTTACAAGTGAATGTGTGTAGGGATCAGAGATCGGCAATGAATCGTTTTTTTACGATTCACAACTACTCATAACATTTTAAGTATAAGTGGTTTTAAATCATTGGAATTTAACTACTCGGAGTTACTCAAACTCACAACAACGTTGACTTATAAATGCGGGTGGATATAAGTATGACTACAACGCCGACATCGAGCTCATACGATTCCCAATATGTTTGATTCACAAACAACGGTATTTAGATTTACATCTTAAGAAAAATACTCACATACTCATAAAGTATTCAACTCAGTTAAGTCATTGAAAAAAAATTTCAGCATATTCCGTTAGGTATTTATACAAAATAAGTAAAAAAGAAATATAAAAACATACAAGTAAGTTTATAGGAAAACATATTGGGGAAAATATAACATTTATTATTTTATATAATTTTTATAAGCGGACTGTAAAAATGAACGACTCTCGCATGAGTATATGCGAGTCACACTTATTTTTTTTATCGTCTACGTACATTGAGTTAAGGAGAGTCAAAATAAACAACATCATACATGAGATTAAGTCTGAATATAATGAGTACTTCAAACTTTAAAGATGAATATTGGTTAGATGATATTGAGACAAGTATGAGTACGTAGAAGTATAACAAATTATAAGTCATGATTCAAGTATACTCACATTTTCAGTACTCATAACTGATCTCTGGTAGGGATGTGAGCTCACCTTTTCTGTATGTATATGAGATGTGTCTGTATGCGTGTTTAAATTAAATGCATAAGTGTTTCTTTTCAAATGTACGTTATAAAATTTACTAATATTAAATTTAAGTTTTTTAATTTATTTTTAATTAAATAAATTCAAATAATTATTCAGGTTTAGTTTTAGATTTAAATTTATAATTTTAAATTGACAGTTTAAATTGCATTACAATTATTTTCAATTGAATTAATTTATTTAATTTCAAAGAGTTTAATTTATACGAAAATTGAAATGAACAGATTAAAGCTTTCAGAGTAAGTAAAGTTTGCTTATTCAGTGGGTAAAAAGAAACTTACATTATATTTAATTTTACAATAACAATTCATTTAAGATAATTTTATAACATATTTCTTTCTGTGTTATTCACAATAATTATACGTTACAATAACTTAAGTGTTACAATTCATACTTTTATTTATACACTAGTAAAATATAATTAAAAGCATAAATTAAATAATTAAATATGATATAAAATCATTGGATTTTATACAAATATGATTAAACATTTTTTAAATTTGTTCTTATCGTCCCGGAGTTAGACCCGTTTTATACCAAGTATATGTTATTATAAACTGTTTGCCAGTTCACCAATCATACCCAATCAACAAAAAAAAAAACCTTTCTTTTGCTCTGTGACAAATCATTTATTGAGATTCTTGCGATGTAATTCTGTACCTTGCAACATATGCTGGAAATCAGTTTCAAAAGTTGTGACATTAATATAAGCAGCCACACCTCGTTCTGCCACATTATTTACCACTTGTAATTGTTGAACTTTTTTCTTTGCCTCTTGAAATGACTTGTTGGCTTTAAAATTCTCTGGATATATTTTTAAAAAATCGATTGATTTTGTTAAAAAATTACAAAAATTAATTTTTAGAGAATATTATGTCGAACTTTTTTTTTTTTTTTATATATATTAGAGAAAATGTTTTTAATTAGGCTTGAGTTCATTTTTAATTAATAACTCGAAGAATACCATTGTGAACACTATATATATATTGTGCCATTTGTCTAGAAAAATATAGTTTTCACACTGGTTTTCTTCGAGTTATTAATTAAAAATGAACTCAAGCCATTTTTTTTTTAATTTATTTTTTTTTTTATTATTGAATCTTTCTTTTTGAAATTTACAATATGTATTCAAATCTTAATTCTATTTGTTGTTTATTAGTTGCTACCAATGTAGCCACTAACTGTTGTATTCAAATTTGAAAAATGTCTTCTAGTTAGGCTCAAAGTATCGGTTCTTTTTAGCCTCTGGTGGACCTTCGAACTGAAGCAGACCCCGAGCGAACTCAAGCCTAATTAAAAATTTTCTCTAATATATAAATATAAAAAAAAAATTACATCGTAATGGACAAAAATATTGCCGGAACTTAAAGTTTTTGCATATGAAAATAAAGTTTGGGAAATTTTCTTTAGAAGTATTCGGTAAAAAAATTAAACCCCTGGCCCACGATGTCGAACGATAACGTTCGCTTAGATAAGACTTAAGACACAAACTTTTTATCGTATCTATTTTCTACTCAATCAAGTTTGTTTATTCTACACTCAAGTTTGTGTCTTAAGTCTTATCTAAGCGAACGTTAACGTTCGACATCGTGGGCCAGGGGGTAAATAAACGTGGTTATTGACAAAGTTATAAGTCAAGTTTGAAAAAAGGCCGACAAACCAGATTTTTAACAAAGACTTAAAAGACTAAAAATCTAAAAAAAAAAATTCAAACATACTCAACCCTGTAAGCTTTCAAATTATGCTTGAGCCTCTGACAAAAAAAATAAATTTTGGGACACCCTAATGTACATACATAACAGTATGCAGATTTCATTTTTTACTTTCAACAATACAAGGCGGCCTCTAGTGTGTTTGTATATGTGCGTGTGTTTTTGCTTAGTTTTGATACAAATCCGAAAATGTCTGAAAATTCACCAGATTTCTTTTGTATATATTTAAACCGGCATTCATACATACTCACACATAATCTAACGTATATTTGCTCATAACTTAAAATAATACCTAAAATATTTTCTTCATAAATTTAAATACACTCACACATACTTATACCCCACACACACACACTAATACCAGCTACAAAACTCAACTGTAAACGGCCAACAGTTGTTATTTTCTTTTTTAAGTGGCATGTGAGGAGAATTGACTGCTGAAAGTTTTGCAAAAACAGCTTTCCTTTAAATTTTTAAAGTTTAAACTGTATAAAGTTTTTGTCTAAACATGAGTGTTTGGCAAAATAAACTTTTCAATATGAATGAATCATAAACTCTGACTATTTAAAACAACCTACAATTTGCCTTTATATTTTTACATACATATATTTTGTTTCGTTATACCCTTCACTAGAATGTTTGTATATAAATTTGTTATTCCGTTTGCAAGTTATACAATATTCATTTTAACCTTTAACACACAAATCTATATTTACTTGATATTTTTTAAAGAACTGCAGGTATTAAAAATAACAACCCTAGTTTCAGCAGAACTCTTATCATTGCATTATCGATAGATACCCTAATGCGCTCCCACACAATCCCATACATAACAGTGGAATTGCAATTTCGAAAGGTTCTAAGTACTGTAAATAGTAAGAAGATTAGATGCACAGTGATAAACAGGATTTTTCTTTGTAATTGCTCGCTAAATATTACGCAAAGTTATATGGGGGCTCTAACGATTGCCACTGTTTTCAAATCTATGATGTTTTTCGTTGGCACACTGCTGTCTCATATCGAGAACAACTGCAGCTTGTGATGTCATAATATTTACATCATTCAAAAATAAATGAAACAGAGTGATCTGTGTCACATTTATATTTTACAACATTGAGTCTTTCCAGCGACCATATACAGAGATTTTCACAATATCCTGAGGAGGCTAATCACTCATGTTTGCGTGTTTGTCACAATCTACAACAAGCTTGGCCAGTAATTTTTATTATTTAATATTCCGCAAAAGCATGAACATGTGCATTATAACTGGATGTCGCAATCACTTAAATGGTTACAGTGTTTATAAAATTGTTAAAAAAAACTTGTAACCACAATCACATAAATAATTACAGTAACCATAATATTGTTTTAAGAAAACAAGTAACTTTTATATTGACTAAAAAAAAAATGTGTAAATCTTAATGGGAAGATTATATATTTCCTTGCGTGTAGATAGGTTTGGAAGAAAGCAGCAGAAGAAAGGTTTTTTTTTTCAAAAGTAAATCTCAATGATTTCGCAAACATGTTATTAATGTTGATTTGTAACAGACTCTTTAAAAATATTAATTTCTTATATTAAATAATGGTGTGTTTTTCATTTATTTACTGTGAAATTGCAATTCACATTTAAATCACCTTTTAATTTAAATTAAATATTTCAAAATTGCGACTAAACTGTTTATTTTGTTAAAGACATTTAAAAAAAATGATCGGACGTTTTACATTTAAGAACTTAATATCAGTTGGGTAGCAAGCCTAAATGTTTGCTGGGCTATTGCTCTCGCATTGTTTTCTGTTTTACGAACTGTTCACACAATTGTAAGGCCCCTTTCAGATTAGGCAATTTTATTTGCGCAAGTATAATTTTCATTTTTATTTATTTTCTTTTGAACTTGCTTTTGTGTACACATTTAGTAACTTGGTTGCGCAAGTTTAATTTTCTTATGCTCGAATTTTTTTAATTTTTTGACTTTTCCTATCATTTCTGTATTCATTGTAATTGTGGAAGTTGAAGAAAAAAATAATTTAGTTAACCCTGCTACTATGTTAGAAAAAATACACATGTTATGTTTGGGTCATATTTTGACTCCACATTTTTTTATTGAAGAAATTTAAATTTGTACATTTCGAAAATATTTTTAAGGCAATATATCGACGCGTCGTTAGAGTGATTGTGTGTCGGTCTGACGGACAAACACGTTTTTTTGCAAGTTATGCAATGTTAAATACGAATGGGTCATCAAAAGACCCTAAACGTAGTAGCAGGGTTAAAGATAAACTTGAATGCATCGGAGAAGCGGTTAATATAGATTCCGATGACAGTGATAAAGAAGATTTGCTAATGGGTTTGTAAACCATAAATTCCTTCCAGTTTTTCTATGTAGTTTAAAGCCATTTCTTAAGGTTTAAAAAACTTGTGCAAAACAACAACTTTGCTGCCTACTAATAACAGCAAGAGGCAGTGGATAAAAGCTTGGAGGAAGCATAGAAATGTTAATGGTTCCTTTTCATTCTTACCAACAGCATTGTTGCTGACTAAATGCGTTCTAAATATGAAAATGAACGAACATTAAAAATGCATTAATTTTGTTCAACTAAATTGATTAGTTGTTCCGTTTCATTTTGCTGCCATTTCCTCATGATTTTTTAATTTAATAAAAATTTATTCACAAATAAATGTAAAATTTTCTTAACACAAAATTAGACAACACCGCAGAGTATGCACTGTGATAACACACCGAAGAAGAAATAAAAGACAATGTCAAAACGACAGCAGCAACAGAATTGCCAAACAAATGTGTACTCAAGTTTCGGCAATTATTTCCCCTTCAAACCGACCTTTCCTCGCACACCCACAAACACAAGACTGGCGCAAATAAAATTGCCTAATATGAAAGGGGCCTAATGTTTCTTTCCGTATAACTTTGCATATGCCTGCTGAAGGGTATTTAAGATTCGTGGCAGCCTTGTAAAGCCTTCTAACTTGTGTTTTGTTTTGTTTTGTTTATCTTGTTTTATTTTGTTTTGTTTTTTCTTTTGTAAACTAATAAGATTCGATTTTCTGTTGCTATTGTCTTTGTTTATAAACGAGCATTTTTCAGTTGTTTGTGTTGCTTTCTTTCTTATCAGTTTTAAATTAAATTTATCTTAACCTTGTACACAAAATTTTGTTTGTTCTTAAGATTAGTGTTGTACAGGCCATAAGATTGTTGATTTTGAAAAGAAAACAAAAAAATCTAAATTCGTTAAAATGTTTATATACATTTTACAAACAAAAAAACAGTTTTGGAAAAATTACCTTGTGGTGATTGTTAATTATATTGAGTGTAATATGATTTAATATCTACAAATAAATGTTAATTTTAATGTTTAATTTTATGTGTTGTAGAAACTATTGCTTACTTGGATAAATTCTTGTTATTGGCTACTTGAACTTTAATTTTCTTTTTAGCTTCAGCTTCATACTTTTAGAGAATGTTAAAACTTATAAAACATTCTAATGATAACACAGTACAACACATGATTTCGCTTTTTTTTTGTGCATATCTCGAGCAAATTTTTGAAATTCATACCTTTACTTAATAAATTCAATGTATGTATGTATGTATGTATGTAATTGCTCCCATATAGTTTTTAACAGATTTACTTCAAATTGTATACACATTATATACTCCAGGCGAGGTAAAAATAAAGATTTCTTAAGCCACGCCCCTTTCACTCCCCTTTTCACGCCAAATTTTTGAAAGTTTTATACTTTTTGTTCTCTATACAAATTTGTTCATTCCAACGTATTTTTTTATTTGGTAGTATATTGCTCTTAATACTGTTAACGTCGCCATATAACTATGAACCACGCCTACTTCATCGCCCCCTTTTTTTAATTTAGATACTTATACCACTAACAATGTTTGCTATACAAAATACTTTTTTTGTAATATGTATTTACCTAAAGTTTTATATACTTTTTAACTACATAATAGAAGGAATAATAGGCTATATGAAGTTTTGATTGTACAAACGGGGGTGGCACCGTCCATATAACCCACAAATTTAACCCGCCATATTTTGAGCATTTTTTGACGTACGTCGGTGATATTTGGTACATATGGTATTGGCATAATTAGGAATACATACCAGGAGAAAAGTGAGTGGGACCACGCCCCTTTTTAGGAAAATTAAACATCGTAATATAGTCTTAACTACTGGACCGATCGTCATTAAATTTTCACAACAGGATTTTCTTACGAAATAATAAATTCTTGACTATGTAAGTGGACAAAGAGGCATGGCGTCGCCTAAAGCATTGCAATAAATACATTAAAATTAAATAAATAAATGTTTGTAAATATATAAATACGTTTTATTTTATTCTATGACGAGGGGGGGTAGCAAAGCACACCGGGTTTAGCTAGTATATATATAAAAGTGATTGTGTGTTTGTATGTATGTATGTTTATTATTATTAGTTTGGGATCTATAGATGGCTAAACAGCCGATTTGCTTGAAATTTTCACAGTATATTTCTGTATGTCTGAAAGGAGCTATAGGCTACTTTTTGTTTCTGAACTTTTAAGTGGGCGTGGTACCTCCCATACAAAGTTAATTTTAAAAATCAAATACTTGGGAAACTATAATAGCTATAGTACTCAAATTTTGCATGAGCAATTCCATTGTTTGTTTAAATATTTGCGGAAAAACTGGGAGTAGTAGCGACAGGGGGCGTGGCACCTCCCATATAATGATAATTTAAAAAAAATCAAATATATGGTATACAATAAGATATATACTGCGGTTATTCTACCATCAATATTAATATTTAGGACAAGAATGGGCGGACTATCAATAGTGGGCGTGGCAACTCCCATAGATACGATGTCAAATTATATATAGGGAAAGCAATATCAGCTATTAATATTAATATTGAGGACACCAATGCGCTGACTAGCATCAATATTAGGTTAGGTAGGAAGTCTGGTCTGAGTCACCTCACACCCTCACCCAGAGACCAATATGGTCCATTGCGATGCAGCAACAATATTAAGTAAATGTTAAAATTTGTATACATTTGAAACCTTTAAAAGTGACTATCTATATATAAAAGTGAATGTGTGTTTGTTTGTTTGTATATTGTAAATCATAATAAGATAATATAATAAGAATTAATTTTAAAGGAAAACTGTAGATTTTAATAACTTAATAAATACCGTATTTGCCGGACGATAAGACGCACCTTTTTGCTTTGAAAATTTGACCTAAAATCAGGGTGCGTCTTATCGTCCGGCAAATACGGTATATTTGTTTAACTTTAAGCTTTTTATTTCATTACAATACGGGTAACGAAGCACACCGGATTTTAGCTAGTTGTGAATAAAAGCGAAACGCGTTCATCGATTTTCATGATTTATAACTCATTTTGTTCTTATGCGAATTTACGTGAAAGTAATACAACTTGACAATTTTTTTTACCGTTTTGGAAAAAATTAAATTTTTTAGGCAAAAAATAGTTTTTTTCTTCATACATTTATTTATAACTGCGAAACTGTTGCTTATATAGCGAAACGTTGTATGAACAGATTAAAGGAATTGTAATTCTTAATTTTTTTTGTTAATTTGTTTCAGCTTATTCGGACTAGTGGTTCTCGAGTTATGACACACAAAAGAGCATAAAACGTGACAAATTCCCTATATGATACTTACTAACTTCAAATTGGTTTTTAAATTATTATTATTTGATGCAGTAGTTCTTCTTTTTGGGGCTACTTTCATAAACAATTATCAGAATTGAGTTCCGCATCAAGCACCTGAAAAATGTTGTACAGTGTAATTCATGCAATTGCTTTTGCTTAATCTCTTCTGCCCCAGGGCAAACATATCAATAGCATACAAAATTAAATTAACACACAATTTTAATTAAATTTCTAAAAGTCATAATTTAAAACAATTTAAGTCATTTGTGTGTTAACAATAATTAAAATATTACATGTCTATAAATTTGCAGTTGAAACTTTTCGAATACAATTTTCTTGAGTTTAACTTAAATCTCAATTATATTTCTGTTCAGCCATGCATTCAACCAAAACTCATATAATTATGTAGTATAAGAAATTATTATAAAGTTTTATATAAATATGTACAACAAATGTGTACACATGTGTGTATAGTTGCTTTTACATTTACATACATACATGCTCATATCTTTTATCAGACAAACAGCTTAAGGATGATACTGACATTTGGAGCAGGGATAAACAAGCAACTAAATCGAAATAAAAGATACAATTCATTGTAATAAATGAACGTAGTAGAGGCAACGTACGTGGGAAACAGTTTATATTTATAAACAGCACTCAATCGAAATCCGTTTGACAAATATTGTGCGAGAACGTGTAAATATTTGTAACAATCTGATACTAAATTTAACAAATACAAAACGCATAGACTAATACACTAACACACATTTGTACATGTTGTTATTTGTATGTACGTATGTATGTATGGCTATGTATTTAAAGAGACAGCAATAAAGCAATTTTTCATATTTACTCATTCATATGAATATACAAATATGCACGACTCTACCAAGAACGACACAAAAATACATGATTGTGTACAAGTGTAAATCGTATATGTATATTCCTCTGTTTAGACATAAACAAACCCTAACATATGGTAAACTATTTTAGAAAGAGAAAAAAAAACCAACAAACAAAAATAAAAATCTAGAAAGCAAAATGATGTGTGACTGCTACTCTTAGGGCTGTTTTCTCATTAGGTGATTATATTTTTCCCAACGAAAAACTGCCGATTAAAGAAATTTGGTTTTCTCAATGTCTCATTTGCTTCTATTCTGTCGCTAAACTAACCAGCTGTCATCTGCCGATTATTTATTTGTTGTACAGATAATTTCAATCAGCTGACTGCTGTTTATATTTTTCATGTGGCAATACCTTGAGTTTTTGTAAAAAAAAATTAAATAGATTTTAGAAAAAATGTTTAATACTGTGTTCAGATATGAAACTTAATTGAGTCAACATTCAGTTAATTGACAATATTATTTTAAGTGTTCAGGCATACGCAATTTTCAGCTTACTCAATAATCATTTGACAGTTGGAAAACAATAAAAGAAATACTCTATATGGTTGTCGTGTTTCTATGTAAACAAACTTACCTTCACATTGATTTTTTAATGACTTCTTTTGTTTTCTTTTGTTGACATTTGCCATTTTATACAATTTTGTTCACTAAACACAGTTGTGAACAGTGTTGCATTCGAAATCTTACTCAATATTATAACAATTTCGTACTTATTGTGCAATAATTAATTATAATTTTATATGGAATATTGAGCTCAATAATAGCGTTAATTGCGATTATCGCAATTAAGATTCATATCTGAACACGCTATACTACAGGAATAAACATTAATTTGATGGAGGATGAACTTGAAGAACATGAATTCCAAGTGAAGATGACTTCTTAACTACCTGGCAGACAGGGATATTATTTATTTTTTAAAATATTTTTATTTTTTGATTTTATTTTTTGTTATTTTTTCACATTTGGAAAACAGCTGATTTATGTCAACAACTCAGTGTTGTCAGATAAATTTTTTTCTTCCCCCCAAAAAAATTTAGAAACCCACTAGATTCTACACTTTTTTTAAAAAGTTTAAGTAGTAATTTGGTTTCATCATTCATATCTCTATTAAATTCGAATTGAGGTACTATCATTGTTATAAAATATATTCTACTAATTATTAAAAAAAAACATTTGAATTATTCTAAGCGAAGAATTTTTATGGACTTACCTTACGAATACAATTTATGGACATATAAACATCTAGATGGTTAGTTTTATTAAAATCAGGTTTCTCCAAAAATTTCAAGAGTTGCAAAGTCTTCTTCACTAGCTGTGTACATATCATTCGAATTGAAAAGTTTGAGCATTTCAGGTTTTGACATTTATTGTTTAACGAGTACTTGACTCTTAAAATACTTTCAACTGTTGAAATTTTTATGTATTCTGTTTTGCACATTATTTTTTACCTTATTAAATATAGGGAAAGCTCTTTCAACTGATGCATTGGAATAAGGTAGTAGTAATAAAGATAATCCTAGTTTACCAATTCTGCAAAATTTTGGGTTATTGCCAGCATCCCTCTTTTGTCCAACTTCATACCAAAATTTTTCTAAAGACGTCGTATTACTCCACGCTATAAAGTGCAAGTTGTTCCACTCACTAGGAGTTGCATTGATATCTTCACAAGTATTTTTGAAATGAACAACGATACTGGTAACATCTGCTTTTTTAGCTTTCTGTGCATTTTCGATGGAAAAAAGTAAAAATTTTTCCATAAGATCAATATTATCTGGAAGTCGCTTTTTTTATTTGGGAACATATTTCTAAAGTAAAAGTTTTGCAATTTTATTTAATGAGCATAATGTCTACTATTTGCATCGAAAAATGTTTTAATGTTTGTTGTTGCCAGATTACTTTCTAAATTGTCATTTCGTTACAATATCTTCGATATGCTCAGTTGTACTATGCCTACGGTGACCATCCGTCCTGTATTTTACAGGACAGTCCTGTTTTTTAACATGCTGTCCCTTGAAATTTTTTTGTAAATACAGGACAGTACATTGTCCCTTATTTCCTAATTTGATATGCAAATGTCCTCTTTTTAGCATATACATTGCACGAACATTAATACAAAATTATCATAAAAATCCAACTGTATACTTTCCCTACATTTCCAAAAGTGAAAAATTTGTTTACTGGGATATGGGAAATTGCCTATAATCTGGCAGTTAGAATTGAAAATTTCAAAGAAATATGTGAAGATATTGAAATAGAATATAAAAAGTTACTAGGACATAGCAAATCTCGATGGTTAACTTTAATGCCAGCTTTGCAAAGAATCATAAAACTATTTGACAATATTACGAAATTTTTTTATGAATCCTTGTGCTGAATTATGGTTATCTTTTGCATATAGCCAAGCTTCAACATTTCATAAAGCTATTCTTAATGTAGAATCACAAAATATTTCAATGCCTGAGGCTTCAACTATTTTAACAGATTTAAAATTTAAATTGGTCGAACGGAAAAACGAACTGTTTTTACCCCTTACCGTCAAAAATATTATTCTCCAATTACAGAAAAGTAATGATTTTGATGAAACAATAACTAAAGAACATATAACAAATTTTTACCAAACATGCATTGATTACCTAAATCAGTGGGATAAAGCTTTTAGAGATGTAGAAATTTTAGACTGGATATTGTTACGAAATATGTTATATTGAAACAAGATTGAAAAAACCTTATCCTATCTAAATGAATTTAGAAATGAATTAAAAATAAATAATGAAGATTTATTTTATGAAGTGAGCTGCGTGAAAAATGTTGCAAATAATGAAAAAATAGAAGAATGGAGGGTAAAAAATATATCAGTAGATGAAAGATGGATTGAAATTTTTAATCACTTTAATACAAATGTGATTGCATATACAAATATATTGATACTTGTTGAATTTTGTCTATGTCTACCAGCTTCAAATGCTGCTATCGAGAGAGTGTTTTCAATAATGAATAAAATTAATTGCTCAGAATTTAAAGGATTTTTAATTAACAATCCAAATGTTTAAAAAAAATCCATTCTGTGGAAAAATATCAAACTTCATAACTAAATTTATCATTTATATAGTTATTTTCTATTTTTTTTTTGTTAGCCTTAGTCAAGGAGACTGTTTATAAAACCAAATTTATTTTTTTAAATTATAATATATAAAAACTTTTTACTTAATTTTATAATAATAATAATACATATATTATATGATTATTTTTTCTGTTTTTCTTTTCATTTTTAACATAATTTTGTATTTGTCCTGTATTTTCCTTTCCCAAAAATGGTCACCGTAACTATGCCAAACAATAATCTCTAAAATCCCCTTAAAAACCCCTAAATAAAATTTTATTACCCCTAAATTTCCCCCTAAATAGAAAAAAGCTCTAAATCTGACAACATTGCAACAACTTGTCACTTGAAGCCTGAGTTGCCAATTTTCACATAAATTTTGAGAGGTATTGCCAAATGAAAATAATGTTTCTGTCGCAATATTGAGAAAACCAAATCAGTCTAATAAATTTATGTCGACATTTAGTAACAGACAGTTTGTCGACACATTGAAAAAACGGGCCTTAGTATCTAAAAATCGTTTGAAGTTTAGGGAAATGATTGTACGTACGAGAATACACTTTGACTATGAATTCGATCATATGGAGAAAACATTTATAGAACATTAGTAACTTACATTGGCAGACAACATCCACCCACATTTACTTATATCCATATATGTATTTTATGTATTTATACATTTGTACATATGTTGGTTAGGAACAAAAGGAAATCTATTGAATCATGTTTTTAGCAGCACCACTGCTTGTAGTAGCTAGTTAGCAGACCAAGTGACAAAATGTCTGTTACACATTTTACAGTAAGTAAAATTTATGACTCCCTTTTTGTATTTCAAAACTACTCCCACTTACACATGAATAATGATGGTCTGTATAAATGTTTACATGCTGCAAATAGTACGTGTTCCGCTTTTTAGTTTTTAGCTGTTATCGAGCAGCAGCATTACCAATAGTTCGGGTTTGTGTTTTGTTTTGCGAGTTTTTCTTCTACTTCTTCAAGATTTATTGTTAGATTTACATATATAGTATAATGTTTTAGCTGTAAATTTGTATCAACGCAAGTCAAGTTAATACTGAAGGCTTTTAGCTAAAAAAAAATTTCAAAAGTAATTTTAATCATTATGAACTTAAATGTGAGGCTTTAAGAGCACACACTCTCTGTGTTTCCTAATATGAGTAATGTTGTTTAGGGAATACTATATCCTTGCCATCCATTTCCTATCCTGTATAGTTGATTGGTTTTATCTTGTACCCAATATGTACTTCGTATATGTATGATTTTATAAATTGATTTAGCTACTTATTTGCGTTAGTGTGTCTGTGTAAAACCCTGCCACTTTTAAAATACAGCATTAAAGTAAATGAGATTCCCATAAAAGTTGTATTATACTTCTAAGCAGATTGTTATTGAAAATCAGCAAATTGGGTTAAATAGAAGTTTTAAATAACATTATCAGACACCCACGAAGAATTTATGTTAAAAACAAAAATAACACTGTGCAACATTCGAAAATCACTGAAATGACCTAGTGTAGGTTATAGGTCTAAATGAGTTTACTACACAACCGGTTTTAAAAGTTTCAATATACCTCCAACTTCCCGAGTTATGAACCAAAGATTTTTCTTCAGGCTACTTTTAAACATTTATAACATTTTTATTTATTAACCGATTTTTGAAATTCAAACGGTTTTGGAAAGCAAAATAATTGTTATTTTTAAATATATATACTTCTCATACAATATTAGCACAAATATGAATAGATTTTGTGCAGAGGGTTAGAACGCAAAGAATTCTGATGAGAGAAAGTGGTGTTTCTCGAAACATATGTAAATTCGACCAACAACCCAGGTTCGAATCCCAAGCCAAGAAAAATTATCAATAAATTTTAATAATAATTTTCATGTAACAATTCCTACTTTCAGTAAAAAATAATTTAATGAAAATTAAATTTAATCAACTCGAGCTGAAATAAAAAAAATATCAAAGATTTAAAATTTACAGTTCAAATAAAAATAATAATTGTTCTTATTATCAATGCCTCTTAAATGATTGAAAATAAAATACACCTTCTTTTATTTTGGCTTTACTTAGTCACGGAAATAGAGACTTTAAGTACAAAAAAAGCCTCACTCTCTTGGTCTAGTCGTTTCACAAATTGTTTCATATATCCCAGCTTTAAATGCAATGGCGGCAAAATAATCTTCTCGGGCCGGACTAGTGGAATATTAATAACATTTGTTTTGCTTAGTTGAAATGACTTTGTCTTTACATTTATAGGGGAGAGAACACTTTTTGCTTTCAAGCCACATAAAAATTTACCTTTTTGAATTATTGACTTTTTACATAATTTAACTAATATATATGGAAATAAACTAAATGAGAATTTTTCCTCTTGCGTTTTCCAACGGAAAGCTATGTAGAACATTTAACAGAGATATACAAAAATAAATTTCAAATTCTTTTATATTTAACTAGAAGTAAGTCTTCGAATAAGAAAATTTTTATGGAAATAAACTTTAGCTTAAGTCTACAAGTAACTTATTTTTAGTTCGATTTATATTTTCTTTTATTTTTTTAATTGATGAAGTCATTGTGTTCAAACGTGTCCTCCATACGGGGCAGCTTTGAACTAGACTGGGGCAGTTTTGAACGGCGCTTATGTCCAAAAAATAACATAAACAGTTATATATTTTATATAAATATAATAAATTCGATTTATTTATTAAGAAAAACATAAACATTAACAACTAAAAAATAAAAAAAATTCAGATCAAAAATAGGTTTTATATTATTAAGACGGAAAAGAAGTTGCGATTTCAGCTGACATTACATTTCACGGAAATTTATAATAAATATTTTTTTTACATAAATATCAAATAACTTAATTTAATTTTGTTTGAAATGAATTTTGGACTGCAATAAATTTCTTTCAGGAAAGAAAACGATCACTAAATACTTCTTACACACTTACAAAAAAAAAAATAAAAACAATTTACAATGGCACTGCCAAAATTTGTTCAAACTCGGTTAAGGGTCGGAAAAAATGTTAAACTAAGATTTTATCAACATAGTTCAAAGGTGCCCCGGGTATAAACGTGTCTCCCTCTCCCCAAATGGTCCTTTGCACGACTATTCCATTCACACAGATAACAGGGATACTCCCTGCATTCCAAAAAGAATTGTCAATACTATTAAATCAGAGATGATTTAGCACTCATGTTTGCTGTAGTTAATTACGTTAAGAATTTTATCTAATGCGGCAAATGTTTCTTTCATATCAGCTATTTACAAGTACAATTGACTTGATTCTTTGAAAGTGCTTGCAAAAAAGGAAATTTTATAGCACCGTGTAATCAATATTGAAGGTGTTACTAGACTACTTTGGTTGTTAATTGAGTGTGAAAATTAATTTAATGGCTGTATTTTGAGTGTATGTTGAAACTGCTTAATTTAAAAACAACATAACAATGGAAAATAGAAATAAACGCTTGATTATTTTTTTTTTTTTCAAATTTCTTAAATTTTGGTTAAATTAATAATTTTTAATATTAAAATTTAGAGTCATCTTTTGACCAAAAAAGAAACGTAATGATCATATATTTGAAATTTATAATTCAAATTTATTTGCATAGTGAAAGTAATTGGGAAACATATAAAACAGTGGAATACATTTACTTTTTCGCTACTAATGTCTTCAGCAATCTTTATTTAGTCTCTTGAAAATGCATTACAAATAAACAAAAATGATTTAAATTTATTACGATTTTACAATATCAAGCAAATCTGTTAAAAATCTTTTACATGTTACTGCTGTAATCCTTAACATACTTAAAACCATGGAAATAATCGAATTGCAAGCGTTCTGTTGCTCTTAGCTTCACTTTCGCCCTTGACAACACTTCTTTTACACACACACACACACACATTATACCCAGCAAGCCATATGAGTCCGAAAAGAGTATTTTCTGATACGTTTTACGGAGCGTTCATGCTCTTTATGAGTCCAAAAAACAATCATCATTGGTCCGAAAACCTTCAGAAAACAGGGTCATTACATTCGAAAATGGTCAGTCAGAAAAAGCTCTTAGATATTGTTTTTTTTTTGGGCTCTGAAAGAGCTGTTACATCATGTCAGAAAAGAGTAATTGCAATTTTAAATACAAACAATTAAAAATTCGCATTTATTATTTTTTTTTTTGAAATTGTTTTTACGTAAACAAAAAGGAAATTCTTCTACAAATAAACTAAATTAGAAATGGAAAAAAATTAAATAAATTGTATTTACAGTAAAAATAAAAATTAAATTCATTTAAATAAAATATATAAAAATGGAAAAAATTAATTTTTTAAGTAAAATTTTCTTTCGCTCTGAAAATGCTTTTTAGTTGGACTGTTTTCTGACTCCTTTTTTGGAGCGCTCCTAGAATGGTATGCTGGGTAGTTACATTGTGGTGACCATATAATGAAAGAATCCTTGGCACTTTATATGTTTTGAGTATGCATACAACCCACAGAAACACACTAACATTACTGACTGCCAGCACACTCTCATACATACACACATACATACACACATACAAAACTGACAAATGACTAACAAATAAATAAAAGTGAACAGCAGAATAAAAAGACAACAAACAAAACAAATTTCAAGTTTTTTGTTTCATTTTGTATGAGTATGAGTGTGTTGCACAAAAAAAAGCTTTTAAAATTTACGAAAACAAAAGAAAAAAAAAGAACGTATTCAAGTGTCACGCTGCTGACATTGTGCTGTGCTGAGCTGTACAGTTCAACAAAAAACAAACATTAATACAATTTGCATCAGAAAACATTAGCTTAAACTACAAACAACATTTACAACATCTAACTGTTACAATTGTTTGTTTGTTGTGCATTTGTTTGAATTTAAATTTCGCAAATCCCTGACAAGCCAGAACAAACATAGAGCAAGAGCGCTTTATTAGAACTAAATTTTTGTAGACAAATTTTTAACGAACTTACCAGGAATTTTACTTTTTGTTCTCTCTAAACTAAGAAAAACAGCATTGAGCAGCAAAGTAACTTTACTTTTTAAATTTGTTTTATATTTCTGCTTCATTTTCCCTGGTAAAACTAAAAAAAAAAAACAAAAAAAAAAGATTATTTTTATTTTTTTATAGTTGGAATGTTTTTTGTAAGTTTTATATTTTTTTTCTCTTTTGCTTGAAAAACAAAGAATGTTAAAAATGTATGCTTATTTTTTCTTTTTTGTTAAAACAAAAGGCAATAAAACTCATACTGAGTTGTTTGCAAAATATTCATATAAAAATATGTACATTATCTGTATGTCTGTAGGTTTGGAAAGAAATTGCAAAAAAAAAATGTGTTCAATCATACAAAAATTTTGCTGTTTATTGCAATTTTTTAAATGTAGTCATTGCGTGTATAAAATTTATTCTTATAAATTGCAATACAAAGGATATTTTAATGAGTTTACAGCGACTATATATTATGTACACTGTACGCAGAATTAATGGAGAGTTTAGGTATATTTTTAACTATTTTGACAACGTCTGCATTGTGTCTCTCATGATATCAAATAAAAGTTATATGGGTCAATTTCAAAAAAAAAAAACGTACACAACGATTTTTTTTGCTTATTTTTAAATTTTTTTTCAATTCGTCTGTAAGAGTGGCCAATTTATATAGAAATTAATGAAGAATCCGGTTTTACTTTTAGGCTCTCAAAAAAATCAATATTTTTGGATTTTTTTAGCTTTTCTATGATTTCTATCTTGAGCGTCACACACCAAAAATGTATAAAAAATCGCTAAAAATGCAAAAATATTTGAAATTCAAGCTTACTGCGATGCGAAAATCACCCTTTCAATTATAAACACAAAATCACGATTCACCTTGATTTTTAATTTTTTTTAAAGTGACTTAGGATAGGATAGGATAGAAGGGTAGTGCATAAAGTGCACTTCCACTCGGAGACCTAGTGGTCCATTGTGGTTCCCCTCAGTAGAGAAAATAAAAAAAAAAAAGAAAATAAAGATAGCACAGTTATAGAAATAAGGACAACCAAAACCGCTTGATAAGGGGGAGAAAGAAGAAAGAAAGAGAGAGTGAAAAATCCCCTTACGGATTTGGAGTCGCCGTAGAATATCCCTTAAATAGCCACCATATTCCCCTAATGAAACCCAGGATGTTACTCGGTTTGCAGCCAGCAACATCACTGAGTTCGTCCAGGAATCTATTTCCTAGCCACTTAAGTCTACGACTCTGCAACCTAGGACAATGGCACATGATGTGCTCTATTGTCTCTGGCTCCTCTGCATCCCCACACACTCTACAGAAATCCTGTGTGTCGTTATCCCATTTGCCTCTGAAGGCCCCAATCAAACAGTGCCCGGTTATCACTCCTACTAGAATCCTTAGACTATGCCTGTCCAATTCCATCAGCGTTTCGGTCGCGTTTGCATTTAGTCTTGGCCATAAGGACCTCGACACTATACAATCCGACCTACTGCCCCAGGATGGGTCAGCACAGTCACGGAATCTTTCCTGAATCAGCCTGTAGAAGTGACAAATAGGTGGCTTGACCTCACTTTCTCTAGTATCATGGTCCAAACCAGAACCATGTCTAGCCAGCTCATCTGCCACCTCATTTCCCTGTATGTCACAGTGCCCTGGTACCCAACACAATCTAACTTGGTAGAGTACCAATAGCTCCTCTAGAGCTCTCCTACAGTCCTGCACTAGGTTGGAGTGTATTTGATTACACTCCAGAGCCTTTAGTGCCGCCTGACTTGTTATTTTAAAATTTTAAGATGAAAATATGTAAATTTTTGTTAAAAAAAAGACTTGAACTTACTTGCAAAGTAATAAGCATTTTAAGGAAAAAAAAAACTAAGTGTGATGCTCAAGATATTTTGTTGTAGGTACTTATTTTTTGTACATAAATTTAATGCAACTTATAAATTTTAATCGAAAATCAATCAATTTCTAGAAAATATTTTATTTTTTAAATTATTTGTCTTGCTACGTTATACTTCCATTCAACGTTCCTACAAATTTCAGCAGCTTTTTTCTTTACCTATATATTCAAAATTACTAGTTTTATATACTACATTTCTGCCGGCTGTAGTGTATCAAACATTATCAAAATGTAAAATATAACATAAAAGTAAATATAGACAAAGTAAAAAATATTACATTTGAATACAAACAAACATTCTGAAGCACACCAAATATTTTTGTTTTTACTGTTTTTTTTTCTTCTTTTCTTTATCAAGCTACTCATCACTTTAAATGTTTGCTGTTTGTTTTTTGCAATTTTTTTTGGCCCCGTCTTTCCTGCTCTCTGCAATAGATTATACAAAAATAGAACAAACACACTTTTCGACACAAATTGTATCTAAAAATATTAAATATAAAATAAAAAGAGCAAAGACTGTAAGAATAGATTTACACGCGGAAAAAATTTTAAACTATTGACAGATTAAATAAAAAAATTTGATTTTCTTTTAATAAAATTGCTACAGCATTGATAACATGAAATCCGGTAGTAATTGTTTAATTTTGAGTCATAAATTGATTAGGAGCAGATAAAAGAGCAAACGAAAATGCATTAATTTTTATAAAAATCTGTGCTTTACAATAACCGCCTGCCTTCTTTGATATATTTATATCCTATCGAAATTCTAGTTGAAGAGGTTTTAAAAGTAGTTCTCTTAGGATCGCAATTGCAAATTGCTTATCAAACCACTGCCTTTTTACTAAATTTATCCACTTTGTATATTTGTAGTTTTGGTAGTAGTTTTTTTTTTTTTTTTGTGGAGAGTATTTGATAACAACGGTTTGAACGTTTTGTTAAATTTTTCCCTTTTAAAAACGGTGGTTTATTTCCTTTCAATAAACCGGATTCCTTTTAATTGCAAAATAAAAGTAGTTTAAAGAAAATATAACGAGTCTTTATTCAAATGTACACAGAAACAATCAACCCTATCGTGAATAAAAATTCCGCATGAAATTTGTTCCCTTTTATTTTTATAACATTGAATTTAAATAGGAAAAATGTGAAAAGGGAACAAATTTCATGTGGAATTTTAATTCACGATAGGGGTGAATTTTTAAATGAACGAACTCTATATTTTACTACACTTTGACCGTTTAATTTAACACACTTAGGCCCATTATTACAACTTGGCAATAGTTAGAGGTATGATGTTATCGGACAGATAAGAAGTATTTGGCCATTATAAGTTTAATCTAAAACCGACCGATAAGCTAAAGGGAAGATCATCTGGCCTTTAAATTTTATAGTGAGGTTTATATATTTGAAGTTGTCATATGTTCTGGAAAAAATGTCAACTTCATGAAAAATAAATTAATTTTAATTTTGTTTTGCCAATAAATAATTTGATAAACAAAAATGGAAAGCAGACGTTTGATTTATATTCTGAATATAATATTCATAACATGGAGAATATTTTTGAATACAGTCAGCCTCAAAGTAGACTGTTGAATTTGAATTTTTTTCACAAACATTTATTTTAGAAAAAAAAAATATTTTATTTTACAAGGAAGTTGTAATAACGTATAATTTTAAAAGTCACTTTATTCCTCACTTTAATTAAAGTTACCTTTTATTAGTAAGAACATTAGAGGCAAGTTGTAATAATGGCCCTTGAATTGCAGTTTGAGAACACTTTGATGTCTACTCAACGATGACTCACAATAAAATAATTTCGAGTGGCCCTGTTTGCTTAATTTATACAACAGCACCATCTTGTGGTAACTTGTGGCGGTGTCTAGAGAAGACACTCGAAAATTCCTTTCTATGGCCGTTAAACTCTTAATGTTGCCCGTACTGCGTATTAATAACTGCGTGTTATCAACAATGTTTATAAATAAAAACTTCTACAAATGCAAATGTTGATAAACATGCTGTATGTTGATAACAGGCGTTAAATTTAAATTGAAATAGAATTCCGTAATAGTATTCTTCCTAAAGCTTGGTATTCTGTTCGTCATTTCGTGCGAAATACTATCAAAAGTCCATATAAAAAAATTGATGCGAAATAAATGCGAAATAATGCTGCTGAAATTGTACTCTGTTCTTGTTGCGAAAAGTTACGAAATGTTTCTGGCAGCATGTTTATTCAACCAAAAAATGTATATGGCAACATTTTTTTTCAACTGCGAAATAATGTAAGCGGCACTTATTTCGCACGAAATTGAAAACAACAGCTGTTTAGATTTTATTTGTTGTGTTTTTAATTTAATAATTTTGCACAAAAATTATTCAAATTGAAAATAGTACTAATAAAACAAAAAATAATAAAGACAAAAATAAATTTAGTGAAACTGAGAAGCGTCTGATCATATCGGCAGTACGAAAAAGAAAAAATATAAGGAATAAAACCAATAAATTACATTGCAACCGCAACGCCATTAAAGCATCATGGATATTAATATAATTTTTGTATCCATTTCTTTAACACATAAAATAAAAACATATGGTTGTTGTTTATATAAAAGAAACAATGTTGCATACCTTCTTCTAAGTCGCGGCATTATCACTACTTGCTAATTGTAAAAATTTTCAAACGAAATAATTGATGTTGCTCAACAAATTTCACAAATTTGAACAGAGTACCATGCTTTATTGAAAATTCCACGTGAAACAATTGCCACTTAAATTATTTCGCTGTGAAAAAATAATGTTGCCAGATACATTTCATGTGTTTTTCACAAAATGAACAGAGTACTATTTCTGCAACATTTTTTCGTGAAAATTTCATGTGATTTTTTTTAACATGTATTTTGACAGCCTTCCACTTGAAATTTTGAACAGAGTACTAGGCTTAAGGTACGTATTTTTTTACGCGTTCATAGTCGTTGACGTCCTAACTTTGATTTTTGAACATAGTAATTTCTTTGTAAATTCCTGCTTTTTTAATAACATGTTTATTTGTATCGTGTTATAACATCAGTTGTAGGTAATTTTTTAAAACTTTAGCTTTCTAAAGGAGAATTTGCTTTTCCAATGTTCAGCTCTCATATCCCGCTACTGTCTTCTTAGTTTTATTCACTTATTATTAAAGGCCCACAACACAACAACGTCTCTAAATAAAGTTTTCTAAATTACTATGCAGTTTTACCTAGTCTGACAATTATCATACGTATACGTAATATGTGCATATGTATGTATGTGTGTCATGAATAAATATTAATCACACGTGTAGGTGTTCAGTAATTTAAACACATTTAAGGCTTTCTCAACCAACTACTTTTGCATACTTTTGCATTGTAATTTTTTTATTAAACTTTTGCTTAAAACTAAATCATTTATATTATAGTTATTAAGCAAGTTTGGGCATGTTGTAATACATATTCGTACATATGTATGTATGTATGTATGTACGTCATGCAGACGCATTAACGGCACATTCCTTTAAGTGTAAATATCAAATACATAAATATGATGCTACTTAAACATGTCCTGAAGCTGTTAAAGCACTTTGAGTTTTAATTCACTTAAAAGATTTGTTTGTTTGTTATTTTTTTTTCTCTCTACTTTTGCTCTTTTATATGACAGCAAAAAGTAAATGTAGGTATACATATGTATGTACATATATGTAGGTACACTGTCGGGCAAAACCGAGTGCATGTTTAATATGAGTTTTCTTAAAGGGTCATAAAATGATAAATAATAAAAGAAGTTTTGTCATCTTTTTATAATATTGAAAGTAATAATAACGCAAAAAACCCAATATAAAAACATAGAGCACGTTTTCCAGAATCCATTATAAAGTGTTGTTCTTAGTATGGTGTCTATAACAAACACCTTGTTTTTAATAACGCCTTGGCATATTTTCAACAAAGTTTTCCTTAAATTCACTTGGAATATTTTCCCATTCGACCTTAACAGTGTTCCATAGTTCTACTTTTTGCTAATACAATAAAGAGTAAATGGTAAAAATTTGACAAAAGTTACCTCGTTTTATATGTACATATATCATTTTATGAGCCTTTAAGTAAACTCATATTCAACATGCATTCGATTTTGCACGCCAGTGTAGGTATATACATATGTATATATAAGCATATATTTGAGTGTATAATACCATCATGCATTTGGATTATATTTAACCTATTACGTATGTATATTACATACATACTGAGAAATGTGTTTGTTTTTTGTGTACTCGTATGTGAACTTTAATACTTTTCCTGCTAAGACTCTCTTTGCACAGTTAAGATGTTGGAAGGACTAAAATTAAAGTAAATATTATCAAGTATATATTAATATATTTATAAAAAATCACAAAATTTGGTTTATTTTTTCATTTTGTGTTATAATACAAATAAAAAACCTTTAATATACAGATACGAGCACATACATACATATCGTCACATAAAATGCAAAATAACGTATCATCACTTTTCACAATTTTACAGCAGAAGCAAAAAACGTTATAAAACGGAAAATATTGCATGTAGAAATGAAAATTTTTTTTAGCAAAGCTCAAAAAAGGATAGGAGATCAATTCCAGAAGAAAAAATAAAATTTTTCAAAAACGTGTTAAAGTTATGTTTGTTACGTTATTTTGAATTTAAATTTTCTGAAACAAAATGACGTATCATCAATGAACAAATTTTAATATGAAATGGAAAAATGCGTAAAAAAAAATCGAAAAGCGGTAAAATGAGGTTCAATAAAAGGCAATGGAGTTGTTTGTTTTTGTTAATATATCAATTTGCTGTGTTTTATTGCATAAAATTCGGTTTAACTAAACAACAAATGGAATTCATTTAAGGTTTTTTCTAAACACATTGTAGTTTACATACTAAGTAAATATGATAAAGGTAAAATTACTTAGTTTTTTATAAATAAGAATTAACATTAGGAAATAGGTTATTATTTAAAGGGTTATGTTGTCATAAACTAAATGACAGTCTGCTGCAGCAGATCAAAGTTTTCAAGTCTTGCAAATGTTGCCATTTCTTTTTGGAAATAGAAATGCCGCTTTGAACTTTTCTCACAATATTTCGAAACACATCTAGCTTTCATTTGTCTAAGCATTATCTCATAAACATTTCCCTCAGAAATACCTTCATATTTCAATCCACACATTCGACTTAATTTACTATTTTTTCTTTTATTTTTACTTTTCTTAGATATTTTCACATTTTCATTGTAATTATTTTCAATATTAGAACACATTTTGTATATTTTCATCAATATTTATTAACTTTTTTTTGCTAATTTTTACATTAATATCACAAAACTCACATATGAACAAAAGAAAATTCCATAAGCAGATCAATACACAAGCCTACTTGATAAGAAAAACAAAATTTTAAATTATGTTTATACTTGTTACCAATGTGATGATGCGTTGTTTTGGTTTTTGAATATTGTGTACTTGATGATACGTTATTTTGACTTTTCTTTATAAAATCGTTATTTTTTGACGCAGATGCATAATTTTTTTTGGAGACGTGTCTTTTTATCTAATGAATCATAATCAATCAAAAACCCGATTTTCATTTTTTTTGATGACCCGTTGTTTTGCATTTCTGGTGACGATATATACGTATATTTATATTTGATTAAAATTCTCTAAAAACATTTTTAGTCTAAAAAAGGGCTGTGTATAAATTGATAAGTTAAACTGATAAGAAAAAATTGATAAGTTGACACTGTTGCATGGTTGAATGTCTAATAATTGGGTGGGTCTGTTTTGTGTGTATGCTTATATGTAGGTATCTAACGGGTCCGCCATCTAACGTTTTTTGTTTTAACTAGTGTTTATTTCGTCTGCTCATGTCTGATTTGACAGATAATTAGTTTTATCCTTCCGCTGAACGAATACGGTTGTGTATACGCTTGAACAACGCTGGGAAATATTTCGACATTACTTTGAAAATCATGATAATGTTGCAGAATGTGTGCGAAAATTGCGTATAGATTTTGTAAGAAGAGAAGCACCGTCAGCTCCGTATGTTCGTTATCTTGTGAAAAAGCGATAAACCAAAAACAGAGCGTACAACCGAGAATATTGCTGCTGTGGCAGAAAGTGTGCGTGAAGCGCCATCAACATAAATTCACAGTCTTTCTCAACAATTGAACATTTCGGAGACATCATTGAGACGAATTTTGCATAAAGACCTTGGTATGACGCCATACAAAGTCCAATTGGTTCAGAAGTTGAAGCCAACTGACCATCCAATGCGTTTTCGCCTGCGATCGACTTACAGAAGATGCCGATTTTGCAAAAAAAAATCAATTTTCAGATGAAGCTCATTTTGATTTTGGCGGGTATGTAAACAAGCAAAATTGTCGCATTTGGGGCACAGAAAACCCGCACGCATACATTGAAAAGCCGATGCACCCAAAACGAGTCACTGTTTGGTGCTGATTTTGGTCCAAAAGCATAATTGGGCCATTTTTCTTCGAAACTGAGCAAGGAGTGGCCGTTACAGTCAATGGCGATCGTTATCGCGCCATGTTGAACGAATTTTTGTTCACAAAAATTGAAGAGGATGATATTGGCAACATTTGGTTTCAACAGGACGGCGCTACGTGCCACACAGCCGAAGCTACACTCGATGTTTTGCGCCCTCTTTTTGAAGATCGCATTATCAGCCGCAGAGCTGATGTCGTTTGGCCAACTCGGAGCTGCGATTTGACACCGTTGGACTGTTATTTGTGGGGTGCCGTCAAAGATAAGTGTTACGCCGACAAGCCAGAGACAATTGACGCTTTAAAGGACAATATTCGTGAAGCCATTGGTGAAATACAATCGATAATGTGCTTAAAAATTGGACCGATCGTGTAGGCTACTGCATGGCTAGCCGAGGCAGCCGTTTGAATGAAATTATTTTCCATTATTAACCAGAAGGATTGTACTTTCAAATACAAAAAGAAATTTGAGAAAATATTCAGAAAATATTATATGGCGGACCCTTTATGTGTGTGGCCTGGTTGTGTTTTTTTTTAATTGGTTTAGTATGCAAGGATAAGCTTTAGGTGTCACTGTTTTGATGTGATACTTTGTACAGGACGACTGAGTACATAAAATGTGTATTCTTCAGGCTCTTGTGTGTTTGTGTGTGCGTGTTTGTGTGTGATTGTGTTTTTTTCGGTGAAAGAAAAACTTTAATGGATTTTGGTAAGGTAGTTTAATACCAACAAGTATCACATGCTAGGTGTTAATTTATCACTGTCGTTACTACTCCAGCAAACAACGACTGGTATTCTTGGCACAATGAAAATACTGTTGAATATGATGACGAGCATGTTGGAGGCGATGTTTTCTCATGTACATATTGCAACCACGAAAAATATGCATTCTCATCAGCATCATCATCGCTGCCATTACACAACTCAATGTCTTTTGCAGTAAATGAAGGCAGCCGGAAAATCACTTTAGCCTTTTACATAAATGCATTAGACACACACTTGTTCAAATATTCACGCACACACACAGAGTTTTTCTCTGTCTCTTACCAAAGACAGCGACAACATTGTCAAAGTGTAAAAAGCCAAATGCCAAAAAACAAAAACTACCAACACACCCACACATTCGCCAACACTTGCACCGGCAAAAGTGAAAGAGCCAATGGCTGTCTTACGGATGTTGTAAATGTGTATCAAGTGATTTATAGATAAAGGACATTCGCGTTATTGCATGTTAACTTGGGTTATATGGCCATATGTTTGATGTATTATAAATACACATATTTACATGCCTGCCAACATAAGCCATATACACACACACACAATCACACGGAAATACGAAACTGTTGCAAGTTGCCCTATAACCAGCACAAAGTTTGCACTGGGTTTTTTGTTGGCTGCTGTTTTTTTTTTTCTTCTTATATTTATTAGCAGACACAGTAAACCGCTTAAAACTTTTGCCCAGCACAACGAATATTTTATTTCCGTAAATTTTTAGCGGAAATGCAAATGGGAAACAAGCAGGATGGGAGTTGGAAATTGTGCACTCGTCTAAAGATCAACATCCTTTAAACAAAACAACAGCAACAGCAACTAAGAGAAGAAACCAACAAAAAAATAAAAAAAAAAACATCAAACAAACCGGTAATACATGAGAGGCCTACATATGCAAATAAACAAACAAACAAACAAACCAACTAAAATAATAACAATAACATTAACCCTTCTTCTGTAATTGTTGACTCACTTAATATGTTTGTTCCCAGCATACCTTTCTAGGAGCGCTCCGAAAAAGGAGTCAGAAAAGACTCCAACAAAAGAGCATTTTCGGAGCGAAAGAAAAATTTGCTTGTTACTGTCCTGAGTCGGCACGCAGTATGACTCAGAAATTCCACTTAATTATGTGTGTACCAAAGCGTTCCTGTTATTTGTGCTTTGAACACAAGAATGATAAAAACAAGATTACACAGAGCCCCAAAAAACCACTCATAAAAGACTCTTTTCTGACATTATCTAAGAGCTCTTTCTGACGGACCATTTTCGAATGTAATCACCCTCTTTTCTGAAGGTTTTCGGAGCAATTATGAGTGTTTTTTGGGCTCATAAAGAGCGTTAAAGCTCCGAAAAAGATGTCAGAAAATACTCTTTTCGGACTCATATGGCTTGCTGGGTATAATGTGTGTATGAATGTATGTGTAGCTGCATAAAATGTATGTGAGTATTTATATAACTCTACAACACTCTAGCAGCTGCTGTTTTTTTTTTTCAAACATAAAACTACCATGCCGCAACAAACACGGTCTCTCCTACTCACACTTTTGTTTCCAAAACAGCTAAATATTCTGTATAGGTGTGTGTGTGTTTGGATGTGTGTCTATGTGTGTTTATTTAAATTTTAAAACAAAAAACCCAGCCAAGTTGAAGAGTAGTTTTGTGTTTTGCTTTAATTTGTGAACGAGAGTGAGTGTGTGTGTTGCCAGTATGTTTATGGCAGCCTCATGTTTAAAACTAGCAAGTTTTCCTAATGAATGTCGTCACACAACTAAAACAACAACAACAACAACAAAGCTAAAACCACACATGATAGTTTTCACAGCCAAAACACAGCCTGAGACCGTGCTCCCGCCCGTGTTGCATGTTTCGGGTTGAAACATCAAAAGACTAAATATTCCTTCGATAATAAAATTCATGCATAAATAAATTTGTCCGTGTTATAAACTGTTTGAAACTGACTAATCGAATAAAACTGGTGTGCAAATAGTTTAACTAGAACAAAAATTCATTCAAATGCATAGTTTGCAAGCTTCTAAGTGTATTTAATTAACATTTCTGTAGGTAGCTCTTTGTTTTTATTCCAAAATTGTATTTGATTAATTATGCTTACAAAATAAAATATCGTACAGAAATTTTATAAAAATAAATCTTATAAAATTAAAAGAGAAATTATCCTTTAGTTTCTGTAAGCGGCTGTCTGAAACGTGTTAAGAAAAATATATTTACAAAAATGCTGTAAAGTTTTAACTCAACTTAAAAAATTGTTTTTAGGTAAATTGAACATTTCATATGAGCGGGTGAATTCCAAAGCTCTTTCGTTCAAAAAATTTAAAAATTGAGATAACAATGGCTGCTGTTAGTTCTTTTGCTACTTTATAAGGATAAATATACTGATTGTATCAATTCATATCCTTTCTTATGTCTTTTTATATCCAATTAACAGTCATTGTCAAAACTATCTCGTTGAATATTTCGTAGCAAAACTCGTTGGTTCCCTGTTTGAAGTGAGTTAAAGTACCATCGTGTGTGATGAAATTCCAAATGTTTTATGTATTAATTTTTCCTTTTATTACTGTAATTGTTAAGATTATTACTCGCAATTATTAAGATCATTATTGTGATTTGTTTGGAAATACAACAACCATTAAAATGGTCAGATAACTTTGCAAGAGGAGATTAATTATACAATGAATTCCTGCGATCCTGAACCATTTTTGAGGTGAGGAAAGCAAATCAAAGATATTATTCCATTAAACCTGAAAAGAAAAAAAGATGTTGGAGCCCTTTTGTCCAATCTTTTTGGAGAAAATTGGAGACAAAACGAAATGCTGGTCATGGCGTGGCAGAAAACAACGAGGAGTAAACTGAAGATGAAGTACTTTCTTTCTCTGTTTAAAAGTTCATGTGATTTATTTTAATTTTTTAACAAGTTTCCTTAGTTTTAATAAATTAAAATATAGTCAAGCTAAATAATTATAGTGGATTATTTATTGTGAGTTGCAAAACTCATTTGTTTCGAACATTCAAACATTAGTTCGTTCCAAACTTCAAAACTTGATTTTTCTTTTTGTAAATTTTAAGGTTTTAATAAAAAAAATATCCTAATATTTAAGAATTAGTAGCTTTCAACTTATTTGGCTCATTTACTAGGCTGTAGCAAGTTTTTAGCTTTTTCCGAGTTTTGCAAACTAGTTTCTAGTTTGTTTGGTACATTACTTAATATTGTGTGGCCTTTTCTAATCCGTAAAATATAGATTATATCGTGTTGCGACTAATTTCACAAATGATTACATTTCATCATCATGTTATTAAATGATTCAGAAACTGCATCAATTATGCACAGATTGTGAAAACTGAAATAAAATGTCCTAAATATGTAGCATAACCTGCGATGAACTTCTCTACCCAGTCTGGAAGCAGTGCCTGCCTGCCATTTGTATATTTATGGAAAACTCTTGGCAAAGAATATATAAACTTAGTGCTTTACTTTACACTGTTATGCTTGGTTTTCACTATGTCAGTTTTGTTGTCAAATTGTCCAAATTGTTGGTAATTTCATAACAATTTGGACAATTTGACAACAAATTGTTGGTAATTTCATAACAATTTGGACAATTTGACAACAAAACTGACATAGTGAAAACCAAGCATTACCGAACTTCATGTTACAAATATTTATTATTCTACAAATTTATTTTATCTTTATTTTCATTGTTTATCTCGAATGATTTCGCTATTTATCTTATTAATTTATTATTTTTTTCTTGTACTGTTTTCCAGATCCTACTTGGACTCTAAACGTTGGCATGAAGAATACAACAATAGCCAATGTACGATGCAATAAATCGCCTAGTATCAGTTTATAGAATACCTGTATACGAAAGCTAAATTTCCGGAAATCTGAAAGAATTATAATCTACATGAATTTACTTTAAAGAATATTACAACTAAACATGCATTTTATTAACTTATTCATAAAAAATTAAGGTAGACTTGAAATGTACTTTAAGAAAATTTTGTATGAAAATTTTCTCTAAAAGCACACTTCAACCTACTTTATTTTTTATGAATACGGCAGTTAGTCTTTAAGGATGTGAACAATTAATATATTTTATTTAAACTAAATAGCGTTTATTTACTACTATGCAGTGTTATGTTAAGAAAACTCTTTTTAAAAAACCAACAAATTATTGTTATTTTTATAATATGTTTATATAACTACAACTAGCCCTAGGAATATCCTTTAATTTGTAAGAAAAACCTTTAAAATTTCATTCATAATTAATAAAAATAATCAATTTACACAATTTCTTAATTTTTAGTTCGTTTTATTTAATAAAATATCAATATTTAGCAAAAAAAAAACAACTACGAAAATTAACAAAAAAAAAATAAAATCAAATTTCTTTCCTAATGTCCCTAAAATACACGTTGTGTTGTGTGACGTTGCACAATAAATTTGATTTGATTTTGCAAAAGTTCAAAATTTCAATCAAGTACCAGGAGCCCAGAAAGTGAGAAAAAGCAGCAAGAGATATTTTGAAATTTTTTTTGCAAAAATTTCCACAGCATACCTTAGGGATGTGAAAAGTATTTGAGTCACCCGGTGTTAATGCAAGTCAGGGTGTGTAGCCTAGGTAATTAGCACGAACAACAATTATGGTTGGTTTTTAAACAAATGCTTTACTGAACATGATAAAATGAAAAGATAATTTTAAGGTACTCCTGCTTCAATGGGTTGTGCGGAGCTTAAGAAATCTCATTCGCTTAGCTTAAATGCTATAAACGCTATTTAGTTTAAGTAGTTTTACGTTTAGATTTAGTTTCAACTTGTATATTCGACCATCATGCCACACTTTATCAAACGCTGCGTTACAACTACAGTTGTCTTCACTATTTAGCATCTTATTTACAGAAAAAGATCATAGAGTTCATATGCTTTTCGCGGACACCAATATTATTTAAATCGGTTAACCCGTTTGGAAGTTATTTGGATTTAAACATTATTTTAAAAAATTTCTTCTTTCTATTTAATTTTGTTCTCCTGGTAACAAAAATAATCTGCAAAATTTGAAGTTGATACTCATTGGAAGCGTAAGGAAGTCAGCTATCCGAAAAAATTAGTTAATTAGTTAAAAATTGAACAAATTCTATAGTTTGATAATTAGAAGTGAATCTATAGAATTTTACGGTTAAACATCCGCTTATCGTGGACGCTTAATAAATTTTTTAGATTGAGGAGAAAGCTGAATTCGTGCGCTTTACGCGGATATCAATATCTTTAAAATCGGTTAAGTCGTTTAGAAGTTATAAGCGTTTAGACAGTTTTCAAAAGCTATTTCAACCTACTACTCAGTTTTGAGCTCCTGGTACCAAAAAGTCGTTTGGCCAAAATTTTCTAAGTTAATTTGGCGGAGAAAATTTCTTTCGTTTTCGCATTTCTTTCGTTTTCGCATTTCGTTTTTCGTTTTCGCATCTCGCGAAGTTTGCAAAAACATCTCCTCGGCTTGTTGACATGAAACTATTGGCTTCAAGTGGTCAGAACTCCAATGATGCTTAACGCATACCCATGATGTTGGTACTCATTGGAAGCGTAAGGAAGTCAGCTATCCGAAAAAATTAGTTAATTAGTTAAAAATTGAACAAATTCTATAGTTTGATAATTAGAAGTGAATCTATAGAATTTTACGGTTAAACATCCGCTTATCGTGGACGCTTAATAAATTTTTTAGATTGAGGAGAAAGCTGAATTCGTGCGCTTTACGCGGATATCAATATCTTTAAAATCGGTTAAGTCGTTTAGAAGTTATAAGCGTTTAGACAGTTTTCAAAAGCTATTTCAACCTACTACTCAGTTTTGAGCTCCTGGTACCAAAAAGTCGTTTGGCCAAAATTTTCTAAGTTAATTTGGCGGAGAAAATTTCTTTCGTTTTCGCATTTCTTTCGTTTTCGCATTTCGTTTTTCGTTTTCGCATCTCGCGAAGTTTCCAAAAACATCTCCTCGGCTTGTTGACATGAAACTATTGGCTTCAAGTGGTCAGAACTCCAATGATGCTTAACGCATACCCATGATGTTGGTACTCATTGGAAGCGTAAGGAAGTCAGCTATCCGAAAAAATTAGTTAATTAGTTAAAAATTGAACAAATTCTATAGTTTGATAATTAGAAGTGAATCTATAGAATTTTACGGTTAAACATCCGCTTATCGTGGACGCTTAATAAATTTTTTAGATTGAGGAGAAAGCTGAATTCGTGCGCTTTACGCGGATATCAATATCTTTAAAATCGGTTAAGTCGTTTAGAAGTTATAAGCGTTTAGACAGTTTTCAAAAGCTATTTCAACCTACTACTCAGTTTTGAGCTCCTGGTACCAAAAAGTCGTTTGGCCAAAATTTTCTAAGTTAATTTGGCGGAGAAAATTTCTTTCGTTTTCGCATTTCGTTTTTCGTTTTCGCATCTCGCGAAGTTTCCAAAAACATCTCCTCGGCTTGTTGACATGAAACTATTGGCTTCAAGTGGTCAGAACTCCAATGATGCTTAACGCATACCCATGATGTTGGTACTCATTGGAAGCGTAAGGAAGTCAGCTATCCGAAAAAATTAGTTAATTAGTTAAAAATTGAACAAATTCTATAGTTTGATAATTAGAAGTGAATCTATAGAATTTTACGGTTAAACATCCGCTTATCGTGGACGCTTAATAAATTTTTCAGATTGAGGAGAAAGCTGAATTCGTGCGCTTTACGCGGATATCAATATCTTTAAAATCGGTTAAGTCGTTTAGAAGTTATAAGCGTTTAGACAGTTTTCAAAAGCTATTTCAACCTACTACTCAGTTTTGAGCTCCTGGTACCAAAAAGTCGTTTGGCCAAAATTTTCTAAGTTAATTTGGCGGAGAAAATTTCTTTCGTTTTCGCATTTCTTTCGTTTTCGCATTTCGTTTTTCGTTTTCGCATCTCGCGAAGTTTCCAAAAACATCTCCTCGGCTTGTTGACATGAAACTATTGGCTTCAAGTGGTCAGAACTCCAATGATGCTTAACGCATACCCATGAAGTTGGTACTCATTGGAAGCGTAAGGAAGTCAGCTATCCGAAAAAATTAGTTAATTAGTTAAAAATTGAACAAATTCTATAGTTTGATAATTAGAAGTGAATCTATAGAATTTTACGGTTAAACATCCGCTTATCGTGGACGCTTAATAAATTTTTTAGATTGAGGAGAAAGCTGAATTCGTGCGCTTTACGCGGATATCAATATCTTTAAAATCGGTTAAGTCGTTTAGAAGTTATAAGCGTTTAGACAGTTTTCAAAAGCTATTTCAACCTACTACTCAGTTTTGAGCTCCTGGTACCAAAAAGTCGTTTGGCCAAAATTTTCTAAGTTAATTTGGCGGAGAAAATTTCTTTCGTTTTCGCATTTCTTTCGTTTTCGCATTTCGTTTTTCGTTTTCGCATCTCGCGAAGTTTCCAAAAACATTGTTTACGCCAACAACATAATATGTTCATTTTTAACCCTATAACTCTAACAAACTTAGTTTTCGTTTATTATATATAAAAGCTGTAAGTTACCTAGATGAATAATTATAAACATAACTATTCATCTCTTTCTAAGTTTTTTAACGCCTAAAGGTAAACGTCAAGTTGGCTAAATATGTCCTAAGACTGCTTCCGTTTTTTTCTTCCATATTATAATTAAGTTTGAGTTCTGAGCTTAACAAGAAAAGAGGTAATTCAATCCGCAATAAAAGAAATTAAATTTGTCCAAAACCCTAATATTTTATTTGTTCATTTCTTTTCATTTCTTATTGGGGTTTTATTTCGAGTAAATAAAATAATCAAAGTTATTTTATTTACATTCCACTGATCTCCTCTTCAGTTTCCAACCATCACTTTCCTGCTATAAACATTGGTCCTTCGAGCCGGATTTTCCGATCGACCTTGTTCATCGCATGATTTAGCACAAAATTTGTCCTCCAATTCCGGAAGTTTTCACTTGCCGCCTGTGGATATCGAAACTTTTAATGGTGACTATTCCTCCTGGCCAACCTTTCGAGATATGTTTAACGCTGTCGTATCCAATTCTCGGGCCAGCAATGTCGAAAAATTGTTCTTTTTAACGCGAAAAACAACAGGTGAAGCCAGAGAAATAGTTCAAAAATGTCCCTTAACAAATCAAGGTTTCGACTTGGCATGGAGAAATCTATGTTTACAATATGAAAACCGAAGGATATTGGTTAACGGTCAGCTAAAGATTCTATTTAACCTAAAGGCTTGTCATTCCGAATCTGGCAACTCTATAAAACAATTGCAAAGAGATATTAATTCCTGTCTCTCTATCCTCAAACTGTACAATATAGATGTAGCAAGCTGGGATCCTATTTTCGTATTTTTATGTACAAGTAAACTTCCAGAGAATACATTTACATTATGGGAACAACAGTTGAAAGATAAGACCTCTATTCCACAGTGGTTAGAATTAGATAAATTCCTAACTAACCGCTATAGGACTCTAGAATCGGTGTCTGAGATTCGTGGGTCAAGTGGACCTAAACCTACTGATTCGAAAGCAAAGAATAATTCCAATTCTACTTCCAATAAAAAGGTTCATAGCTTTCAGACTAATGTATCCCTTCCTAAGTGTCAACTGTGTCCAAAAGAAGAACATACGATCCGTAAGTGCCCTAAATTTCTGAAAATGAGTTATGAACAACGCTTTACTGAGATAAAAAAGGAGGGCTTGTGTCTGAATTGCTTTTCAAAAACCCATAGCGTAAAAAACTGCACTAGCAAACATAAATGTTTCAAATGCAAAAAACAGCACAATACTCTTCTTCATAAGGAAGTTGATAACTCTCATGCAAATTTCCAAGGTCCAAGTTCGAGTTCTACCCTCAATCCTAATTCAGCTCCCTTTTCATCTTCGAATTCAAATACAATACAGTCCACCAAAGCTTCAACTTCAGCTCATGTTCAATCTTGTTTCGCTTCGAATTCAAAGGGTGTACTTTTGGGAACAGCTTGGGTGAATATTCTTCATTTAGGCACGAAATACCAAGTGAGAGCGTTAATAGATTCTGGGTCAGAAGGTACCTTTATCTCAGAACGCCTTTTTAACACCTATAATCTACCATCAAACCCTATTAATGCTCAGATTTCGGGGTTAAATAATACCATTTCCGCAAAAGTTCAACATCAATGTACGCTGGTATTAGGGTCCAACATAAATAGCGACATTGCAATTCCTGTTACAGCTCTAGTAGTTCCTCACTTATCTAATAATCTCCCCTCTCAAAGCCTTTCTCTTTCTACATTTTCGAATTTGCCTGATATTCAGTTAGCAGACCCTAAGTTCTATTCAAGTTCGAAAATTGACATGTTGATTGGTGGTGACGTTTTTCCTTTGATTCTTCGTTCAGGGATTATACATAACGTTTGTGAATCGCTTTTAGCCCAAGAAACCATTTTCGGGTGGATTCTTACTTTTCGTTACCTTTTAAGGAAGATTTTCCAAATAATCCAAACATTGGTAATTCTAGATCCAGTGCAATGGCACAATTTCTTAGAAATGAAGCTAGACTGATTCGAAATCCTGACCTTAAATTAGAATATGACAAAGTTGTACGTGAATACGAAGAACTTGGTCATATGACCAAAGTCAACTCTCCCAAGTTGACAGAAGATAAGGTATACTATCTTCCGCATCATGCCGTCATTAAGCCTGAGAGCATCACTACGAAGGTCCGTGTAGTTTTCAATGCCTCGTCTCCTTCTTCTAATGGGTCGAGTCTGAATTCTGTTCTACATGTAGGTCCGATACTGCAAAACGATCTTACATTACTCATTCTTCGGTGGCGATTCTTTAAGTTTGTTTTCAATGCTGACATTCAAAAAATGTATAGGCAGATACTAGTTGATCCAAGACACACTCCATACCAGCGAATTCTATTCCGCGATTCTCCAAATAGTCCAATACATGACTATGAATTGAAAACAGTCACCTTCGGTGTGAATTGTGCGCCATATTTGGCAATTCGAACGCTTCTACAGCTATCGGACGATGTTCAGAACACTTTTCCATTAGCAAGCTCAATTCTTCAAAAATCAATGTATGTAGACGACGTTTTGACCGGATCACATTCAAAAAGCGATGCTATTCAAGCAAAAAACGAGCTAATCCGAGCTCTACAATCAGCTGGGTTCGAGCTGAGAAAATGGACGTCCAATTCCGTGGACATATTAAAAGATATTCCAAAGGACCATTTACTTCATGAACACTTTCTGAAATTCGAGGATAATAGTTCTACAAAGACGCTTGGTATTCGTTGGAAGGCTAATTCCGATGAATTTTATTTCGATGCAAAACAATTCGAGAAAATAACTATATACACAAAAAGAGAAGTACTTTCGAGAATTGCTAAATTGTTTGACCCCGCTGGATGGTTAGCTCCATGTATAGTTCTTGCTAAAATACTTATGCAAAAAATATGGATAGATGGTACGGATTGGGACGAGAGCCTATCTCCTGATACTCTCAATCAGTGGAAGTTGTTCGAGGAGAGTTATTCTTCAATCAATTCCATACGGATTCCTCGATGGATTGGTTATATTCCGCATGCTGAAGTCCAATTCCATGGATTCTGCGATGCCTCGGAGAAGGCATACGCAGCAGCATTATACATTCGAGTTTCAACAAATAGTTCGGTTCAAACAAACTTGATATCTTCTAAAACCAAAGTTGCTCCAATCAAGACCCTGTCCATTCCGCGACTTGAACTGTGTGGAGCACTACTTCTTGCTGAGATGATTGAAAACGTGCTGCCGTTTCTAGATATCGATAACTATACAATATCATGCTGGACAGATTCGACTATTGTGATTTCTTGGCTAGCAAAACCACCATGTAATTGGCTAACTTTCGTAGCTAACCGTGTTTCAAAAATTACGCAAATCGTCCCCTTTTCTAGATGGAATCATGTAGCCTCCGAGGAAAATCCTGCTGATTTAGCAAGCCGTGGGCTCTCACCCCTTGAATTAAAGAAGAGTGAAATATGGTGGTTTGGTCCATCTTGGCTTAAGAAGTCTGTTTCCGATGGGCCAAGTCGAAATTTGTCTAATATTCCAACTACAAACCTAGAAATCAAGCCTATTCGAGTACATTTTACATACTTTTCGGACTTTGAAGATTTGTTAGAAAGGTTTTCATCCTTTTCCAGGGCAATGCGTGTGATGGCATATGTTTACAGGTTTTTCTACAGAACTCATCCACGATTTCGTTCAAATTTCTACAGAGACTCCACCTCGATTACTAGTTTCGAAATAATTTCGATCCGCGACAAACTTATTTCTGTTTGTCAAAAGGTTGCGTTTGCAAATGACTACAAAGCTCTTTCATCTCGACAAATTCTTCCAAAATCTAGCAGTATTCTGAACCTTAACCCGTTTTTGGATCCAGAAGGTTTAATCCGTTCTTGTGGTCGATTGGAGTTGTCTTCGAACCTATCGTATAATGAAAAACACCCGATAATCATACCATACAATTCACAATTCGCTAGACTTCTGGTAAAATTTATCCACGATATCAGTTTACACGGTGGAAATCAATTAGTTCTTCGAGTGCTTCGTACACAATATTGGATCCCGAAAGCCAAAAATCTCATAAAATCTACAATAAACAAATGTAAGACATGTCTCATATATAAGAAACGCTGTCAAAAGCAAATAATGGCAGCTTTGCCGCCCGAACGTTGTGAATTCAGTCGTCCATTTACTAATACAGGACTAGATTTCGCGGGTCCTTTCGACATTAAGAGCTATTCTGGTCGAGGTTGCCGAATTACAAAAGGATATGTATGTGTCTTCGTTTGTTTTTCTACAAAAGCTATTCATTTAGAGGCTACATCCGACCTCTCATCTCCCGTCTTCCTAGCAGCATTCAGTAGATTCGTGTCACGTCGGGGATGCCCTTTAAACCTTTATTCGGACAATGGCACAAACTTCGTTGGGGCATCTCGCATACTAGCGAAAGAGTTTCTTAAAACTACACAACAACGCATTCAAACGATCTATGCACAACAAAATATCACGTGGCATTTTATTCCAGCAGGTGCCCCTCATATGGGCGGACTATGGGAGGCTGGAGTAAAAAGTTTTAAAGCTCATTTCCGGAAAACGGCAGGTTGTTTTAAATACACATATGAAGAGTTCTCCACACTATTGTCAAAAATTGAATCTTGCTTGAATTCCCGTCCGATATCTCCTATGTCCACTGATCCATCAGATCTCTGCGCCCTAACTCCAGGTCATTTCCTTATAGGATCGCCTATCCTCGCACCTATAGACCCACCAATAAATGATTCTTCCGTATCCATAACTAACCGATGGCAAAAATTAAAACTTGTTCACCAAAATTTCTGCCAACGATGGAAAAATGAATATCTGAAAGAGCTTCATAAGAGAATAAAAGGGAAAAATCCTGAACAAAATCTACAGGAAGGTGCACTCGTCGTCGTAAGAGATGAAAACCTACCACCAAATTCATGGCGACTTGGTAGAGTTTCGAAAATCTACAGTGGGTTAGATAATCGAGTACGCGTTGCTGAAATATTAACACAACGAGGAATGATAACTCGTCCAATCGTTAAACTTATTCTTCTGCCGACAGAATCTTAGGTGTTTACTTTTCTACTCTTTTCTTTACTTATTATATTTTCTTTTTCAGATTAACATGCCTAAAACCACTTCCTCCAACTCGAAAAGTTTCCGCGATGGACTTACCAGATCATATAATGCTTTTCCATGCAGAATATGTAACAGACCACATCCTTTGCGCACCTGTAGGAAATTTTTGGCGATGAATATAAGTGATCGCATCAATGCTGTTCGTAAGCACAAATATTGTTCCAACTGCCTAGCACATGAGCATTCACATGGCATATGTTTTTCAAAGCACGGATGCAAGCATTGCCACAAATGCCACCACACCCTCCTGCATGTGAATCCACGTCTAGTGAAAGACTTATTGTCACGCCGCTCAAGATCTCGTTCGCCTTCTCCACGTCCTACAAACTATCGGAAAAGCAACTCTTCGTCCAAGTCGGAAGCAGAAACATCAATACCTTTGACCTCAAAATCAACTTCATTGACCTCGATATTACGCCAAAATATAGTAATCCTTTTGCCTACCGTCCTTGTTAAGGTTTCTTCTACCCACGCAAGATGTTTACTTGACTCAGGATCTACCGTTAGTAGAGTTTCCAAAAGGTTCGTGGATAAACTGAACTTAACAGCGTTTAGTTTACGAGACGAAACATTTTGTCCAATAATTCTAAAATCCCGATTCGATTCGAGTTCCAAAATCGAGGGAACATTCCGTGTCGACAATCGCATAACTCTCCGAACCCCGTCTGAATCCATTCCCGAAGACTATAAGAAACATTTCCGTGATATGTTCCTCGCCGATTCTAAATTCTACGAATCGGCTTCGATCGACATCATTATCGGTGCAGACCTTTATCATAAGGTCAATCTTGAAGGTGTTTTTTCAAAACCTGGCTGTCCTACAGCACAAAGCACCATTTTCGGGTGGACTATTTATGGTCCATGTTCACTATAATTTCGAAATGCACTTTTAGGCATGCAAAATACGAAACGTACATTTATTTAATCTTATTCATTGAATTGTTAATTTCTACAAAATTTACATTTGTATTTAGTATGTAAGAACTTGAATATTACTAAAATTGAATTGAATTCTTATTAATTATTATTAATTCCTTTTTTTACTTATTAATTTTAAGTCTACCTTTTCTAAATAATGTTTGTTCTACAGCAGTATTAGGACATGGCCACATGACTTCCTTCATTAATTTGCACGTATCCTGCAAGGCGGGCGGCAATGTTTACGCCAACAACATAATATGTTCATTTTTAACCCTATAACTCTAACAAACTTAGTTTTCGTTTATTATATATAAAAGCTGTAAGTTACCTAGATGAATAATTATAAACATAACTATTCATCTCTTTCTAAGTTTTTTAACGCCTAAAGGTAAACGTCAAGTTGGCTAAATATGTCCTAACACTGCTTCCGTTTTTTTCTTCCATATTATAATTAAGTTTGAGTTCTGAGCTTAACAAGAAAAGAGGTAATTCAATCCGCAATAAAAGAAATTAAATTTGTCCAAAACCCTAATATTTTATTTGTTCATTTCTTTTCATTTCTTATTGGGGTTTTATTTCGAGTAAATAAAATAATCAAAGTTATTTTATTTACATTCCACTGATCTCCTCTTCAGTTTCCAACCATCACTTTCCTGCTATAAACAAACATCTCCTCGGCTTGTTGACATGAAACTATTGGCTTCAAGTGGTCAGAACTCCAATGATGCTTAACGCATACCCATGATGTTGGTACTCATTGGAAGCGTAAGGAAGTCAGCTATCCGAAAAAATTAGTTAATTAGTTAAAAATTGAACAAATTCTATAGTTTGATAATTAGAAGTGAATCTATAGAATTTTACGGTTAAACATCCGCTTATCGTGGACGCTTAATAAATTTTTTAGATTGAGGAGAAAGCTGAATTCGTGCGCTTTACGCGGATATCAATATCTTTAAAATCGGTTAAGTCGTTTAGAAGTTATAAGCGTTTAGACAGTTTTCAAAAGCTATTTCAACCTACTACTCAGTTTTGAGCTCCTGGTACCAAAAAGTCGTTTGGCCAAAATTTTCTAAGTTAATTTGGCGGAGAAAATTTCTTTCGTTTTCGCATTTCTTTCGTTTTCGCATTTCGTTTTTCGTTTTCGCATCTCGCGAAGTTTCCAAAAACATCTCCTCGGCTTGTTGACATGAAACTATTGGCTTCAAGTGGTCAGAACTCCAATGATGCTTAACGCATACCCATGATGTTGGTACTCATTGGAAGCGTAAGGAAGTCAGCTATCCGAAAAAATTAGTTAATTAGTTAAAAATTGAACAAATTCTATAGTTTGATAATTAGAAGTGAATCTATAGAATTTTACGGTTAAACATCCGCTTATCGTGGACGCTTAATAAATTTTTTAGATTGAGGAGAAAGCTGAATTTGTGCGCTTTACGCGGATATCAATATCTTTAAAATCGGTTAAGTCGTTTAGAAGTTATAAGCGTTTAGACAGTTTTCAAAAGCTATTTCAACCTACTACTCAGTTTTGAGCTCCTGGTACCAAAAAGTCGTTTGGCCAAAATTTTCTAAGTTAATTTGGCGGAGAAAATTTCTTTCGTTTTCGCATTTCTTTCGTTTTCGCATTTCGTTTTTCGTTTTCGCATCTCGCGAAGTTTCCAAAAACATCTCCTCGGCTTGTTGACATGAAACTATTGGCTTCAAGTGGTCAGAACTCCAATGATGCTTAACGCATACCCATGATGTTGGTACTCATTGGAAGCGTAAGGAAGTCAGCTATCCGAAAAAATTAGTTAATTAGTTAAAAATTGAACAAATTCTATAGTTTGATAATTAGAAGTGAATCTATAGAATTTTACGGTTAAACATCCGCTTATCGTGGACGCTTAATAAATTTTTTAGATTGAGGAGAAAGCTGAATTCGTGCGCTTTACGCGGATATCAATATCTTTAAAATCGGTTAAGTCGTTTAGAAGTTATAAGCGTTTAGACAGTTTTCAAAAGCTATTTCAACCTACTACTCAGTTTTGAGCTCCTGGTACCAAAAAGTCGTTTGGCCAAAATTTTCTAAGTTAATTTGGCGGAGAAAATTTCTTTCGTTTTCGCATTTCTTTCGTTTTCGCATTTCGTTTTTCGTTTTCGCATCTCGCGAAGTTTCCAAAAACATCTCCTCGGCTTGTTGACATGAAACTATTGGCTTCAAGTGGTCAGAACTCCAATGATGCTTAACGCATACCCATGATGTTGGTACTCATTGGAAGCGTAAGGAAGTCAGCTATCCGAAAAAATTAGTTAATTAGTTAAAAATTGAACAAATTCTATAGTTTGATAATTAGAAGTGAATCTATAGAATTTTACGGTTAAACATCCGCTTATCGTGGACGCTTAATAAATTTTTTAGATTGAGGAGAAAGCTGAATTCGTGCGCTTTACGCGGATATCAATATCTTTAAAATCGGTTAAGTCGTTTAGAAGTTATAAGCGTTTAGACAGTTTTCAAAAGCTATTTCAACCTACTACTCAGTTTTGAGCTCCTGGTACCAAAAAGTCGTTTGGCCAAAATTTTCTAAGTTAATTTGGCGGAGAAAATTTCTTTCGTTTTCGCATTTCTTTCGTTTTCGCATTTCGTTTTTCGTTTTCGCATCTCGCGAAGTTTCCAAAAACATCTCCTCGGCTTGTTGACATGAAACTATTGGCTTCAAGTGGTCAGAACTCCAATGATGCTTAACGCATACCCATGATGTTGGTACTCATTGGAAGCGTAAGGAAGTCAGCTATCCGAAAAAATTAGTTAATTAGTTAAAAATTGAACAAATTCTATAGTTTGATAATTAGAAGTGAATCTATAGAATTTTACGGTTAAACATCCGCTTATCGTGGACGCTTAATAAATTTTTTAGATTGAGGAGAAAGCTGAATTTGTGCGCTTTACGCGGATATCAATATCTTTAAAATCGGTTAAGTCGTTTAGAAGTTATAAGCGTTTAGACAGTTTTCAAAAGCTATTTCAACCTACTACTCAGTTTTGAGCTCCTGGTACCAAAAAGTCGTTTGGCCAAAATTTTCTAAGTTAATTTGGCGGAGAAAATTTCTTTCGTTTTCGCATTTCTTTCGTTTTCGCATTTCGTTTTTCGTTTTCGCATCTCGCGAAGTTTCCAAAAACATCTCCTCGGCTTGTTGACATGAAACTATTGGCTTCAAGTGGTCAGAACTCCAATGATGCTTAACGCATACCCATGATGTTGGTACTCATTGGAAGCGTAAGGAAGTCAGCTATCCGAAAAAATTAGTTAATTAGTTAAAAATTGAACAAATTCTATAGTTTGATAATTAGAAGTGAATCTATAGAATTTTACGGTTAAACATCCGCTTATCGTGGACGCTTAATAAATTTTTTAGATTGAGGAGAAAGCTGAATTCGTGCGCTTTACGCGGATATCAATATCTTTAAAATCGGTTAAGTCGTTTAGAAGTTATAAGCGTTTAGACAGTTTTCAAAAGCTATTTCAACCTACTACTCAGTTTTGAGCTCCTGGTACCAAAAAGTCGTTTGGCCAAAATTTTCTAAGTTAATTTGGCGGAGAAAATTTCTTTCGTTTTCGCATTTCGTTTTTCGTTTTCGCATCTCGCGAAGTTTCCAAAAACATCTCCTCGGCTTGTTGACATGAAACTATTGGCTTCAAGTGGTCAGAACTCCAATGATGCTTAACGCATACCCATGATGTTGGTACTCATTGGAAGCGTAAGGAAGTCAGCTATCCGAAAAAATTAGTTAATTAGTTAAAAATTGAACAAATTCTATAGTTTGATAATTAGAAGTGAATCTATAGAATTTTACGGTTAAACATCCGCTTATCGTGGACGCTTAATAATTTTTTTAGATTGAGGAGAAAGCTGAATTCGTGCGCTTTACGCGGATATCAATATCTTTAAAATCGGTTAAGTCGTTTAGAAGTTATAAGCGTTTAGACAGTTTTCAAAAGCTATTTCAACCTACTACTCAGTTTTGAGCTCCTGGTACCAAAAAGTCGTTTGGCCAAAATTTTCTAAGTTAATTTGGCGGAGAAAATTTCTTTCGTTTTCGCATTTCGTTTTTCGTTTTCGCATCTCGCGTAGTTTCCAAAAACATCTCCTCGGCTTGTTGACATGAAACTATTGGCTTCAAGTGGTCAGAACTCCAATGATGCTTAACGCATACCCATGATGTTGGTACTCATTGGAAGCGTAAGGAAGTCAGCTATCCAAAAAAATTAGTTAATTAGTTAAAAATTGAACAAATTCTATAGTTTGATAATTAGAAGTGAATCTATAGAATTTTACGGTTAAACATCCGCTTATCGTGGACGCTTAATAAATTTTTTAGATTGAGGAGAAAGCTGAATTCGTGCGCTTTACGCGGATATCAATATCTTTAAAATCGGTTAAGTCGTTTAGAAGTTATAAGCGTTTAGACAGTTTTCAAAAGCTATTTCAACCTACTACTCAGTTTTGAGCTCCTGGTACCAAAAAGTCGTTTGGCCAAAATTTTCTAAGTTAATTTGGCGGAGAAAATTTCTTTCGTTTTCGCATTTCTTTCGTTTTCGCATTTCGTTTTTCGTTTTCGCATCTCGCGAAGTTTCCAAAAACATCTCCTCGGCTTGTTGACATGAAACTATTGGCTTCAAGTGGTCAGAACTCCAATGATGCTTAACGCATACCCATGATGTTGGTACTCATTGGAAGCGTAAGGAAGTCAGCTATCCGAAAAAATTAGTTAATTAGTTAAAAATTGAACAAATTCTATAGTTTGATAATTAGAAGTGAATCTATAGAATTTTACGGTTAAACATCCGCTTATCGTGGACGCTTAATAAATTTTTTAGATTGAGGAGAAAGCTGAATTCGTGCGCTTTACGCGGATATCAATATCTTTAAAATCGGTTAAGTCGTTTAGAAGTTATAAGCGTTTAGACAGTTTTCAAAAGCTATTTCAACCTACTACTCAGTTTTAAGCTCCTGGTACCAAAAAGTCGTTTGGCCAAAATTTTCTAAGTTAATTTGGCGGAGAAAATTTCTTTCGTTTTCGCATTTCGTTTTTCGTTTTCGCATCTCGCGAAGTTTCCAAAAACATCTCCTCGGCTTGTTGACATGAAACTATTGGCTTCAAGTGGTCAGAACTCCAATGATGCTTAACGCATACCCATGATGTTGGTACTCATTGGAAGCGTAAGGAAGTCAGCTATCCAAAAAAATTAGTTAATTAGTTAAAAATTGAACAAATTCTATAGTTTGATAATTAGAAGTGAATCTATAGAATTTTACGGTTAAACATCCGCTTATCGTGGACGCTTAATAAATTTTTTAGATTGAGGAGAAAGCTGAATTCGTGCGCTTTACGCGGATATCAATATCTTTAAAATCGGTTAAGTCGTTTAGAAGTTATAAGCGTTTAGACAGTTTTCAAAAGCTATTTCAACCTACTACTCAGTTTTGAGCTCCTGGTACCAAAAAGTCGTTTGGCCAAAATTTTCTAAGTTAATTTGGCGGAGAAAATTTCTTTCGTTTTCGCATTTCTTTCGTTTTCGCATTTCGTTTTTCGTTTTCGCATCTCGCGAAGTTTCCAAAAACATCTCCTCGGCTTGTTGACATGAAACTATTGGCTTCAAGTGGTCAGAACTCCAATGATGCTTAACGCATACCCATGATGTTGGTACTCATTGGAAGCGTAAGGAAGTCAGCTATCCGAAAAAATTAGTTAATTAGTTAAAAATTGAACAAATTCTATAGTTTGATAATTAGAAGTGAATCTATAGAATTTTACGGTTAAACATCCGCTTATCGTGGACGCTTAATAAATTTTTTAGATTGAGGAGAAAGCTGAATTCGTGCGCTTTACGCGGATATCAATATCTTTAAAATCGGTTAAGTCGTTTAGAAGTTATAAGCGTTTAGACAGTTTTCAAAAGCTATTTCAACCTACTACTCAGTTTTGAGCTCCTGGTACCAAAAAGTCGTTTGGCCAAAATTTTCTAAGTTAATTTGGCGGAGAAAATTTCTTTCGTTTTCGCAATTCTTTCGTTTTCGCATTTCGTTTTTCGTTTTCGCATCTCGCGAAGTTTCCAAAAACATCTCCTCGGCTTGTTGACATGAAACTATTGGCTTCAAGTGGTCAGAACTCCAATGATGCTTAACGCATACCCATGATGTTGGTACTCATTGGAAGCGTAAGGAAGTCAGCTATCCGAAAAAATTAGTTAATTAGTTAAAAATTTAACAAATTCTATAGTTTGATAATTAGAAGTGAATCTATAGAATTTTACGGTTAAACATCCGCTTATCGTGGACGCTTAATAAATTTTTTAGATTGAGGAGAAAGCTGAATTCGTGCGCTTTACGCGGATATCAATATCTTTAAAATCGGTTAAGTCGTTTAGAAGTTATAAGCGTTTAGACAGTTTTCAAAAGCTATTTCAACCTACTACTCAGTTTTAAGCTCCTGGTACCAAAAAGTCGTTTGGCCAAAATTTTCTAAGTTAATTTGGCGGAGAAAATTTCTTTCGTTTTCGCATTTCGTTTTTCGTTTTCGCATCTCGCGAAGTTTCCAAAAACATCTCCTCGGCTTGTTGACATGAAACTATTGGCTTCAAGTGGTCAGAACTCCAATGATGCTTAACGCATACCCATGATGTTGGTACTCATTGGAAGCGTAAGGAAGTCAGCTATCCAAAAAAATTAGTTAATTAGTTAAAAATTGAACAAATTCTATAGTTTGATAATTAGAAGTGAATCTATAGAATTTTACGGTTAAACATCCGCTTATCGTGGACGCTTAATAAATTTTTTAGATTGAGGAGAAAGCTGAATTCGTGCGCTTTACGCGGATATCAATATCTTTAAAATCGGTTAAGTCGTTTAGAAGTTATAAGCGTTTAGACAGTTTTCAAAAGCTATTTCAACCTACTACTCAGTTTTAAGCTCCTGGTACCAAAAAGTCGTTTGGCCAAAATTTTCTAAGTTAATTTGGCGGAGAAAATTTCTTTCGTTTTCGCATTTCGTTTTTCGTTTTCGCATCTCGCGAAGTTTCCAAAAACATCTCCTCGGCTTGTTGACATGAAACTATTGGCTTCAAGTGGTCAGAACTCCAATGATGCTTAACGCATACCCATGATGTTGGTACTCATTGGAAGCGTAAGGAAGTCAGCTATCCGAAAAAATTAGTTAATTAGTTAAAAATTGAACAAATTCTATAGTTTGATAATTAGAAGTGAATCTATAGAATTTTACGGTTAAACATCCGCTTATCGTGGACGCTTAATAAATTTTTTAGATTGAGGAGAAAGCTGAATTCGTGCGCTTTACGCGGATATCAATATCTTTAAAATCGGTTAAGTCGTTTAGAAGTTATAAGCGTTTAGACAGTTTTCAAAAGCTATTTCAACCTACTACTCAGTTTTAAGCTCCTGGTACCAAAAAGTCGTTTGGCCAAAATTTTCTAAGTTAATTTGGCGGAGAAAATTTCTTTCGTTTTCGCATTTCGTTTTTCGTTTTCGCATCTCGCGAAGTTTCCAAAAACATCTCCTCGGCTTGTTGACATGAAACTATTGGCTTCAAGTGGTCAGAACTCCAATGATGCTTAACGCATACCCATGATGTTGGTACTCATTGGAAGCGTAAGGAAGTCAGCTATCCGAAAAAATTAGTTAATTAGTTAAAAATTGAACAAATTCTATAGTTTGATAATTAGAAGTGAATCTATAGAATTTTACGGTTAAACATCCGCTTATCGTGGACGCTTAATAAATTTTTTAGATTGAGGAGAAAGCTGAATTCGTGCGCTTTACGCGGATATCAATATCTTTAAAATCGGTTAAGTCGTTTAGAAGTTATAAGCGTTTAGACAGTTTTCAAAAGCTATTTCAACCTACTACTCAGTTTTGAGCTCCTGGTACCAAAAAGTCGTTTGGCCAAAATTTTCTAAGTTAATTTGGCGGAGAAAATTTCTTTCGTTTTCGCATTTCTTTCGTTTTCGCATTTCGTTTTTCGTTTTCGCATCTCGCGAAGTTTCCAAAAACATCTCCTCGGCTTGTTGACATGAAACTATTGGCTTCAAGTGGTCAGAACTCCAATGATGCTTAACGCATACCCATGATGTTGGTACTCATTGGAAGCGTAAGGAAGTCAGCTATCCGAAAAAATTAGTTAATTAGTTAAAAATTGAACAAATTCTATAGTTTGATAATTAGAAGTGAATCTATAGAATTTTACGGTTAAACATCCGCTTATCGTGGACGCTTAATAAATTTTTTAGATTGAGGAGAAAGCTGAATTCGTGCGCTTTACGCGGATATCAATATCTTTAAAATCGGTTAAGTCGTTTAGAAGTTATAAGCGTTTAGACAGTTTTCAAAAGCTATTTCAACCTACTACTCAGTTTTGAGCTCCTGGTACCAAAAAGTCGTTTGGCCAAAATTTTCTAAGTTAATTTGGCGGAGAAAATTTCTTTCGTTTTCGCATTTCGTTTTTCGTTTTCGCATCTCGCGAAGTTTCCAAAAACATCTCCTCGGCTTGTTGACATGAAACTATTGGCTTCAAGTGGTCAGAACTCCAATGATGCTTAACGCATACCCATGATGTTGGTACTCATTGGAAGCGTAAGGAAGTCAGCTATCCGAAAAAATTAGTTAATTAGTTAAAAATTGAACAAATTCTATAGTTTGATAATTAGAAGTGAATCTATAGAATTTTACGGTTAAACATCCGCTTATCGTGGACGCTTAATAAATTTTTTAGATTGAGGAGAAAGCTGAATTCGTGCGCTTTACGCGGATATCAATATCTTTAAAATCGGTTAAGTCGTTTAGAAGTTATAAGCGTTTAGACAGTTTTCAAAAGCTATTTCAACCTACTACTCAGTTTTGAGCTCCTGGTACCAAAAAGTCGTTTGGCCAAAATTTTCTAAGTTAATTTGGCGGAGAAAATTTCTTTCGTTTTCGCATTTCGTTTTTCGTTTTCGCATCTCGCGAAGTTTCCAAAAACATCTCCTCGGCTTGTTGACATGAAACTATTGGCTTCAAGTGGTCAGAACTCCAATGATGCTCAACGCATACCCATGATGTTGGTACTCATTGGAAGCGTAAGGAAGTCAGCTATCCGAAAAAATTAGTTAATTAGTTAAAAATTGAACAAATTCTATAGTTTGATAATTAGAAGTGAATCTATAGAATTTTACGGTTAAACATCCGCTTATCGTGGACGCTTAATAAATTTTTTAGATTGAGGAGAAAGCTGAATTCGTGCGCTTTACGCGGATATCAATATCTTTAAAATCGGTTAAGTCGTTTAGAAGTTATAAGCGTTTAGACAGTTTTCAAAAGCTATTTCAACCTACTACTCAGTTTTGAGCTCCTGGTACCAAAAAGTCGTTTGGCCAAAATTTTCTAAGTTAATTTGGCGGAGAAAATTTCTTTCGTTTTCGCATTTCTTTCGTTTTCGCATTTCGTTTTTCGTTTTCGCATCTCGCGAAGTTTCCAAAAACATCTCCTCGGCTTGTTGACATGAAACTATTGGCTTCAAGTGGTCAGAACTCCAATGATGCTTAACGCATACCCATGATGTTGGTACTCATTGGAAGCGTAAGGAAGTCAGCTATCCGAAAAAATTAGTTAATTAGTTAAAAATTGAACAAATTCTATAGTTTGATAATTAGAAGTGAATCTATAGAATTTTACGGTTAAACATCCGCTTATCGTGGACGCTTAATAAATTTTTTAGATTGAGGAGAAAGCTGAATTCGTGCGCTTTACGCGGATATCAATATCTTTAAAATCGGTTAAGTCGTTTAGAAGTTATAAGCGTTTAGACAGTTTTCAAAAGCTATTTCAACCTACTACTCAGTTTTGAGCTCCTGGTACCAAAAAGTCGTTTGGCCAAAATTTTCTAAGTTAATTTGGCGGAGAAAATTTCTTTCGTTTTCGCATTTCTTTCGTTTTCGCATTTCGTTTTTCGTTTTCGCATCTCGCGAAGTTTCCAAAAACATCTCCTCGGCTTGTTGACATGAAACTATTGGCTTCAAGTGGTCAGAACTCCAATGATGCTTAACGCATACCCATGATGTTGGTACTCATTGGAAGCGTAAGGAAGTCAGCTATCCGAAAAAATTAGTTAATTAGTTAAAAATTGAACAAATTCTATAGTTTGATAATTAGAAGTGAATCTATAGAATTTTACGGTTAAACATCCGCTTATCGTGGACGCTTAATAAATTTTTTAGATTGAGGAGAAAGCTGAATTCGTGCGCTTTACGCGGATATCAATATCTTTAAAATCGGTTAAGTCGTTTAGAAGTTATAAGCGTTTAGACAGTTTTCAAAAGCTATTTCAACCTACTACTCAGTTTTGAGCTCCTGGTACCAAAAAATCGTTTGGCCAAAATTTTCTAAGTTAATTTGGCGGAGAAAATTTCTTTCGTTTTCGCATTTCTTTCGTTTTCGCATTTCGTTTTTCGTTTTCGCATCTCGCGAAGTTTCCAAAAACATCTCCTCGGCTTGTTGACATGAAACTATTGGCTTCAAGTGGTCAGAACTCCAATGATGCTTAACGCATACCCATGATGTTGGTACTCATTGGAAGCGTAAGGAAGTCAGCTATCCGAAAAAATTAGTTAATTAGTTAAAAATTGAACAAATTCTATAGTTTGATAATTAGAAGTGAATCTATAGAATTTTACGGTTAAACATCCGCTTATCGTGGACGCTTAATAAATTTTTTAGATTGAGGAGAAAGCTGAATTCGTGCGCTTTACGCGGATATCAATATCTTTAAAATCGGTTAAGTCGTTTAGAAGTTATAAGCGTTTAGACAGTTTTCAAAAGCTATTTCAACCTACTACTCAGTTTTGAGCTCCTGGTGCCAAAAAGTCGTTTGGCCAAAATTTTCTAAGTTAATTTGGCGGAGAAAATTTCTTTCGTTTTCGCATTTCTTTCGTTTTCGCATTTCGTTTTTCGTTTTCGCATCTCGCGAAGTTTCCAAAAACATCTCCTCGGCTTGTTGACATGAAACTATTGGCTTCAAGTGGTCAGAACTCCAATGATGCTTAACGCATACCCATGATGTTGGTACTCATTGGAAGCGTAAGGAAGTCAGCTATCCGAAAAAATTAGTTAATTAGTTAAAAATTGAACAAATTCTATAGTTTGATAATTAGAAGTGAATCTATAGAATTTTACGGTTAAACATCCGCTTATCGTGGACGCTTAATACATTTTTTAGATTGAGGAGAAAGCTGAATTCGTGCGCTTTACGCGGATATCAATATCTTTAAAATCGGTTAAGTCGTTTAGAAGTTATAAGCGTTTAGACAGTTTTCAAAAGCTATTTCAACCTACTACTCAGTTTTGAGCTCCTGGTACCAAAAAGTCGTTTGGCCAAAATTTTCTAAGTTAATTTGGCGGAGAAAATTTCTTTCGTTTTCGCATTTCTTTCGTTTTCGCATTTCGTTTTTCGTTTTCGCATCTCGCGAAGTTTCCAAAAACATCTCCTCGGCTTGTTGACATGAAACTATTGGCTTCAAGTGGTCAGAACTCCAATGATGCTTAACGCATACCCATGATGTTGGTACTCATTGGAAGCGTAAGGAAGTCAGCTTTCCGAAAAAATTAGTTAATTAGTTAAAAATTGAACAAATTCTATAGTTTGATAATTAGAAGTGAATCTATAGAATTTTACGGTTAAACATCCGCTTATCGTGGACGCTTAATAAATTTTTTAGATTGAGGAGAAAGCTGAATTCGTGCGCTTTACGCGGATATCAATATCTTTAAAATCGGTTAAGTCGTTTAGAAGTTATAAGCGTTTAGACAGTTTTCAAAAGCTATTTCAACCTACTACTCAGTTTTGAGCTCCTGGTACCAAAAAATCGTTTGGCCAAAATTTTCTAAGTTAATTTGGCGGAGAAAATTTCTTTCGTTTTCGCATTTCTTTCGTTTTCGCATTTCGTTTTTCGTTTTCGCATCTCGCGAAGTTTCCAAAAACATCTCCTCGGCTTGTTGACATGAAACTATTGGCTTCAAGTGGTCAGAACTCCAATGATGCTTAACGCATACCCATGATGTTGGTACTCATTGGAAGCGTAAGGAAGTCAGCTATCCGAAAAAATTAGTTAATTAGTTAAAAATTGAACAAATTCTATAGTTTGATAATTAGAAGTGAATCTATAGAATTTTACGGTTAAACATCCGCTTATCGTGGACGCTTAATAAATTTTTTAGATTGAGGAGAAAGCTGAATTCGTGCGCTTTACGCGGATATCAATATCTTTAAAATCGGTTAAGTCGTTTAGAAGTTATAAGCGTTTAGACAGTTTTCAAAAGCTATTTCAACCTACTACTCAGTTTTGAGCTCCTGGTACCAAAAAGTCGTTTGGCCAAAATTTTCTAAGTTAATTTGGCGGAGAAAATTTCTTTCGTTTTCGCATTTCTTTCGTTTTCGCATTTCGTTTTTCGTTTTCGCATCTCGCGAAGTTTCCAAAAACATCTCCTCGGCTTGTTGACATGAAACTATTGGCTTCAAGTGGTCAGAACTCCAATGATGCTTAACGCATACCCATGATGTTGGTACTCATTGGAAGCGTAAGGAAGTCAGCTATCCGAAAAAATTAGTTAATTAGTTAAAAATTGAACAAATTCTATAGTTTGATAATTAGAAGTGAATCTATAGAATTTTACGGTTAAACATCCGCTTATCGTGGACGCTTAATAAATTTTTTAGATTGAGGAGAAAGCTGAATTCGTGCGCTTTACGCGGATATCAATATCTTTAAAATCGGTTAAGTCGTTTAGAAGTTATAAGCGTTTAGACAGTTTTCAAAAGCTATTTCAACCTACTACTCAGTTTTGAGCTCCTGGTACCAAAAAGTCGTTTGGCCAAAATTTTCTAAGTTAATTTGGCGGAGAAAATTTCTTTCGTTTTCGCATTTCTTTCGTTTTCGCATTTCGTTTTTCGTTTTCGCATCTCGCGAAGTTTCCAAAAACATCTCCTCGGCTTGTTGACATGAAACTATTGGCTTCAAGTGGTCAGAACTCCAATGATGCTTAACGCATACCCATGATGTTGGTACTCATTGGAAGCGTAAGGAAGTCAGCTATCCGAAAAAATTAGTTAATTAGTTAAAAATTGAACAAATTCTATAGTTTGATAATTAGAAGTGAATCTATAGAATTTTACGGTTAAACATCCGCTTATCGTGGACGCTTAATAAATTTTTTAGATTGAGGAGAAAGCTGAATTCGTGCGCTTTACGCGGATATCAATATCTTTAAAATCGGTTAAGTCGTTTAGAAGTTATAAGCGTTTAGACAGTTTTCAAAAGCTATTTCAACCTACTACTCAGTTTTGAGCTCCTGGTACCAAAAAGTCGTTTGGCCAAAATTTTCTAAGTTAATTTGGCGGAGAAAATTTCTTTCGTTTTCGCATTTCTTTCGTTTTCGCATTTCGTTTTTCGTTTTCGCATCTCGCGAAGTTTCCAAAAACATCTCCTCGGCTTGTTGACATGAAACTATTGGCTTCAAGTGGTCAGAACTCCAATGATGCTTAACGCATACCCATGATGTTGGTACTCATTGGAAGCGTAAGGAAGTCAGCTATCCGAAAAAATTAGTTAATTAGTTAAAAATTGAACAAATTCTATAGTTTGATAATTAGAAGTGAATCTATAGAATTTTACGGTTAAACATCCGCTTATCGTGGACGCTTAATAAATTTTTTAGATTGAGGAGAAAGCTGAATTCGTGCGCTTTACGCGGATATCAATATCTTTAAAATCGGTTAAGTCGTTTAGAAGTTATAAGCGTTTAGACAGTTTTCAAAAGCTATTTCAACCTACTACTCAGTTTTGAGCTCCTGGTACCAAAAAGTCGTTTGGCCAAAATTTTCTAAGTTAATTTGGCGGAGAAAATTTCTTTCGTTTTCGCATTTCTTTCGTTTTCGCATTTCGTTTTTCGTTTTCGCATCTCGCGAAGTTTCCAAAAACATCTCCTCGGCTTGTTGACATGAAACTATTGGCTTCAAGTGGTCAGAACTCCAATGATGCTTAACGCATACCCATGATGTTGGTACTCATTGGAAGCGTAAGGAAGTCAGCTATCCGAAAAAATTAGTTAATTAGTTAAAAATTGAACAAATTCTATAGTTTGATAATTAGAAGTGAATCTATAGAATTTTACGGTTAAACATCCGCTTATCGTGGACGCTTAATAAATTTTTTAGATTGAGGAGAAAGCTGAATTCGTGCGCTTTACGCGGATATCAATATCTTTAAAATCGGTTAAGTCGTTTAGAAGTTATAAGCGTTTAGACAGTTTTCAAAAGCTATTTCAACCTACTACTCAGTTTTGAGCTCCTGGTACCAAAAAGTCGTTTGGCCAAAATTTTCTAAGTTAATTTGGCGGAGAAAATTTCTTTCGTTTTCGCATTTCTTTCGTTTTCGCATTTCGTTTTTCGTTTTCGCATCTCGCGAAGTTTCCAAAAACATCTCCTCGGCTTGTTGACATGAAACTATTGGCTTCAAGTGGTCAGAACTCCAATGATGCTTAACGCATACCCATGATGTTGGTACTCATTGGAAGCGTAAGGAAGTCAGCTATCCGAAAAAATTAGTTAATTAGTTAAAAATTGAACAAATTCTATAGTTTGATAATTAGAAGTGAATCTATAGAATTTTACGGTTAAACATCCGCTTATCGTGGACGCTTAATAAATTTTTTAGATTGAGGAGAAAGCTGAATTCGTGCGCTTTACGCGGATATCAATATCTTTAAAATCGGTTAAGTCGTTTAGAAGTTATAAGCGTTTAGACAGTTTTCAAAAGCTATTTCAACCTACTACTCAGTTTTGAGCTCCTGGTACCAAAAAGTCGTTTGGTCAAAATTTTCTAAGTTAATTTGGCGGAGAAAATTTCTTTCGTTTTCGCATTTCTTTCGTTTTCGCATTTCGTTTTTCGTTTTCGCATCTCGCGAAGTTTCCAAAAACATCTCCTCGGCTTGTTGACATGAAACTATTGGCTTCAAGTGGTCAGAACTCCAATGATGCTTAACGCATACCCATGATGTTGGTACTCATTGGAAGCGTAAGGAAGTCAGCTATCCGAAAAAATTAGTTAATTAGTTAAAAATTGAACAAATTCTATAGTTTGATAATTAGAAGTGAATCTATAGAATTTTACGGTTAAACATCCGCTTATCGTGGACGCTTAATAAATTTTTTAGATTGAGGAGAAAGCTGAATTCGTGCGCTTTACGCGGATATCAATATCTTTAAAATCGGTTAAGTCGTTTAGAAGTTATAAGCGTTTAGACAGTTTTCAAAAGCTATTTCAACCTACTACTCAGTTTTGAGCTCCTGGTACCAAAAAGTCGTTTGGCCAAAATTTTCTAAGTTAATTTGGCGGAGAAAATTTCTTTCGTTTTCGCATTTCTTTCGTTTTCGCATTTCGTTTTTCGTTTTCGCATCTCGCGAAGTTTCCAAAAACATCTCCTCGGCTTGTTGACATGAAACTATTGGCTTCAAGTGGTCAGAACTCCAATGATGCTTAACGCATACCCATGATGTTGGTACTCATTGGAAGCGTAAGGAAGTCAGCTATCCGAAAAAATTAGTTAATTAGTTAAAAATTGAACAAATTCTATAGTTTGATAATTAGAAGTGAATCGCGAAGTTTCCAAAAACATCTCCTCGGCTTGTTGACATGAAACTATTGGCTTCAAGTGGTCAGAACTCCAATGATGCTTAACGCATACCCATGATGTTGGTACTCATTGGAAGCGTAAGGAAGTCAGCTATCCGAAAAAATTAGTTAATTAGTTAAAAATTGAACAAATTCTATAGTTTGATAATTAGAAGTGAATCTATAGAATTTTACGGTTAAACATCCGCTTATCGTGGACGCTTAATAAATTTTTTAGATTGAGGAGAAAGCTGAATTCGTGCGCTTTACGCGGATATCAATATCTTTAAAATCGGTTAAGTCGTTTAGAAGTTATAAGCGTTTAGACAGTTTTCAAAAGCTATTTCAACCTACTACTCAGTTTTGAGCTCCTGGTACCAAAAAGTCGTTTGGCCAAAATTTTCTAAGTTAATTTGGCGGAGAAAATTTCTTTCGTTTTCGCATTTCTTTCGTTTTCGCATTTCGTTTTTCGTTTTCGCATCTCGCGAAGTTTCCAAAAACATCTCCTCGGCTTGTTGACATGAAACTATTGGCTTCAAGTGGTCAGAACTCCAATGATGCTTAACGCATACCCATGATGTTGGTACTCATTGGAAGCGTAAGGAAGTCAGCTATCCGAAAAAATTAGTTAATTAGTTAAAAATTGAACAAATTCTATAGTTTGATAATTAGAAGTGAATCTATAGAATTTTACGGTTAAACATCCGCTTATCGTGGACGCTTAATAAATTTTTTAGATTGAGGAGAAAGCTGAATTCGTGCGCTTTACGCGGATATCAATATCTTTAAAATCGGTTAAGTCGTTTAGAAGTTATAAGCGTTTAGACAGTTTTCAAAAGCTATTTCAACCTACTACTCAGTTTTGAGCTCCTGGTACCAAAAAGTCGTTTGGCCAAAATTTTCTAAGTTAATTTGGCGGAGAAAATTTCTTTCGTTTTCGCATTTCTTTCGTTTTCGCATTTCGTTTTTCGTTTTCGCATCTCGCGAAGTTTCCAAAAACATCTCCTCGGCTTGTTGACATGAAACTATTGGCTTCAAGTGGTCAGAACTCCAATGATGCTTAACGCATACCCATGATGTTGGTACTCATTGGAAGCGTAAGGAAGTCAGCTATCCGAAAAAATTAGTTAATTAGTTAAAAATTGAACAAATTCTATAGTTTGATAATTAGAAGTGAATCTATAGAATTTTACGGTTAAACATCCGCTTATCGTGGACGCTTAATAAATTTTTTAGATTGAGGAGAAAGCTGAATTCGTGCGCTTTACGCGGATATCAATATCTTTAAAATCGGTTAAGTCGTTTAGAAGTTATAAGCGTTTAGACAGTTTTCAAAAGCTATTTCAACCTACTACTCAGTTTTGAGCTCCTGGTACCAAAAAGTCGTTTGGCCAAAATTTTCTAAGTTAATTTGGCGGAGAAAATTTCTTTCGTTTTCGCATTTCTTTCGTTTTCGCATTTCGTTTTTCGTTTTCGCATCTCGCGAAGTTTCCAAAAACATCTCCTCGGCTTGTTGACATGAAACTATTGGCTTCAAGTGGTCAGAACTCCAATGATGCTTAACGCATACCCATGATGTTGGTACTCATTGGAAGCGTAAGGAAGTCAGCTATCCGAAAAAATTAGTTAATTAGTTAAAAATTGAACAAATTCTATAGTTTGATAATTAGAAGTGAATCTATAGAATTTTACGGTTAAACATCCGCTTATCGTGGACGCTTAATAAATTTTTTAGATTGAGGAGAAAGCTGAATTCGTGCGCTTTACGCGGATATCAATATCTTTAAAATCGGTTAAGTCGTTTAGAAGTTATAAGCGTTTAGACAGTTTTCAAAAGCTATTTCAACCTACTACTCAGTTTTGAGCTCCTGGTACCAAAAAGTCGTTTGGCCAAAATTTTCTAAGTTAATTTGGCGGAGAAAATTTCTTTCGTTTTCGCATTTCTTTCGTTTTCGCATTTCGTTTTTCGTTTTCGCATCTCGCGAAGTTTCCAAAAACATCTCCTCGGCTTGTTGACATGAAACTATTGGCTTCAAGTGGTCAGAACTCCAATGATGCTTAACGCATACCCATGATGTTGGTACTCATTGGAAGCGTAAGGAAGTCAGCTATCCGAAAAAATTAGTTAATTAGTTAAAAATTGAACAAATTCTATAGTTTGATAATTAGAAGTGAATCTATAGAATTTTACGGTTAAACATCCGCTTATCGTGGACGCTTAATAAATTTTTTAGATTGAGGAGAAAGCTGAATTCGTGCGCTTTACGCGGATATCAATATCTTTAAAATCGGTTAAGTCGTTTAGAAGTTATAAGCGTTTAGACAGTTTTCAAAAGCTATTTCAACCTACTACTCAGTTTTGAGCTCCTGGTACCAAAAAGTCGTTTGGCCAAAATTTTCTAAGTTAATTTGGCGGAGAAAATTTCTTTCGTTTTCGCATTTCTTTCGTTTTCGCATTTCGTTTTTCGTTTTCGCATCTCGCGAAGTTTCCAAAAACATCTCCTCGGCTTGTTGACATGAAACTATTGGCTTCAAGTGGTCAGAACTCCAATGATGCTTAACGCATACCCATGATGTTGGTACTCATTGGAAGCGTAAGGAAGTCAGCTATCCGAAAAAATTAGTTAATTAGTTAAAAATTGAACAAATTCTATAGTTTGATAATTAGAAGTGAATCTATAGAATTTTACGGTTAAACATCCGCTTATCGTGGACGCTTAATAAATTTTTTAGATTGAGGAGAAAGCTGAATTCGTGCGCTTTACGCGGATATCAATATCTTTAAAATCGGTTAAGTCGTTTAGAAGTTATAAGCGTTTAGACAGTTTTCAAAAGCTATTTCAACCTACTACTCAGTTTTGAGCTCCTGGTACCAAAAAGTCGTTTGGCCAAAATTTTCTAAGTTAATTTGGCGGAGAAAATTTCTTTCGTTTTCGCATTTCTTTCGTTTTCGCATTTCGTTTTTCGTTTTCGCATCTCGCGAAGTTTCCAAAAACATCTCCTCGGCTTGTTGACATGAAACTATTGGCTTCAAGTGGTCAGAACTCCAATGATGCTTAACGCATACCCATGATGTTGGTACTCATTGGAAGCGTAAGGAAGTCAGCTATCCGAAAAAATTAGTTAATTAGTTAAAAATTGAACAAATACTATAGTTTGATAATTAGAAGTGAATCTATAGAATTTTACGGTTAAACATCCGCTTATCGTGGACGCTTAATAAATTTTTTAGATTGAGGAGAAAGCTGAATTCGTGCGCTTTACGCGGATATCAATATCTTTAAAATCGGTTAAGTCGTTTAGAAGTTATAAGCGTTTAGACAGTTTTCAAAAGCTATTTCAACCTACTACTCAGTTTTGAGCTCCTGGTACCAAAAAGTCGTTTGGCCAAAATTTTCTAAGTTAATTTGGCGGAGAAAATTTCTTTCGTTTTCGCATTTCTTTCGTTTTCGCATTTCGTTTTTCGTTTTCGCATCTCGCGAAGTTTCCAAAAACATCTCCTCGGCTTGTTGACATGAAACTATTGGCTTCAAGTGGTCAGAACTCCAATGATGCTTAACGCATACCCATGATGTTGGTACTCATTGGAAGCGTAAGGAAGTCAGCTATCCGAAAAAATTAGTTAATTAGTTAAAAATTGAACAAATTCTATAGTTTGATAATTAGAAGTGAATCTATAGAATTTTACGGTTAAACATCCGCTTATCGTGGACGCTTAATAAATTTTTTAGATTGAGGAGAAAGCTGAATTCGTGCGCTTTACGCGGATATCAATATCTTTAAAATCGGTTAAGTCGTTTAGAAGTTATAAGCGTTTAGACAGTTTTCAAAAGCTATTTCAACCTACTACTCAGTTTTGAGCTCCTGGTACCAAAAAGTCGTTTGGCCAAAATTTTCTAAGTTAATTTGGCGGAGAAAATTTCTTTCGTTTTCGCATTTCTTTCGTTTTCGCATTTCGTTTTTCGTTTTCGCATCTCGCGAAGTTTCCAAAAACATCTCCTCGGCTTGTTGACATGAAACTATTGGCTTCAAGTGGTCAGAACTCCAATGATGCTTAACGCATACCCATGATGTTGGTACTCATTGGAAGCGTAAGGAAGTCAGCTATCCGAAAAAATTAGTTAATTAGTTAAAAATTGAACAAATTCTATAGTTTGATAATTAGAAGTGAATCTATAGAATTTTACGGTTAAACATCCGCTTATCGTGGACGCTTAATAAATTTTTTAGATTGAGGAGAAAGCTGAATTCGTGCGCTTTACGCGGATATCAATATCTTTAAAATCGGTTAAGTCGTTTAGAAGTTATAAGCGTTTAGACAGTTTTCAAAAGCTATTTCAACCTACTACTCAGTTTTGAGCTCCTGGTACCAAAAAGTCGTTTGGCCAAAATTTTCTAAGTTAATTTGGCGGAGAAAATTTCTTTCGTTTTCGCATTTCGTTTTTCGTTTTCGCATCTCGCGAAGTTTCCAAAAACATCTCCTCGGCTTGTTGACATGAAACTATTGGCTTCAAGTGGTCAGAACTCCAATGATGCTTAACGCATACCCATGATGTTGGTACTCATTGGAAGCGTAAGGAAGTCAGCTATCCGAAAAAATTAGTTAATTAGTTAAAAATTGAACAAATTCTATAGTTTGATAATTAGAAGTGAATCTATAGAATTTTACGGTTAAACATCCGCTTATCGTGGACGCTTAATAAATTTTTTAGATTGAGGAGAAAGCTGAATTCGTGCGCTTTACGCGGATATCAATATCTTTAAAATCGGTTAAGTCGTTTAGAAGTTATAAGCGTTTAGACAGTTTTCAAAAGCTATTTCAACCTACTACTCAGTTTTGAGCTCCTGGTACCAACAAGTCGTTTGGCCAAAATTTTCTAAGTTAATTTGGCGGAGAAAATTTCTTTCGTTTTCGCATTTCTTTCGTTTTCGCATTTCGTTTTTCGTTTTCGCATCTCGCGAAGTTTCCAAAAACATCTCCTCGGCTTGTTGACATGAAACTATTGGCTTCAAGTGGTCAGAACTCCAATGATGCTTAACGCATACCCATGATGTTGGTACTCATTGGAAGCGTAAGGAAGTCAGCTATCCGAAAAAATTAGTTAATTAGTTAAAAATTGAACAAATTCTATAGTTTGATAATTAGAAGTGAATCTATAGAATTTTACGGTTAAACATCCGCTTATCGTGGACGCTTAATAAATTTTTTAGATTGAGGAGAAAGCTGAATTCGTGCGCTTTACGCGGATATCAATATCTTTAAAATCGGTTAAGTCGTTTAGAAGTTATAAGCGTTTAGACAGTTTTCAAAAGCTATTTCAACCTACTACTCAGTTTTGAGCTCCTGGTACCAAAAAGTCGTTTGGCCAAAATTTTCTAAGTTAATTTGGCGGAGAAAATTTCTTTCGTTTTCGCATTTCGTTTTTCGTTTTCGCATCTCGCGAAGTTTCCAAAAACATCTCCTCGGCTTGTTGACATGAAACTATTGGCTTCAAGTGGTCAGAACTCCAATGATGCTTAACGCATACCCATGATGTTGGTACTCATTGGAAGCGTAAGGAAGTCAGCTATCCGAAAAAATTAGTTAATTAGTTAAAAATTGAACAAATTCTATAGTTTGATAATTAGAAGTGAATCTATAGAATTTTACGGTTAAACATCCGCTTATCGTGGACGCTTAATAAATTTTTTAGATTGAGGAGAAAGCTGAATTCGTGCGCTTTACGCGGATATCAATATCTTTAAAATCGGTTAAGTCGTTTAGAAGTTATAAGCGTTTAGACAGTTTTCAAAAGCTATTTCAACCTACTACTCAGTTTTGAGCTCCTGGTACCAACAAGTCGTTTGGCCAAAATTTTCTAAGTTAATTTGGCGGAGAAAATTTCTTTCGTTTTCGCATTTCTTTCGTTTTCGCATTTCGTTTTTCGTTTTCGCATCTCGCGAAGTTTCCAAAAACATCTCCTCGGCTTGTTGACATGAAACTATTGGCTTCAAGTGGTCAGAACTCCAATGATGCTTAACGCATACCCATGATGTTGGTACTCATTGGAAGCGTAAGGAAGTCAGCTATCCGAAAAAATTAGTTAATTAGTTAAAAATTGAACAAATTCTATAGTTTGATAATTAGAAGTGAATCTATAGAATTTTACGGTTAAACATCCGCTTATCGTGGACGCTTAATAAATTTTTTAGATTGAGGAGAAAGCTGAATTCGTGCGCTTTACGCGGATATCAATATCTTTAAAATCGGTTAAGTCGTTTAGAAGTTATAAGCGTTTAGACAGTTTTCAAAAGCTATTTCAACCTACTACTCAGTTTTGAGCTCCTGGTACCAAAAAGTCGTTTGGCCAAAATTTTCTAAGTTAATTTGGCGGAGAAAATTTCTTTCGTTTTCGCATTTCTTTCGTTTTCGCATTTCGTTTTTCGTTTTCGCATCTCGCGAAGTTTCCAAAAACATCTCCTCGGCTTGTTGACATGAAACTATTGGCTTCAAGTGGTCAGAACTCCAATGATGCTTAACGCATACCCATGATGTTGGTACTCATTGGAAGCGTAAGGAAGTCAGCTATCCGAAAAAATTAGTTAATTAGTTAAAAATTGAACAAATTCTATAGTTTGATAATTAGAAGTGAATCTATAGAATTTTACGGTTAAACATCCGCTTATCGTGGACGCTTAATAAATTTTTTAGATTGAGGAGAAAGCTGAATTCGTGCGCTTTACGCGGATATCAATATCTTTAAAATCGGTTAAGTCGTTTAGAAGTTATAAGCGTTTAGACAGTTTTCAAAAGCTATTTCAACCTACTACTCAGTTTTGAGCTCCTGGTACCAAAAAGTCGTTTGGCCAAAATTTTCTAAGTTAATTTGGCGGAGAAAATTTCTTTCGTTTTCGCATTTCTTTCGTTTTCGCATTTCGTTTTTCGTTTTCGCATCTCGCGAAGTTTCCAAAAACATCTCCTCGGCTTGTTGACATGAAACTATTGGCTTCAAGTGGTCAGAACTCCAATGATGCTTAACGCATACCCATGATGTTGGTACTCATTGGAAGCGTAAGGAAGTCAGCTATCCGAAAAAATTAGTTAATTAGTTAAAAATTGAACAAATTCTATAGTTTGATAATTAGAAGTGAATCTATAGAATTTTACGGTTAAACATCCGCTTATCGTGGACGCTTAATAAATTTTTTAGATTGAGGAGAAAGCTGAATTCGTGCGCTTTACGCGGATATCAATATCTTTAAAATCGGTTAAGTCGTTTAGAAGTTATAAGCGTTTAGACAGTTTTCAAAAGCTATTTCAACCTACTACTCAGTTTTGAGCTCCTGGTACCAAAAAGTCGTTTGGCCAAAATTTTCTAAGTTAATTTGGCGGAGAAAATTTCTTTCGTTTTCGCATTTCTTTCGTTTTCGCATTTCGTTTTTCGTTTTCGCATCTCGCGAAGTTTCCAAAAACATCTCCTCGGCTTGTTGACATGAAACTATTGGCTTCAAGTGGTCAGAACTCCAATGATGCTTAACGCATACCCATGATGTTGGTACTCATTGGAAGCGTAAGGAAGTCAGCTATCCGAAAAAATTAGTTAATTAGTTAAAAATTGAACAAATTCTATAGTTTGATAATTAGAAGTGAATCTATAGAATTTTACGGTTAAACATCCGCTTATCGTGGACGCTTAATAAATTTTTTAGATTGAGGAGAAAGCTGAATTCGTGCGCTTTACGCGGATATCAATATCTTTAAAATCGGTTAAGTCGTTTAGAAGTTATAAGCGTTTAGACAGTTTTCAAAAGCTATTTCAACCTACTACTCAGTTTTGAGCTCCTGGTACCAAAAAGTCGTTTGGCCAAAATTTTCTAAGTTAATTTGGCGGAGAAAATTTCTTTCGTTTTCGCATTTCTTTCGTTTTCGCATTTCGTTTTTCGTTTTCGCATCTCGCGAAGTTTCCAAAAACATCTCCTCGGCTTGTTGACATGAAACTATTGGCTTCAAGTGGTCAGAACTCCAATGATGCTGAACGCATACCCATGATGTTGGTACTCATTGGAAGCGTAAGGAAGTCAGCTATCCGAAAAAATTAGTTAATTAGTTAAAAATTGAACAAATTCTATAGTTTGATAATTAGAAGTGAATCTATAGAATTTTACGGTTAAACATCCGCTTATCGTGGACGCTTAATAAATTTTTTAGATTGAGGAGAAAGCTGAATTCGTGCGCTTTACGCGGATATCAATATCTTTAAAATCGGTTAAGTCGTTTAGAAGTTATAAGCGTTTAGACAGTTTTCAAAAGCTATTTCAACCTACTACTCAGTTTTGAGCTCCTGGTACCAAAAAGTCGTTTGGCCAAAATTTTCTAAGTTAATTTGGCGGAGAAAATTTCTTTCGTTTTCGCATTTCTTTCGTTTTCGCATTTCGTTTTTCGTTTTCGCATCTCGCGAAGTTTCCAAAAACATCTCCTCGGCTTGTTGACATGAAACTATTGGCTTCAAGTGGTCAGAACTCCAATGATGCTTAACGCATACCCATGATGTTGGTACTCATTGGAAGCGTAAGGAAGTCAGCTATCCGAAAAAATTAGTTAATTAGTTAAAAATTGAACAAATTCTATAGTTTGATAATTAGAAGTGAATCTATAGAATTTTACGGTTAAACATCCGCTTATCGTGGACGCTTAATAAATTTTTTAGATTGAGGAGAAAGCTGAATTCGTGCGCTTTACGCGGATATCAATATCTTTAAAATCGGTTAAGTCGTTTAGAAGTTATAAGCGTTTAGACAGTTTTCAAAAGCTATTTCAACCTACTACTCAGTTTTGAGCTCCTGGTACCAAAAAGTCGTTTGGCCAAAATTTTCTAAGTTAATTTGGCGGAGAAAATTTCTTTCGTTTTCGCATTTCTTTCGTTTTCGCATTTCGTTTTTCGTTTTCGCATCTCGCGAAGTTTCCAAAAACATCTCCTCGGCTTGTTGACATGAAACTATTGGCTTCAAGTGGTCAGAACTCCAATGATGCTGAACGCATACCCATGATGTTGGTACTCATTGGAAGCGTAAGGAAGTCAGCTATCCGAAAAAATTAGTTAATTAGTTAAAAATTGAACAAATTCTATAGTTTGATAATTAGAAGTGAATCTATAGAATTTTACGGTTAAACATCCGCTTATCGTGGACGCTTAATAAATTTTTTAGATTGAGGAGAAAGCTGAATTCGTGCGCTTTACGCGGATATCAATATCTTTAAAATCGGTTAAGTCGTTTAGAAGTTATAAGCGTTTAGACAGTTTTCAAAAGCTATTTCAACCTACTACTCAGTTTTGAGCTCCTGGTACCAAAAAGTCGTTTGGCCAAAATTTTCTAAGTTAATTTGGCGGAGAAAATTTCTTTCGTTTTCGCATTTCTTTCGTTTTCGCATTTCGTTTTTCGTTTTCGCATCTCGCGAAGTTTCCAAAAACATCTCCTCGGCTTGTTGACATGAAACTATTGGCTTCAAGTGGTCAGAACTCCAATGATGCTTAACGCATACCCATGATGTTGGTACTCATTGGAAGCGTAAGGAAGTCAGCTATCCGAAAAAATTAGTTAATTAGTTAAAAATTGAACAAATTCTATAGTTTGATAATTAGAAGTGAATCTATAGAATTTTACGGTTAAACATCCGCTTATCGTGGACGCTTAATAAATTTTTTAGATTGAGGAGAAAGCTGAATTCGTGCGCTTTACGCGGATATCAATATCTTTAAAATCGGTTAAGTCGTTTAGAAGTTATAAGCGTTTAGACAGTTTTCAAAAGCTATTTCAACCTACTACTCAGTTTTGAGCTCCTGGTACCAAAAAGTCGTTTGGCCAAAATTTTCTAAGTTAATTTGGCGGAGAAAATTTCTTTCGTTTTCGCATTTCTTTCGTTTTCGCATTTCGTTTTTCGTTTTCGCATCTCGCGAAGTTTCCAAAAACATCTCCTCGGCTTGTTGACATGAAACTATTGGCTTCAAGTGGTCAGAACTCCAATGATGCTTAACGCATACCCATGATGTTGGTACTCATTGGAAGCGTAAGGAAGTCAGCTATCCGAAAAAATTAGTTAATTAGTTAAAAATTGAACAAATTCTATAGTTTGATAATTAGAAGTGAATCTATAGAATTTTACGGTTAAACATCCGCTTATCGTGGACGCTTAATAAATTTTTTAGATTGAGGAGAAAGCTGAATTCGTGCGCTTTACGCGGATATCAATATCTTTAAAATCGGTTAAGTCGTTTAGAAGTTATAAGCGTTTAGACAGTTTTCAAAAGCTATTTCAACCTACTACTCAGTTTTGAGCTCCTGGTACCAAAAAGTCGTTTGGCCAAAATTTTCTAAGTTAATTTGGCGGAGAAAATTTCTTTCGTTTTCGCATTTCTTTCGTTTTCGCATTTCGTTTTTCGTTTTCGCATCTCGCGAAGTTTCCAAAAACATCTCCTCGGCTTGTTGACATGAAACTATTGGCTTCAAGTGGTCAGAACTCCAATGATGCTTAACGCATACCCATGATGTTGGTACTCATTGGAAGCGTAAGGAAGTCAGCTATCCGAAAAAATTAGTTAATTAGTTAAAAATTGAACAAATTCTATAGTTTGATAATTAGAAGTGAATCTATAGAATTTTACGGTTAAACATCCGCTTATCGTGGACGCTTAATAAATTTTTTAGATTGAGGAGAAAGCTGAATTCGTGCGCTTTACGCGGATATCAATATCTTTAAAATCGGTTAAGTCGTTTAGAAGTTATAAGCGTTTAGACAGTTTTCAAAAGCTATTTCAACCTACTACTCAGTTTTGAGCTCCTGGTACCAAAAAGTCGTTTGGCCAAAATTTTCTAAGTTAATTTGGCGGAGAAAATTTCTTTCGTTTTCGCATTTCGTTTTTCGTTTTCGCATCTCGCGAAGTTTCCAAAAACATCTCCTCGGCTTGTTGACATGAAACTATTGGCTTCAAGTGGTCAGAACTCCAATGATGCTTAACGCATACCCATGATGTTGGTACTCATTGGAAGCGTAAGGAAGTCAGCTATCCGAAAAAATTAGTTAATTAGTTAAAAATTTAACAAATTCTATAGTTTGATAATTAGAAGTGAATCTATAGAATTTTACGGTTAAACATCCGCTTATCGTGGACGCTTAATAAATTTTTTAGATTGAGGAGAAAGCTGAATTCGTGCGCTTTACGCGGATATCAATATCTTTAAAATCGGTTAAGTCGTTTAGAAGTTATAAGCGTTTAGACAGTTTTCAAAAGCTATTTCAACCTACTACTCAGTTTTGAGCTCCTGGTACCAAAAAGTCGTTTGGCCAAAATTTTCTAAGTTATTTTGGCGGAGAAAATTTCTTTCGTTTTCGCATTTCGTTTTTCGTTTTCGCATCTCGCGAAGTTTCCAAAAACATCTCCTCGGCTTGTTGACATGAAACTATTGGCTTCAAGTGGTCAGAACTCCAATGATGCTTAACGCATACCCATGATGTTGGTACTCATTGGAAGCGTAAGGAAGTCAGCTATCCGAAAAAATTAGTTAATTAGTTAAAAATTGAACAAATTCTATAGTTTGATAATTAGAAGTGAATCTATAGAATTTTACGGTTAAACATCCGCTTATCGTGGACGCTTAATAAATTTTTTAGATTGAGGAGAAAGCTGAATTCGTGCGCTTTACGCGGATATCAATATCTTTAAAATCGGTTAAGTCGTTTAGAAGTTATAAGCGTTTAGACAGTTTTCAAAAGCTATTTCAACCTACTACTCAGTTTTGAGCTCCTGGTACCAAAAAGTCGTTTGGCCAAAATTTTCTAAGTTAATTTGGCGGAGAAAATTTCTTTCGTTTTCGCATTTCTTTCGTTTTCGCATTTCGTTTTTCGTTTTCGCATCTCGCGAAGTTTCCAAAAACATCTCCTCGGCTTGTTGACATGAAACTATTGGCTTCAAGTGGTCAGAACTCCAATGATGCTTAACGCATACCCATGATGTTGGTACTCATTGGAAGCGTAAGGAAGTCAGCTATCCGAAAAAATTAGTTAATTAGTTAAAAATTTAACAAATACTATAGTTTGATAATTAGAAGTGAATCTATAGAATTTTACGGTTAAACATCCGCTTATCGTGGACGCTTAATAAATTTTTTAGATTGAGGAGAAAGCTGAATTCGTGCGCTTTACGCGGATATCAATATCTTTAAAATCGGTTAAGTCGTTTAGAAGTTATAAGCGTTTAGACAGTTTTAAAAAGCTATTTCAACCTACTACTCAGTTTTGAGCTCCTGGTACCAAAAAGTCGTTTCTTTCGTTTTCGCATTTCTTTCGTTTTCGCATTTCGTTTTTCGTTTTCGCATCTCGCGAAGTTTCCAAAAACATCTCCTCGGCTTGTTGACATGAAACTATTGGCTTCAAGTGGTCAGAACTCCAATGATGCTTAACGCATACCCATGATGTTGGTACTCATTGGAAGCGTAAGGAAGTCAGCTATCCGAAAAAATTAGTTAATTAGTTAAAAATTGAACAAATTCTATAGTTTGATAATTAGAAGTGAATCTATAGAATTTTACGGTTAAACATCCGCTTATCGTGGACGCTTGATAAATTTTTTAGATTGAGGAGAAAGCTGAATTCGTGCGCTTTACGCGGATATCAATATCTTTAAAATCGGTTAAGTCGTTTAGAAGTTATAAGCGTTTAGACAGTTTTCAAAAGCTATTTCAACCTACTACTCAGTTTTGAGCTCCTGGTACCAAAATGTCGTTTGGCCAAAATTTATGTTTTGAGATGTTAATTTTCTATTCGAGCGAATAATAATGCCACAAGCCAAAATTCTCTCGGTTTTTAATTTTTCAAGAAGTCGTATAGAAGTAAAATATTTATCAAAGTAAACTATTCATTTTCCGTCAGTTATAAAACTACTCTTTCACCAAGAATAAGTTGCACAAAACACGTGTGCATTGACCACCGGTACTTACCAGTCCAAAGTAAAAAAAACGAGCACAAATTGCAAAATATTAATTATTAAGTGGAAATAACAGTTTGTGCAGTTAGTTAACTATATAAAGAACAATTAAACAACTTGATATGCACAGTTTTAAACTTTTTTAGTACAATGTAATTAACTATAATAAATTCAATTTTCATGCACCTGTTAACACCGCAAGGGGTCAGGAGAAACTGATTTTATTAAAAAAAAAATATAAAAAAAAGAGCGTGCAATTCTTATTCTCATTGGTAGATAATATGATACTTTAGAGCAGAGGTCGGCATCCTATAGCCGGCGTTACCGTTGATGCGACTAAAGTGGCAATTTGACCCTTTTACAGATGCCTTGCCACTTTTTATGTACCTTTTTTTTGTTTTACTTGATACTTATTAGTTTTGTTTATTAATTTTTTTATTATATGCATATGTAAACATACATCATATACAACATTTAAATGAAAAAAATACGATTTTTATTTTTGTTTTGTTTATTTTCCATCTTTTTAAAAGTGGTGCCCCTTTTTTTTAATAAATCCCCTTTTTGTGCGACTTTCTGAAATTTGCCAACGGTAACGCTGCCTATAGCACAATAGTGCAGAGAGCACTTCACACATACGCTTAATCTCTTTCATTCAGTCGTCATTGCGACAGCAATGTGTGCACATGCGGCGGATGCTTTTATATTTTTTTCAGAAATACTTCCCAACAAACATTTTAAATTAATGATGAATTACGAAAAATATTTTATGATTGATAATGCATTTGGTAACATGCATGTAATCAGCTTTTGAAGTATTAGAAGTTCCATTTATATAGCAATCTCGTTGTTAATTTCTTATATGTTACGGAAAATATATTGTGAGTGTATGTTTCCTATCTAAGTTTTTTTGTATAATTTATATAATTATGTTTATGTTTGCTGGGTAGTTCGCTCACACACACAACCTCATTTTACGCTTTGCCGACGTCTGCTTTAGAGTACCGATGGTTATGCAATGCAAAAATACATTTGCCTTATATGTAGTGCATGAAAATAAGCAATGGTACTTATAAATACCGTCCGGCGGAAAAGGGGTAATAGTTGATTATGTAAATTAGATTTTTGTTTGATAAAATATTAATTTAGTTACAAGTTTAAATTATAGATTAGATAGATTTAGTTACAAATTTAAATAAAATAAATATTAATATTACTTATGTATTTACTAATCTTTTAAATTGCTTTTTGTTTTACTTTATGCTGGAAAGATCGCAAATCAAGCTTGATGGTTTTTTTTTATAAAATTTAATAAATAAAAAATATTTTTTTTAACAATTTAAAAAAAAGTTCAAGGATTTTCATTGAGAACTCCTTTGTTATTTTATGGAATAAACTGCAAGCTTGGTAAATGGAATATAGTGAGATATTGTTGCGAAGGAATTCTTAGTTTGCCGCTAAATTATCTTTATGATTTGCTTAAGACAAACACAGGCGGCAATTGTAAATAGGGCCACTTAGTTTTGCAGGGTTTAGCAGTTAATTAATTTACACATCCGGAAAAGTTTACAAGTTGTTGTGTAGTTTGAGAGCTTCGTATTCTCACAGAAACCTGGAAAAATGTTGGTAAAAAAGAAAAAATAGTTAATATTTATTTTAATCTGTAGTTTTTTGTTTTTTTTTTTGTAAATTTAGCTATTAAATAAATAAAACAAATTTAGCTTAGAACAAGGGCGATACCCAAAACTCATTTCACAATTTGTATAGCAGGAGCTGGCAACTTTCTAAAATAATTTTTTTTTTAATTTAAATTGTTAAATTGCAATTTAATTCTTAATCTTAAGTAGTGAAATTAATAGTGGGCGTCAAGGCAGGGACGTTAAGTAGTACTTAAATATTCAATAACAATATGAATTGTAATTACTTTATAAATATATGAATTTATGCATTAAAATTATGCTCACAGTTCACCCCTTTATGATAAATCCAAGTACATTAGGGTGGCCCCAAACTACAGTTGCAGATGTTCCCGACTAATATGAAAACTTGATTCATTTTAAGACTACATTTCTCATATTTTTTTTGTCCTGGGGTCAATATTTGTTGAGCTGGATCAAAGGATACAAATGTCCTTTTTAGAGGTTTTTTTATTTTTTTTTCACATTTCCCCCAAGGGAACTACTATATGTAAATTTGGTATCATATGAAAGGTCTTTGAGAGGCACTGTTACCGACAGCTAAAGGGTTAATATAGAATTTAGCCCTTATTACTTTTTTGATTTTGTTCTTCATATGTACAACTATGTAAATATTATTAACCGGCAACATTTGTACTAAAATATGTTTCATTTAATTTTATACCATTCTCCATTTTGCATTTAAAGTTTATTTAAAGAAGCAGTGTGCTTTACAAAAATTGTTACGCAAAGTTAAGAAACTAAGGTATTTAATTTGTGAATTATTGAATTAAATTAAATAATAATAATAAAAAAACGTTCGCTTGCAGAATTTTAAAGCAACGAAAAGTTAGCTATTAAAGCTTGGTTTTTTTATTCAACAGGCGCATTCAATGGGTTAACAAAAATTAAAAAATTATTTTTTTTAATTCAAAAATTTTGAAAATTCAGACAAAATTTTAGTGTTTTATTATTTTTTCATAGAATTTACTTAAATAAATAGTTGAAATCTCTTGATTATAAACATCATGCAATTTAACCGAAATGGGGTTTCCCGTTTTGTAGCTTGTAAAATTTACGTTGTTTTAATACCCATTACATTAGCGAATTGAGTTAACAGAGATTGTCAGATAGCGAAGAATTAAGGTTTAAAAAAAAAATTAATAAAAATTTAAATAGGTAGAATTTTAAAAAACGGGAAAAACCATTTGGGTATAATTGCATCATCTTTATAATCAAGAAATTTCCACTTTTTATTTAAGTAAATTCTATGAAAAAATAAAAAAAGCTAAAATTTTGTCGGAAATTTTTAAAATTTTTGAATTTAAAAAAATAGTTTTTTAATTTTTGATAACCCATTGAATGCGCCTCTCAAAGACCTTTTATATGATACCAAATTTACATATAGTAGTTCCTTTGGAAGAAATGTGAAAAAAATCAAAAAACCTCTAAAAAGGACATTTTTATCCTTTGATCCAGCTCACCAAATATTGACCCCAGGACAAGAAAATTGAGAAACGTAGTCTTAAAATGAATCAACATCGATACCTTATTTTTTCTCCATACAAACGGGGCCACCCTAAAGTACATATGTAATCATAGACATCCCCAGTAATAATGAACTAGAAGCTTTTGTGTGAAATTTTAATTATTTTTCAATTCGTAACAGCCACATTACTACTGTCGATGTTTTCGACAAAAAAAAAAAAAAAAAGGAAACCCGAAAAACGTGACATACTGTTGTTCTTCACACACACACTCATAAAACATCAGGAGTGTTGGTGCGTTAATAAAGACAAATGTGAGAGTGTGTAAGTGAAAATGTAATAATACTAATACTGTATAAACGTATACTTTTACTTTAACACTTCGCTGATGCGTTAACATTTACTGCACGAGTACTACTTGTACATATGTACTATATTTATATATGTATGTATATGAGTTTCAGACACACACACACTCGTACTGTAAATAGAGTGTACTCGATGTTCAGAGTGTTTTTTTTTTTTTTGGTTTTAGGCTGGCTGTAATTGTGGTTGTTTTTGTGCCTTTCTGCATTTACCAAACGTCTTTGATGATGTTCAATGCTCATCATGAATACAAATGGTTAAATTATTTAACAGTGGCACTGAAATCCTAAAACAAAAACAAAACGCTAACAGAAAATATGCTTGTATTGAAAAGAAAACGGAGGAATATTGAAACGTAGTTACAAAAAGTGTTGTTGATTGCACTTTGGCAAAAGAAATAATTTGTTTACTTGTTAACAAAGGATATGTGGCAGCTATTGCTGCTACTGCTACTGCTACTGTTATGCGGCATGGCTTCTGCAGCTTTCTTTATTTGCTTCATACAACTTTTTAGAAAATTAAAATGTGTGCGTTTGTTTGTTTTTGCGAAAAAAAGGCTTGACTGTGAATGGTTTTCGATTACTATTTTGTTTTGGGGCTTAATATTAGGTTGGTTTTCTCTTTTATTTTCGTTGTATTTTTGAGTGGAAATTTAAGGGTTAAGGCCATAGAGAAATACACATAGAGCGGACACTGGAAACAATTATATAAAATAGCAATGTTGTTTTTGGATTTGTGCTGATGTTTGTAACGCCCAGAAATATTGCTCCAACACCCACCTCAAACAATCACTTTCTCAATCGATTTAACGATGTTCGTCCGTCCGTCAATCTGACTGGCTGGCTGTCCATGTATAGTTTGTGCGCATAGTACAGGTCGAAATTTTGAAGATATTTCGATAAAATTTGGTACGTGATACTTTTTCGGCCCAAGGATGAATGGGATTGAAACTGGTAGAAATCGGTCCATTATTTCACCTGGCCCCCATACAAATGTCCTCCCGAAATTGGAGTTTACCGATCATAAATGTTTGAATTATGCAGGTATCCAAACAAATTTCATCAGAAATGAGTGGTAAATGAAGCCAAATCACATTTACAAATTTTGTCAAGATTGGTCCATAATTACTCGTAGCTCCCATATAAGGCCCACTTCCGAAAATCACTTTAAAAAGCATAACTCTCTCAAAAATGTTGGTATCCAAATAAAATTTGACACAAATAAGTTTCTTATATACAGAAATGATGACACCTAATTTTATAATAGTCGGTCCACAATTAGTCGAAACTCCCATATAAGACCCTCTACGTAATTCACTTTAATCTTCATAAATCTTTTAAAGGTATATATATCGAGTTTAACACATATATTCACAGACATCAAGACACTAAATTTTTTGATGATCGGTCCACAATAGGTTATATCTTTTTTTTATATATAATTAACAAACACAAACTGCAAAGCTTTTTTGACTTATCTGCAGAAAACACCCAGAGTCTTTGGAATCGTCTCCGCAACCCTTTGACTGATAGTTTAGCACACTATCAACTAGTCTATCGGGGCACCTTCCCACATATGTCCCACATAACGCCCATTTCTAAAAAAAACTGTTTTATACATATACTGGGTGTAGGGTATTACATGGTCGGGCTTGACCAACTATACTTTCTTACTTGTTTTTTATTAATACATTCTAAAGGTTTTGATAACAGAGCTTACGCTGTATATGTTTTTCTTTGCGGCTTAGGCCGTAGAATAGAAAAATTTATGAAATCTTAACAGAGTTTCAACAGTTTAATTTACTCTCCAAATTAGAATTGAAACAAAGCAGTCTATTTGCTTGTATTTAAAGTTATATTTCATTACAGTTGTTAGCTGGTAATAAAATTTAAAGCTTTATCGATTTCAAAAACATTTCAGCATTTTAAACGATTTTACAGGTCACTGCCACTACTTGAACAAAATAATTGTGTCAACGCCACATCCACTTTTTCATTTCAATTGTACTTTTAATTAAGTATTAGAGTTTAGTTGTTTTTGTGTAAACGTTTTCCTTTTCTTAATAGATTATACCATTTAACTCATTATTTCCATTTCTTAATTATATTTAAACCATTTTTTTTACTTGCTAGCCATGTGCTGCCTGCCAGCTACGTTTATCTTTCTCTAACAGCAGCTGTTGTTGAAAAATATGCTCGGAAAAGAGTCTGCTAAGTGTTTTGTAAAATACATTTAGAAATGTGAGGGAAACATAGGAATGCGTTACAAAATTAAAAGGAAAGTGCAATAGGTGGCAGCAATGTAAGATGAGATGCCCTTTTTATGTAAATAACTCAAGGTAATTCTCCTGCTGGTAGTAAGAATCTACCTAAATACTAGTTTGTCATTTAAGGGATCATAAGAAATTCTTGGTTAAAAAATGAAATTAATCCAAGTGACCTTAATCCTTCATTTTCAAGTTATTTCAGGTTTGTAAAGTTACAAGCTTAAATAGAAACAAGTTGAAAAAAGTTTGAAAAAATAAACAAGCATCTTAAAATTCAAAAGGATCAATGAATTTGTAGGAACTTTTTATTTCAGAGCAATTTATGAAACAGTTCTGGGGGGGTTATGTTATGCGAAACGCAAATGTTTTCGTAATACAATGTAGAGAGTATACAAATGCAAACGATTTTCTTTTCGCAACGAATTTCAAAATAACCCCCTGAACTAGTTCTTTATTCAATAATTTTGCTTGAAATTCACTTCACTTCCGCAACTATTCTACATAAGTGTTCTCGTTGGTTGGAACAATTTGTGAGAATCATTTGTTATTCCAAAACTTTTCATATTTCTTGGATTCAATAATTCAATGACAATAACTTATACATTGATAGATTCTACTAAAAGTACTTTAGCTTCAAAATATTGTTCCATAGAACAAGAACTTGATGTGACCATTGCGATTATTTCAATTTCAAATGTATTAATAATGAATCTATAGCAGTTATGCTTGCACTCTTTCTAAAAAAAAAATAAAATTTTTTATTAAATTAGTTTTATAACAAGCAGAAGAATATTTCTTTTTCAAAAAATATATTTACTTTGGGCCATAACCATAGCCAAAAAAAAAAGTTTACTTTAATAGTTAAAATTTTGATTTTTGTTAAAAGTACAATTTAGTTTAACTATAGACACGTAAAAGTATACTTTATCCGCTAAAACACACTTCTAGTTTAAAACCAGCTGAAGTTGCTTTTAAATAATTTAACATCACTTTAAAATCAACCATCTGTTAATGCAAAGAACAAAAACTGGATGTGTACAAAAATATACAGGTCTATTCGGGAAGTCACTTTCACCACAAATACGCGTTTCATTCACTTTTTGTTATTCTAAAATACGTTAGCGATGTGATTACCAGAAAATAAACAGAAAGCATATGTTTTTGTTCACTTTGTATGCATTCTAAAATACTTGTTCACCACACATCTACATAATTTTCGTTCGACGCTTGATTTAGCGAAAGAAGTACATTCGGGCTTCTTCTTTTGTCTGCTCATCCATTTTGATACTTATTCATTTATGGCATAATTTCTCTTCAATTGCAACTAATACTTCAGACAGAAGTTTTCAGAAAGTTGACTGGGAAATATTAAGATGTTAATCCTTGCCAACTCCATGTTGGTAATTTCCATCAGCGAAGAAACGAAGGGCTGCTGCCAGCTAGTCAACAGGCCTTAAGAATCCAAGCCGTGCTTTCTGTTAGATTTTGTCTTCCAATTCAGATAAAATATATTTAAATGGCTCTTTGTTGATTCTAAAATTTGTTCCTAATACTTCTTTTGGTATTAGAAGAGGTGATTTTAAATTTTTAATAAACATACCTACCATCATTCAATTTAAATATATGCAGCGTGTTATTTCTTATATTTTTATTTACTCCTCTAAGATATTCATATTGTGCATTAATTAAAAATGCAATCGAATCCATCTCAATTTTTATTGTTAAATTATATTTTTATTTTTAAATTTGTCTATGTATTAATTAGACAGCTGTTTTCAATGTTTATGGTTTTCATAAGAGATTACAAAAAATCGATTACTGCAAACGATAATTCTGCACTCGTATTTTAGAATATGTCGAAGATGAAATGTCGAAAGTGAACGTTCGACGATGAAGAAGTGAAGCGCGTATTCCCGAATAGACCTGATAATATAATTTCACGATCATAGCCTGCGGAAGCCATAGCAGCCCGGATTGTTTTCTACAATTAGGTGGCACCCAGTAAAAGTCGGTTTAACTTAAAACGACCTTAAATTTTGACTATAATTACAAAATAATTAAAAGTAGGTTTTAAGTTTAAAGTTGTTTTTAAAAAGAACCGACTTTAGTGTTTGTCTATGGTTATGACCTTTATTTTTACAAAATCAAGCTAGTCTTTCCTCGGTTGTCAACATAGTTGACTAGTCGAATCTGGCAAACACACAAAATGTTTTCCTAACCTCTTTTGCGGAAACTTTCAACACGATATTTTATGCTACACTGTCACCTAATAGCAGATTGTTGGAAGGACAAATCATAGGAGACTCCAAACTGCCCCCTTTAACTTCACCTTTACCCGTCTCTTTATTCTTGCTTTTTGAACTAAACTAACACAAAGGCCCGTTTTTTCAATGTGTCGACCTGCCTGTAACTAACCCCCTGGCCCACGATGTCGAACGATAACGTTCGCTTAAATAAGACTTAAGACACAAACTTGATTGTAGAATAAACAAACTTGATTGAGTAAAAAATAGATACGATAAAAAGTTTGTGTCTTAAGTCTTATCTAAGCGAACGTTATCGTTCGACATCGTTGGCCAGGGGGTAAATGTCGTTATAAACTTATTAGACTGATAATATGTCCATTAACAAATTTGGTTTTCTCAATATTGCGACAGAAACTTTATTTTCATTTGGCAATACCTCTCAAAATGTATGTGAAAATTGGGAACTCTGTCTTCAATTGACAAGTTGTTGACATAAATCAGCTGTTTTCCAAATGTGCAAAAATAAAAAAAACAAATATTTAAAAAAAGAAATAATATCCATATCTGCCAGGTAGTCAGGTCTGGCATGATAAACTCTTGCAATATTCACATGGAATTCATGTTCTTCGAGTTTATCCTCCATCAAATTAATGTTTATTCCTCTATTGAACATTTTTTCTAAAATCTATTTAAATTTTTTTACAAAAACTCAAGGTATTGCCACATGAAAAATATGAGCAGCAGTCAGCTGATTGAATTTATCTGTTCAACAAATAAATAAACGGCAGATGAGGGCTGGTTAGTTTTGCGACAGAATCGAAGCAAATGAGACATTGAGAAAACCAAATTTCTTTAATCGGCAGTTTTTCATTGGAAAAAAAAGATGATCGCCTAATGAGAAAACAGCCCTAAGTGTAGCAAACCCATCAAAGAACTGAATACGGCCTTTTTTAAAAAAAAAGGGAATGATGATATTAATTAAAACTCAAGAAGACATTAAGCAAATGAAACGTTTTTCATATAAATAAAGAACATCAGACTCACATTCAATTAGTTACATTTAAACTTAATGTTTAATAGCAATTTTAGAAAGTGTTAAGTAAAATACACATACATACATATAATTGAATCCATTTAACATGTTAGTTAGTTAAATATGCAGCTAAGCTTATATATGTGTAGGTAGGTAGGGAATGTGCACTGTGGGCAATTTATGAATATGTTGAGCAAACATACGTCACACTGTCAGTATTTTGAATAGAATTTGTCAGCACAGAAAACATTAGCACAGATCGTAAACAAACATAAAATGAAACTAAATCTTAATAATATACATAAATACACAGCAATTACTAAAGGTACAGTCACATTTGGCAAATATTTAACTCAGAAAGAGCGTAACCACTTGTTTGACGTTGTTTACTCTTACAAAAGTTTTGCAAGATCAAAAAGCATCAAATAAATTAAAATTTAATATTTGTTGTACTTTGGCTTAAATAAGAAAGTTTTTTTTTAATAAATAAACGAGCTCAAATATATGTTATTTAGTGGTAACTTCTTGTTCGGCAAATATTTGCCAAGTGTGACCGTACTTTAAGCTTAATAAAGTAAAATTTCGGATGTCTGCGTTAATGGCCGAGCAAAAGAATTGAACACTAGTGTAAATACAGCCAGAATAATATGGATACATGCTGGCTTTCAAACCTATTCCACAATTAAATACTCAAATTGTAGTGAAAAGCAGAAAAAGTGTTTCTCTAAAGCAGTTTTTTGCTGCAAAGTTTTAATAAAATTCTTAAAAATTTCTGAAAGTTATGTAATAATGGACTGCAACGAAAAGGAAATGTGGCAGGGAATGCTGTTCCAAAATATAAATATTAAAACATTTATGCATTTTGTATTTTGTATAAACAATGAAGAAATCATAAAAATCGTTCATATGCGCTGCTGATTTCTTCTATTTCTATTCATTATTTTGTAAAATACAATTCAATTTATTCGAATTATCGGTAGAATATTTATTAATGTTGTGTTTATTTTTAACTGTGTGCATGTCTGTTTGAGAAGTTTATTAACGTATGTATATCCCAGCAAACACTTCACTTGCATTCTTAATATTTAATGACTTCCAGAGTTCATTATTTCGTAGCTTTAGGCTCCACTTTTGCTATTACTAATTATCAGAGTACCAAAATATTTACTCGTCGCTCAATCATGTATGCGTACATACGTTTCAGACTTTGCTGCTTCTATTCATACATAATTGAGAAACTAAAAAACATTTTGCTTTTGTTCACTTATGTGTGTGGTGATTTGAATTGTTTGTAAATGAGTAACCAACTTGTTTTCACTTATTTGTACATATATGAAAAATTTAAATTTTGATAATTTTTAAATGAGTGAGAAGATCACAAATCAATCTTTACTATTTGTTGTTCACATATATGTCAATATACTTTATATACACCTTTAGCACTGTTTCACTAACAATAATAAAAATCTGAATACACTTTTATGAAAACTTCAATCCACACACATACATATTCATTAATGTAATATAACCATTAATGAGTACAATCAGATATGTGTAACAGTTATTTTCCTGTTTCTCACTCATATGTGTTATGAGTTAAAAAAAAACACAAAAATATGCCAACACTCATGTGTTACCATAAGTAAAAAAAAATAATTTTTGGTATTCTTTTATGAGTGTGAATAAAATTTAACATATTTTTGATTTTTCATTTATGAGAAATATGAGAATTGTTTGTTTTTTCGAGCTCACACATGAAAAAATTGTAAAATGTAAACAGTCTACAACTACATATTCTTATAATAGTTTTAAGTATAAAAATAAGTCTGGGGATTCTGGGCCAGTTGCCTTCGATTGTTCTCCAACCATCTGACTATATTACTCCATACACAGATTTTGATAGGGTATTCAAGATCTTAATTCCCTCCAGGAGTGAGTGGAGTAGGGGTAATCTCGTGAACAAATATGACACTAGGATATATACAGATGAGCTGCGGTGTTGGTTCTGGGGTCTTCTGTGACGAACCTGAGGTAGGCATCTTGTATCATCTTCCGAATGAGTGTAGTGTTTTCCAGGCGAAAAGTTTTGCAATCATGGCAGCTTGTAATACACTACATGATCATAATATCTGTCGACAGTCAGGCGGCTCTCCTCTCACTGAATGCCAACACAATTCCATCCTCACTAGTCAGGCACTGTAGGAATTCTCTGTCAAGAGACTAGGTCGTCTATCTAATATTACTTTGGTTTGGGTACCTGAGCACAGGAACCACTACGGCAATGAACGGGCAGACGAACTAGCCACAATGGGATCTGTCTTAGATATCTCCGATGCGGTCTCAGTATCAATTCCACTGGGGACTATCAAAGGCATCATCTTCAGACATTTTCTTACAAAGGCTGAGTATAGATGGCGTAACTTAGACACATGTAGGGTAGACAAGTTGATGTGGCCATCTTTTAACGAGAAACGTACTATGCAACTGATAACCCGGAATAGAAAGGATATATAAAGGTTGCTGGTAGTATTAACGGAACACTGGACGTTAAGCAAGCAGGTTAATCGCCTGGGACTCCCTTTTTACGACCATTGTCGTATTTGTAAGGATAGGGAAAAAGAGGAAACGATTTTCCACCTTCTCTGCGAATGCCCAGCCCTGAGTGTCAAGGGACATAAATTCATAGGAAACTATGAAAACTCAATGACCTACTGAGATATCTCACAGCTACAGGTTAAGTCTAGCAAGCACGACTTTTTCTACACATTTTAATTACATTATGATGTAAACGACAGTAAATCTGACGAGTGGTGTGGTCTTATTAAAACGGGGTCCCTTCGACTCTACTTAAGTGTACGCACCTAAACCAACCAACCAATCATAAAAATAAGTTCATAATTTTCTATTTCAAAGTGCAAAAAAATAAGTAATTTTTCTAGTCGATTTGTAAGTAGTCTGGTCAACCATTTCCTATTACTTTTTAATTTAATTTGTAAATCAAGTTTTTGCTGGGATGTTGTTGTTAGTCATGGTATTTGATTTGATTTGCTCATCCTTGCATTTGCATGTTGATGTGTTGTTGTCTGTGTCTGTGTGTGTGTGTGTGTGTGTAAGTATGTATGTAAATATATGTATATGTTGTTTGTTTGTATATTCATGTAGTTGTAAGTCAATAACAATCATGTACCAAAATGTCCAATAAAAAAGCTCTCTCGGGCACTAAAAACATAACGGTGACATTTTGTAAATGCATAAATACAAAAACACTCACATCCAAAGAGACAGTTACACTCACTCACCCATAAAAACGTGCATTTCAACACTTTTACAGCCAACCCAAACACAACACAGCGGGAGAAAGATGCTGTAAAGAGGTCTTCTAGAAGGCCTTTTTTTTGGCAGTCACCAGAACTACCAGCCGCATTGTCAAATCGTTTCAATATTACATGGTGCGTCATTGTTAGCCAAGGCCTTGCCTACCCGCTAGAAGGCCTATTTGAGAAGGGCAACTGGAAGGTCTAGCAATTAATGCCTCATACAAGGCGTAATTAAAGGTCTGCTAAATTAATAATTTCACTAAGGAAAGATAAGAAGGATTTGAAATCAATTTGGGCGAACGAGATCACCTGCTCTATTGCAAGGTCCACATGTCCCTTATTTGATGTGGGAAGGAAGAATTCACTACTTAGCTTTCGTTGCGACCTAATTAGGCTTATTGTCTATCTACTTACAGGTCACTGCCATTAGACTCGGTCTACAACATAATGACTTTTGTAGCAGATGTCACAATGAGCAAGAGGAAACAGTCATCCACTGCCTCTGCGAATGCCCGGCCCTAACGATGAAAAGGGAACGGATACTCGGGGCACCCTTTCTCTCATGTTTGGGTGAACTATCAACGATAAATCCAAGATGCATCAACACCTTTGCCAGGGAATCTGGATGGCTCGTTAGGGAAGCAACCAATGCGGAGTGAAACCGATAGGGTTTCCAACGGGTAACACAATGGGATCAACACGATGAACCCAAGTGAGCTGTTTTCAAGAACGGCTGCCTACGGAACCTAACCTAACCTAAATTAATTTAAAAAGGCTAAATTTCTAGACGCTTAAATTTTATTACTCGTATCACAAAGTGAGTAAAATAATGTTTGTTGTTGCAGAGATGATATACAGGAATAATTGCAAAAAACATTCGTGTTTGCTATTGCAATCATGATTTGTTGAAATGCAATTTTGAATGTGTATGAAACGCCTTCTCGAAGGCCTTCTGAGAGAAGGCATAGTGGAATGAGTATCGGATCTGTTAGAATGTGTAAACAGGTATTTTATAAGGCCTGCAAATAAAAGCACTTGCAATTTTTCTCGCTGGGAATATATGCACAACATATGCATACATATATGTATACAGCATGTGTGTCTGTATGTACACCAGCTAGACAATAATCTCGTTATAATACATATAAACATTTATACATACAATTTTCTTTTTGTTATTCTCGCTATTTTGTGTGTGTGTGTGTCTTCTGGGTGGGTGTAACATTTGTTGACAATTGTTGGAAGTGGGGGAGAAAGTAACAGATTTTTTGTTTTGATCTGTTCTCTGTTGAAATTGTGTTTTCGAACTGATTGTTTTTGTTATGCCAACATATTGTGTCTATGGACAGGCATGACTGAGGTTCGTTAGTATATTTGTTTATAGGTATGAAAGTACACACAAGCTAAAAATATGTTTGCATTTATGTTGCTGTCTGTATTTCAACATTCATTCAACGTCTATCAATGTATTGATTGTAAAACAAAACACAAACAAATAAACAAAATTTTCAAAAAAAGAAAATACGTAAAAATGAACATGAACATTTTCTGTTTGCAGTGATAAGAAAATCTGTTTATTTGTTTCAATTAAAAAGTGAATGGTCTGTTTTACAATATTCTCAAACTAACTAACCAAAACAGTTAACGAAATATTTCAAGATCAAATACTTTTCAGCCTGTCCAAAGCTTTTAGGGGATGGCGACATTCACATAATTCTGCATAAAATGACAATTTCATGTGCAATATGCTGTCGATGTAATAACGTTGAAATCTAGTTGAGCTAATTTTATGTTCACCCACCGCATGGAACTGGCTTTTATAGCCCTCAAATTTATAGGTGACATTCACTGGATAATCGTGCGGCAACAGTTGACTTACATTTATTTGAAAATAGACCTTTGCCACAGCCAAGGGATTTGGACAATTGGGTGTGGGCTTGGAAAAATGTGCCTCCACAAAATATCTTTCACCCAAGGGTGGTATACTTTCGGTTTTATCCAATGCTATAACCACATATTTTGTGGCAGGACTTAACTCCCACATTTGTATGAATTTATTGATTTGTGTTACAACTTCAGGGAATTTGAAGTTTTCTATTAAACTCCAAGGTTCCACTTTACATTTCATTTTGTCCTCACTAGCACTTGAAGATGTGGTTGTAGCAAACGAGGCAGAACTAGTACTTTCTATGGGCAGTTGCCTTTTAGAATTGCTAGAGGCTCCAATTTTCGCAACGAATTTTCCTTTATTAGAATTTAGTTGATTATGTCCCCAACCGTTGGGATTTTTATAGAGAAACTCTTTTCGATAATCTGTATTAATTAATTTAGCTGCTTCTTGGGCAATTTCCTCTAAATATACGGCCAAAGCTTCTGCATCAATAGCAAGCAAGGCTGGCTTTTCTATGCGTTTTGAATGTTTAACAAGATCTAAGGGATCTAAGGCAGAGTCCATGCTTATACTTTTTGTTTCCGTTCGCTATCAAAATATATTTTCAAAACTAAACGAATAATTTATGTCATCTAATATTTTTTTATGTTTATAACGAATTTTATATATGCTCTACACTCTTTAAGTTACGCACTGAGATGATATTTAAAACAACGTTTTTGGCAGTTTGAAATAAGTTTCGGTTGAAAATTTCGTTATTTAATTTCTTTTTTAATTTTACGGGCTTTCCATCATTTGTCTCTAAACAATACAAACAACTGGAGGCTACTCAAACAATTCTCCATCAATTTCTGTTTGGGGTATTAAGGCCACATGCTGTACCAAAAGAATGTTTCCTAGCTGATTTCGTCGAAGGCCTTCGACATTTCTAGCCTACAAAGGTTGACGTTTCACAAGACCTGTTTTGGTTTAAGCTCTATGAGATCCAAGTGACAATGACTGCAAAATGATGAATGAATGAATTTAACGAAATCGAATCGAATTCTTTGCTTCTGCCATTTGTTACAACTCAACGCTCTACTCACATTTGTCGGACAATTCTGACTATGGTTGGCCTTAGTAACTTGTAGTTGGCATGTAAAGCTATCATGTGTCCATGTCTGAAAGGTTGTAAAGTTTGCAAACATCACTTGTTTAACCCTAAAACACACACCCGGGTACAAATGTATTACCTTGCAACTTTACAAAGCTGTAATAATAATAAATGGAATAAATAATATTTATAATAATAAATAGAATATTGCAATTGCGGGTCAAAAAAAAATAGTAATGAAATTGTACCATTTAAACATTATAAGAAGCCAAAATAAGGTAATAGGTCCAAACGTAGCCGGGTGTGTATTCAAAGTAGAAAAAAGTTGGGTAGGCATCGTACGGTTAAGCGCAATCCTATCACTCGTATTTCTCGGATTGGAGATAGTTTGAACTGTAGATCGCATTTTGCCAACATTTGAACACAATTTTCAATTTTAAAATTATTGAAAATTTTTTCCATTCAATTTGATGATTTGTAATCATGGTGTAACTATACAAGGTGGCAACAAATACAACACAATACAGAAGCAACGGGTATTTGGTTTGTGTAAAATAATGTACTACTGTCAAAAACACTTTAAGGCTGGTGTGAGTCACCTCACACCCTCACCCAGAGAACAATATGGTCCATTGCGATGCCTTAGATTCTCTACCAAATGTCTGACTAGTTTACATATGTCTGACTGGTCTACCCAGAGTCTTTGGCGGGAAAAAGTATTACTTTTGACATAACTAAATTGTAAACAAAGTCAGTCCGCTGTGCTACTGCACTCACCTTGTATAGTTACACCATGATTTGTAATATTGTTTAGCTCAAGCGTTTAAAATTTAATTTAAATAATTAATTTTTATTGATGTTATTTATTTTTATTTCTGTGTCACTTGTAAATTGCTTAGCAATTATTATCATTTGTTGCCTTGTTTGATGATTTTTGCCTAGGCAAGGGGTTTGCAATATTTACTAAACCATAAAAGTATCTTTATGAAATAAAAAAAAAATATCTACAAATTAAATTTAATAGTTTTTTGCTAGAATTAGTATTATACTTAATAACCACTAAGTTAAGATACAGTTTCTGATGTTTTTTTTTACACATGGCAGAATAATTTATTACAAAGCTTAACTTTTTTTTGGGGTTTTCTGAATTGTTACAGATAGCAACTATAAGCAACATCCAAAAGGTGAACGTACTCTCTAGTGTAACGATTGTTGTATATTTAAAAGTTTTATATTTTATTCAGTTTAATTCATTTGTATATTGAAACCATTTTCAACATATGGCACTCTATACTCCCCTTGAAACTTTTGCTCGAGAGAAAAAAGCAACAGGGATTCAATACTTGGCGATATACAACATTACCTGGCATTAACACATACTACTGCAAAGCAACCAGCACATTGATATAGATATTCATTTATTGTAAAATAACAATTATTTTATTTTTTTTTTTATTTTTTGCTGTGTTTTGTTGCTGCTGTCGTAATTTTAAAAGCAATAATACCCTTAACAAATAACAATGCTAGAAGTTGCTGTTGCCTTAATGCGTGCTAACAATATACACACACACACACACATACACGCACATTGTTTTGCAAAACACATACAAAATACAGGTTTTCTACAAATGTGAACACATTTACTCACAAACACACTTTCATATTGTATATTTATACAATAAAAAAATAAAAGAGAGCACAACGTTTTGGCTGTTTCTGAAGCACATTTTGGTAATAAAAATTCTTGTTTGCAGTTAAGCACAACAACAACAGCAACAAACACAAAAATATATACAATATAAAAGCAAAAAATTAAACATATTTAACAAAATGTTTTTACCTTCACTTCAAAAATGTGATAGAAATAAAAAAAAAAAAACACTAGCGATAAAAAGTAAAACGAAGTAACCTCCTACCAGTCTCATGACAATTGTTTGCCACTGTTCAACGCAGAATAACAATAACAACAACAACAACAACAACAACAATAACAACAACAAAAGAAAGAAACACGAACGTTTTTCCATTAGGGAAAATAACAGCGTCAAATTTGTGGCAAACGCATCTGATTGTAATCAACAAAATTGTGCAGAATTTTATGTGTTACACGTGCATTTTGATATTGGGTAAAGAACCGAAATTTAAGACAATTTTCATATTTTGTAAATTAGTCATGTTGTTGAAGAATGAGAATGAACTTTGTTAATATTATAACTTGTTTTATATATTGTAAATTGAATCAATATAGTTTGTTTTTTATTGTAAAATGTTTGTAGAAATTAGAAAATACATTTTCACTTTTTGACAGTTATTCACATACAGTACCACATACTAACACATGTAGTAGTAACCAAGGTGAATTTAAATACTAGGTGATAGCGTAGCGCCAGCTGATTATTAATGGTGAATTTGAAAATGTCAAAAAGTTATATAAAAAAAAAACTTTTTGACAGTGACGAAAGTTTTTCATATAGAAAAATGCCTGTTGTTCTTGCCTTGTTGTAATTGTTGTAGCAATGCTGTCACCTGGTATTTAATTTCACCATGGTAGTAACTATAAATAATAATAAATTTATGGCGTAAACAATTAAACAAAAAAAAACAAGAAAAACATTTTTTTGTTAAAAACCATTTCATAACTCCATAATTTATGGCTACCTCTAATATTTATACAGTATTTAAGATATTGCCAACATTCATACATTTTTAATCATTGGACCTTAGAAAACATGTTGTAGTTTTTCCTGCCGCTGTTGTTAAATTTGTACAAAATATGAAAAACCGATAAGTTGCTGTTTGTACAGAAAATTCATTATTTACACCCCTGTTTTTTTTTTATTATTCTTAAATCATTTATACACGTGTAAAAAGATGTAATGGCAATACAATTTATTTTTGTTTTATTCCATTACTGATTAAATTTTAAATAACAACAACAACAACAACAGCACCTACAGCTCCTTGTCCTTATTGCGGTTGTCCGGTGTGCGTGTTTTTTTGTTTGTTATTTCAGTTGAGCTTTTTTTGGTATTTTAGTTGTTCTTTTCTTTGGAGGCGTATTTAATGTTTGCTATGATTAAACATGCTGTTGTTTTTTTTTTTTTTGTTTCATGTGCTTGTTAAAAATGTGATAATTTTCTGTAAAGCTTTTCGATTGTTTTAAACACAAGTCAACATCAAAGTTAAATTTTAGTTATTGAACACCAAACTTTACTCTGGACTTGTAATGTAGCTATACGAGTCTGTATGTGTATGTCTTATAAGGGCCAGAGATTTAGTGTCATCCTGTTAGTATGAGACTAAAACTCACATATTTTAACACCGTTTTTAAATTTTAATAAACATAAAAGAACTTGCCATCATATACACTTGGACACACTTTGGGCTGTTTTCTCATTAGGCGATTATCTTTTTTCCCAACGAAAAACTGCCGATTAAAGAAATTTCGTTTTCTCAATGTCTCATTTGCTTCTATTCTGTCGCAAAACTAACCAGCTGTCATCTGCCGATTATTTATTTGTTGTACAGATAATTTCAATCAGCTGACTGCTGTTTATATTTTTCATGTGGCAATACCTTGAGTTTTTGTAAAAACATTAAATAGATTTTAGAAAAAATGTTTAATAAAGGAATAAACATTAATTTGATGGAGGATGAACTAGAAGAACATGCATTCCAAGTGAATATAGAAAGAGTTTATTATGCCAGACCTAACTACCTGGCAGACATGGATAGTATTTCTTTTTTTGTTTGTTTGTTTGTTTATATTTAAGTTACCTCCGATATTATCCTAATGCCATCACCAATATACGGCTTATGCCTAAAGGAGTCTCGTCAAGGAAGATTCACTGACCTATACCTTCGTATGGGAAACCGGACTTCCCGAACTCCACTCCAGTGGCCAAATTACCGCATTCGATATCGAGTAAAATTGATCGTAATTTTCTTATTTGAGATTATGGTATACGATATCGAGCAAGAAATTTAGTACATTTTATCATAATGTCGATATCGAAATTATTTTTCGATACGATAGCTTATTCGATCACGAATGCGGTAATTTGGCCCCTGAGTTCTAATGGTCTCCACCAATATCCAAAATGAGTTTTATTTGGTAACTCCATTTTTTTTTTCATTTTTAAAATCATCTTTATTTACAGGTTCTTTATATATACAATTTTCGAGATTTTATCTAAATAATACAATAATAACTTTTTTTAAAGGAAAAATAGGAAAACCTTTATATGATAAAAATATGTTTCAAATATAGCTAGAAAATATATATGTATGTAATATAATTATCAGAAGATAATAATTTAATGCATATTATTTTCGACTTGGTGATATATATTTTTGGTTGCCCTTAAGCAGCGAAACAAGGCAGGCCGTCCTTGTTTCTTAAAAGATAATGGCAATGACACGCGAGTTCTTTCTCCACCCAGAGCTGAATTACGAGTGTATTTATTTTTTAGTATATTTGTTTTTTTTTTTGATTTTATATTTTGTTATTTTTTCACATTTGGAAAACAGCTGATTTATGTCAACAACTTGTCACTTGAAGACAGAGTTCCCAATTTTTACATAAATTTTGAGAGGTATTGCCAAATGCAAATAATGTTTCTGTCGCAATATTGAGAAAACCAAAATTGTTAACAAACATATTATCAGTCTAATTAATTTATGTCGACATTTAGTTTTTTTTTATTAAAACTTTTTTATTATTTATTGAATCTAACAATAAGTATTCAAATCTTAAAATTAAAATAAATCGAATTACTCTCTAACAGAGCATTAATTTCTTATTGGCTGTTAAGCTCTACGAAGCCTCAACTCTATCTGGCTCTGAGCTAGAATTCTAGCCAGCGGATTCGGGTGGGTTTGTAGCTTTTTGATGTAGTTCTCGCGGACCCTTCTGAATTCATCCTTTACCAATGGTACTTCCAGATCTCTGTGGATGTTTTCATTTCTTATGTACCATGGTGTGCCCGTCATGGACCTCTGCATAAGTTCAATACTGTTATTACTAGCAGTTCCTTACAATTGGATGCCATATGTCTAAATTGGTTTTAAAATGATTTTATACAGGGTGACTTTATAGTCCAGGCTTAGCTTAGATTGGTCACTGATTAACCAGTGACTTCATGTGAAGTCTCTTGGTTTCTATATGATGACGCCAAGTAAGTCTTCTATCTAAGTGAATACTACGGTATGTAACATAATCGGACTGACATTTAGTAACAGGCAGTTTGTCGACACATTGAGAAAACGGGCCTTTGTGTAGCAGTTTTTTTTAATTAAAAACACATTAAGTATAGATTTTTAGTTGTTATTGGTTTGTTGGTCAAAAAGTCCAAACATTCAAAAAGGTTGTAGCAGCTTTAGGCTGATTTTAACATTTATAATTATGTGTTAGTTTTTTTTCTTTTTTGTAGTATACAAAAGATATATAAAAATAGCCTGCTATTTTGGGTTTTAATATATGTAGGTATAAAACTAATACCTTTTAGAATCAACGAACTTGATAAACAACAACCATTACCACTTATTTTCAGTCATTTTGAGTGTAGGTGGTTAAAATAATTGTAGTAAATGACCTCAAAGCCAACCCTCTATACATAATTCTTCTATAAATTAATAATGCCAAGACGAGCAGGTTTAGATCATATAATTGTCTATCAAAGACTTGTTGTACGAGTATGACCATAATATTAGAAAAAATAATTAAAAATAAAATTATTTGCTCTTCTGGCTCATCAATCACTAAAACTAGAACCAAATTACGGAGAGCACTGGTTAGGAAAACTGTTTCATGTTCAAGATCATTCACTTGCAAGAAAAGCCTAAACATGGAACTGTTTCTTAGTCAATCTAGCTATTTTTTTTTCTAAAGAGAAGTAACACTCAGGCAATTAATATACTTGCGTTACTTTCTTTGGAAAGGGGATAGTTGAAGAAGTAAAGGTGGTGAAAGTAGAAGAAAGCTTTTTATATACAACACTACAAACAACAAGCAACATTTTAAGCAAAATTAAATAAATAAAATTTGATTTTTATGGCAAATATGACAACAAGCTCAATTTTGGTAGACCTTACTATGGAATTATGCTTCCCTTAACCAACACAATTTTAACAAATATAAGCAAGTATGTATTACTACTTGTAAACATAGTTTCAGTTTAGTTACACAAACATTTCGTAATTTATTAAGTTTCTCTCCTTTCAAGTCTGGCGTTTCTTATTGCATTTGCAAAACTATATGTTGAACCTTTTTATTACACCTGAAGCCGGCAGGCGAAACTACCTCCTCCAGGCAGACACAATAACTATGAAAATATTTCTCACAGATGGCTGTAGTTGCAGACATTTTCATTTTAATAAACAACATTGCCAGCATTATGATGGGAAATATTCCATCATATTAACATACGAAAGAGCAACAACTTGCTTGCAACTATTTTAATAAGTTGTCTCCACTTTTCTTTGTTGGCGGTAGGTTGGTTGGTGGTCAGGTTGGTTGCTTGCTTTTTTTTCTATTGCCTGGAAATGTGGTTCAGTAATGGGCTTATATTTCAAGTCATTTGCTGTTATTTTTCCGTATATTTTTTTCTTTTTTGCCGCTCTAGCTTTTACTGCTGTTTACAGTTGTTGTTGTTGTTGTTGTGTTAAAATTTAATTAATATTTCTTGTGCCGCCCCCGAACACGTACAAATACATTTCGTATTTAAACCCAACAGCTCCAAGTTACCAAAAAAAAACAAAACCCAAACAGCAGCAACAACAAGAGCCAAATTGTGTTTTGTTGTAACAAAACGAAAAAAACATGAGGCAAAGTATGTTTATTATGTGCTCTTTAGTAATTGTAACTTTCCGTTTTAATGGAACTCAACTTAACTGTATGCAAAATATACATACACATACTCGTACATATGTACACAGAAAGAAAAATGCCATTCTAAAATTAAGTTTATTTTTCTTAGTTTTAGCCTGAAATTTTCAAGTACGTTTTTACTAGTTCATACTTAAAATAAGTAAAAATCGGGCTTGATTTGACAAGTCAAGCGCAGATTTTCCTAAAACAATAATAGTGTTCTTGATTTAATTACAAAACTCTTAAATTAAGTCCAATTTGTTCTTAAATCAAGAAGATAACTCATAAAGCGAAAACTAACCCCCTGGGCCACGATGTCAAACGATAACGTTCGCTTAGATAAGACTTAAGACACAAGCTTGATTGTGGAATAAACAAACTTGATTGAGTAAAAAATAGATACGATAAAAAGTTTGTGTCTTAAGTCTTTTCTAAGCGAACGTTATCGTTCGACATCGTGGGCCAGGGGGTAAGACTTATTTTACTTAAATTAAGAACAAAAATCTTAAATCAATCCCAGAGAAGGAATGAGCCAAGTTAAACTTACTCTCTCAGAAGCTCTCAAATTCAGTTTTTATAATTTATTGAGTAAGAAATTTTTACTTTAAGTCCAATTTGCTCTGAAATCAAGAAGATAACTCATAGAGCGAAAATTAAGACTTATTTGAACTTGAATTAAGACAAAAAAAAAAACTTATATTTTGAGGAACAAATTGCAGAGCAAAAAAATTGCTCTCAATATTGTAACGTGTGGATACAAAAACAACTCTCACGATAACGTGTTGTTACAAAACACACACTTCCTACGTTAAAATTTCACTATTATAATTCTCAAATAGTCTATGTGAATTTTAATATAAGATATATAAGAATATCACAATAAAGCAAATAAGAATAGGAGTACCGAGCCAGTTATAATCTGTTCCGAACGAACAAGACGAGGCCTTGGTTCTTACTTCATAATAATGTAGCCCCAGTTATTTATCTCGTATTATTTAGCTCATTTTGGGATTAATTATATCTCGGACATTCTTAAATCAATCCGGTTTTAGGATTACATCAAATATGAATTAGAGCTTAAATCTAGCTCAAAATTCTTGAACCAAGCTCATTTTGGGATTAATTCAAACTCGGACATACTTAAATCAGTCTCATTTTTGGATAACATCAAGTACGAATTCGTGCTTAAATCTAGTTTATAATTCTTGAATCAAGCTTATTTAGGTATTAATTCAATCTCAGCCATTTTTAAGGAGAGCTAAAATTAAGATTTTGTGACTTGATGAATCCGTACTTTTGTACTCGGTATAAGGAAATCCGTACTTACCCTACTATTGACACCGCTACGTATTGACTTAAGTAGGGATTACTCAATTTTTTTTTTTTGAGTGTACGTGCAGGTGTCTGTAGCAGTGTTTGAGAGACCGAGTGAGTGCGTACATGTTTTATGATACAAAGAGTACGAGTACAAGCATGAGAATGTGTTTAACTAAATGTGGTTATTACGGAAGGTACAAACAAACTTCATGATATAATTTTGTTACTCTTTTGTAGTTAATGTTGCCGTCGTTGTTGTTGTTCTTGTTGTTGCTGCTGATGTTTTATATTCCTGTTGTAGTGTTAAGTAAAGTTAAGTGTGGAGACAACGTATTTTATTACATTTTCTTTAATTTTTTTTATTTCCACCTTGAGTCTGTTTAGTTGTCCTTTAGAAAATTTGTTACTTTGATGGTACCCAAATATATAAAACGAAAACGAACATAATAATACTAACACTAACAATAACAATAACAATGACATAAAAAAAGCTGGAGCGTCATACAAGTTAAGAATTAATAAGGCTGCATACAAGAGACATTGGTTAAATTATTGTTTTACGTAGATTATTTAGAAAATTAATTTAAATAACACAATCTTCTAAAGTTCTACGTACACGAACATAAAATACACTTAAACCCAAATAAAATTACAAGGTGTCTCCCCTTTGACAGTATTACAAATCTTTATCTCTCTCTCTCTCTCACACACACACTGCCATAGGAAATCGTAAATATTAAATGGTGTTGTTATTTGTGTACAAAATTGGAGTAAATTATTAACACACAATAGAAATATTATTAAAAATATACATACATATATATGTATATTAGGGCGGGCCAAATTTTTTGTCGATTAGACCCGCCCCATAGGATGATTCTATGGACAATTCCAAGCAACTTTGGTGAAGGAACCATGGGTCAATCTCCATTTTCGAGTCTCCCACTTTTCAAAAAATGAATGACTTGAAAGCAAGAAAGAGTTTCAAAAATAACATATTCCGCTTTTCTTCCACTAAATTAATTTTTTTTTACACATGTTCTTATTTTTTAGGTTGAATTTCTGTTGAAAAAAATAAAATAAATATCAATTTTACCGAACATTTTTTCTCGGAAAATAGACGAAAAATATTACAAATATGCATGGAACGCCCTCTGGTGGTGTTCATAGGTAAAAATAAAGATCACATAAAAAAGATAATATAACGATGAATAAAAAATCGAATTTCGAATCAAAATGATGTTATAGGGAAAAAAAAACATTTTTTGAAAAGTGGGAGACTCGAAAATCGAGATAGACCCATGGTTCCTTCACCAAAGTTGCTTAGAATTGTCCATAGAATCATCCTAGGGGCGGCTCTAATCGATTTTTTCGGCTCCATACAAATTGGCCCGGCCTAATGTATATAGAATTTAGCAGAACAAGTTTGTGGTAGATTAATGAGTTGTAATTGGAAATATTTTAAGACGCGGTATGGGTGCATGTTATTGGAATACAGTCGACTCTTGATAATTTGAAATTCAAGGGATCAGAGAAAAAGTTCAAATAATCAAGATTTCATATTAACGAGAGTTCAAATTAACAAGAGGAGATAGGAAAAAAAATCAAATTAACAAGAGTTTAATTAAAATTTAAGATTTTTTGTTGTGAACTTTCTTACAGTTACATATGTACAGAACGCGAAATATTGCTGACTATTTATTTGACCAATAATCGGCCGGTGACAGCCAAAAAACATCGGAAGTTTACTTTTGCGCCACCTTGTATAAGAACATATGTAATTATAATGAAACAAGTCCGTAATTTTATTTTGAGTGGACGAATTCAATCTGTCTTTGTCCAATGAATTTTCAATTGTGATTAAAGCTGAAAAGAAATCGTCACTTGTATCCGTTCTGAGAGCATGGAAGCGTAATGTAGTAAGACTTTTAATTGATTCACTTAATGAAACTGGAATTGTTGTTTGCTCATATTCGTCTGCTTCAACAGGTCAGCATCGGTTAGGGTACCACAGACACTGATATTATTGTCTACTTGAACATAGTTTTCAAAACTCACCTCTTCAGAGTAAGGCAGAAGTCTCCATCCTGGATGAGAGTGCGTAAATTCTGGTGGCTCTGATAATTACGAATTCAAATAATAGAGTGTAAAAAAACTAACCCCCTGGCCCACGATGTCGAACGATAACGTTCGCTTAGATAAGACCTAAGACACAAACTTGTTATCGTTTACTCAATCAAGTTTGTTTATTCCACAATCAAGTTTGTGTCTTAAGTCTTATCTAAGCGAACGTTATCGTTCGACATCGTGGGCCAGGGGGTAAACTTCAAATTATAGAACGCTGTCGGGCAAGATGTCATTTCTATAAACTAAAATAAATCATTGTTTTATTTATTTTATATTTTGCATAAAACACAGCACATTAAAATGATTCAAATTATAGAGTGTAGAGCGAAGAAATTCAAATTATAGCGTGTCGGCGATATATATGCCATTCAAATAAATTTCAATTACCGAGGGCACCAAATTACATAGATTTTTTTCAATTTATTAAATGTTTTTCAAAGGACCTGGAAAACAGTTCATATTATCGTGAGATTCAAATTAACGAATTTCAAATTATCAAGAGTCGACTGTTAATCGAACAACAAAACAAATTATAATATAGCAGAGAAGAATAAAAAACCAGTAAATAAGTAATAAATGGTCAAACAAAAATAACAATATGTAAGTTGAAAATGCCTTCTAAAAACCTTTTATTATATTTTTTTATATACACCCAACTCTTTTTTTACACGGTAGATACGAGCCTCAGAAAGCCATGTAAAAAAACCGTGTAAAAAAAGAAGGCGTTTCCTGTAGTAAAATGGGGGATACGTTTCATGTCATCTGCAAACCATGTAAGATGAAATAAAGAACTATATTTATTTCGAAAAACCGCGTAAAATATTTTGAAAACTATAAAATTTCTGATATGCATACAAATTCTATGTTCGTTCATATGGCATTTTATTGTGCATTAAAACTTAAAACACAAAATTCATACAGGCGAAAAATTGGCAGAGCAAGCAAAAAACAAAAGAAATCTGTTAATCGAGAATTAAGAACCGGAAAATTAGAATAGAATAAAACATGCAAACAAAATGTGTAGGTAAGAGTTAACGAATAAGGGGATTTCCCAGTTACTACTATGTAGGTTCATTTCAGCAATGGTGCCAAGTGTGATAAAAACAAACATACAGGCATGTTCTGAAATCATGGTGTTTTTAAAACACGAACGATTTTTAAATCACGGGAGGATATTTTGGTGTTCTGAAAATCACGAGATTTTTAATTTTTAGTAGTAATTTTGATTATTATTATTAGTATTATATACGAAAACTTATTCGAAAAACTCGACTAGCTCTGCAAGTGAAAATATGTGAGTGTATTAGTAAAAAAATGTGAATGTATTGACTTTTTCGAACTTGCACTTGCATGTGTAAAGGCCGGGTAAATCAGGTGTGCCCAAGCCCTATACTCTTGGTGCTCTTTTGTATTTGTAAAAACTATAGGCTGTGTGTTTTGTATACTCATTACAGCACTCAGCACTAGCAATACGAAATACACAAACAACTTTGCCTTATTTGTTTTTTAGTCGTACTTCACTCTCTATACACGCAAGCGCAAAGCAACAACACTTACGTATGCTCTACTGGTAAACATTGGTGACTGTGATCGTCAATGTAGATTTTGTTTTTATGATACCGTTTAAAAATGTGTGTTGTTTCTTTGTATGTATTGGCTTTTACAACAAAAAATACTGAATTAAAATTAGTTTTTATTTAAATGTATTGGTGTTTGCTCTTACATAAGCAACTTTTGGGCACTCCTGTTCTAAATCATGAGCTAACAACTGATTTTCTGTGTTTACAATAAAATTTTCACTTGTTTTTTACATTTGTATATTAAAATTTAACTTATCAAACTACATATTTATTGACTACTCTTATTGTTTTCAACAATTTTAATAAATTTTTCATTTTAAGTATAATTTAATTTAATAAATCAGTCATATGCCATACGACTTTAAAACTTTGTTACTCTGGCAACCAAAATGACGTACATATATTTTGATCAACAATATCAGCTGACTACTAAAAAGTAAATCACATGTAAACAAATCTAAAAAAATGGTCCGCAAAAAATACAACGTCTTACTAAATTTGTAAATTTTAGGTTTTTTCTGTGTAAAATAGTTAGTTTTATTTCAAAAACAAATATACAACAAATGATTTTAAGTGTTTGTGATAATTTTATTACAAGAGTTCAATGAAAAATGCTTGAAAAACTCTAAGCGATTTGCAATTGTTAGGCTGTTAGGTGACCGGTTTTAAATCACGAGATTTCAATAATTTTTGTGCACAGAACACCTTTTCAGTGATTTCAAATCACTTTACGAAAAAGTGATTTTCAGAACATGTCTGATAATTACAAGACAGTGATTTTGAAATCGTACTAGATTAAAAATTTTTTACAAAAACTTTTTTTTCAACCGTGTAACTTCAAATCCCTGTAAAAAGAAACCGTGTAAAAAAGATAGGCAAAGCAATAATACTTGCAAAATTTTAAGTACCTACTCATGATTTTTGTTTATCTAATAAATGGATGCAATAATCGAGTCAGTAATGTATCTGAGGCCTTTGGAAATTTGCTTTCCACTAACGGAGAAACTAACGAAAACTGCTGATAATAAAAGGAACACACAAACACATTCTAAATGTAAGTGAATTTCATCCAACAATGATGCTGGCAAAGATCTTGGACTGACAAGGTTTATGATGTTTGCACTTTATTTTTAGTAGTTTTAACTAAACGTACAAAACTTTCCACATTTTAGACATTACTCTAATACAACCTAATGACATTCAAACGCATGTACTAAATGAATTGTCAAACATATTCCTTTTTTGGCCAATTTAAGCAACATTTCAAACCATCATTCATGATTTTTTTTTTTTTTTTGCAACTTAAAACATGTTGCTGTAAAAGTTTTATTTCTTCGCATTGACGAGGCATGTCCATGAAAACTCTTTACAACATACCTACCTACATAAATACATATGTACATACATAGTATGTAGTAATGGTGACAGTGTTAAGTGCTACTCAATTACTTTGTTGCAGGTCCCTTAAGGGAGTTATTATAAACAAAGAAACAAACGGCAACAAATGTTTGATGAGTAATTGAGAGACTGTTGTGTGTACCTACCTACTCGTACATACATACATATATATTTATAAGTGTTTCCGAATGTATGTGCGTGTGTAAATTTTACTTAACTTTACTAACAATTTGTACAAATAAAAAGTAGTGTTGTAGATGTGATGATGTTGTGGTCCCTTTTTTATGTTTTATGACAGAAAATCTTGAATAAAAAATTTATTCTCTTTTCTTACTCTTACTCACTCACATAAAATAAAAAAGACGACAGTTACGGCTAAACAACATGCTGTACAATTACTTATACAATACAGAAGTACATATACACACACACTTATATGTATATATAATCTGTAAGTGTGTCTTAGCTTTTTCATAAGAATTGTATAAAAAACCTGATTTATTTAATAAAAATTCAAAAACAAAAAAATTAAAAGTTGCCTTTTTCCAATTGCCTTTTTTATGTTTTAAAAACCAATATTTTTTAATAATAAACTTTCTGTCTTATTTACTTTCTTTGCAAACATTTAAGTTTAAATGTTGTTGTGTGTGTGTGTGTGTTTGCAAATTGTTCATAAATATGTAAATACTCGTACTCGTTGTCGTTGTCATGAGTCTATATGTCTTCTGCTAAAAGATTTTCGTAGTTCTTAGTAACTGATTGTTAAGGGATTATTGCGAGATATATGTGTGCTAATGTTATTATGTTTATTTATATACATACAGACATACATACATAACAAACAAATCTGCTTATTAAATATATTATGTTAAAATATGTCATTTTATAATTTTCTTTTATAGAATTTACTTTTGTTCTTAGGAAAACTATAGAAATGGAAAATATTAATTAGTGAAAGAAGTTAAATTAGGGAACAATGTTGGTAAAAGAGAAGCAAAAATTATAAAATAAGGAAGCAACTCAACGAAGGCATTGTTAGGTTAACACACGGAAAAAAATTTATGATCGCGAGTTTATAGTTGAAGGAAACCTTCTCACATTTTTAGCTTAATCGATTTGTTTACAAATTTTACGATTTTTAGAAATTCGTTGAATATTTATGCCCTTATTCATAAAACTTACAACAGGTTTATAAAGCAAATTTTGTTTAAAGCAAATTTTATATGTATGGGGGCCAGGTGAAATAATGGCCCGATTTTCACCAGTTTCAATTTCGTCCGTCCTTGGACCGAAAAAATATCACGTACTAAATTTTATCCAAATATCTTCAAAATTGCGACCTGTACTCTGCGCACAAGCTGTACATGGACAGCCAGCCAGCCAGACGGACGGACAGACGGACATAGTTAAATCGACTCAGAAAGTGATTCTGAGTCGATCGGTATACTTTAAGGTGGGTGTTGTACCAATATTTCTGGGCGTTACGAACATCAGCATAAAAACAAGATGTTAAACAACTTGGATCACTATCTATATTCAGCTATTTCAAATCAAAAATGTCCTCCTCCATCAAACAAATGAATTTTACAAATGACACTTTTTATATTATTTTAGTTAAAAATGTCAAGATGTGATTAAAAGTTCAAGTTGAGTTTTGCATGCGGTAGCACTACGTTGCGTATGACTAACATTTAATTAATTGTGTAAATTAATAATAATCATACGCCATGGCTTTATTGTTACATTTTCTACTTTTCACAAAAACAAAAGAAAAATTTAAAATTAAATTAAAAAACAAGTTAGATTATTATTTTTAGCTTTGACAAAATTAAAATACTCTGCATATTATACGGGAATTACTTTAGTCTCAACATTGATAGACCTGCATATTTTTGCTACAGTTTAATTTTCTAAAATATCTATTACACTATTGCAGCCAAGTAGAACGACTAATGAGTTGTGGGATGGTCATTTAGTTAAGTAAAAGAAAGTCTTTTCAATTGGAAAAAAACAGTTACTGCTGTGAAAGAAATATGAATGAATTTAGAAAAGTAATTATAAATTAAACAACAACTAAATATAGAAATAGAAGAAATATAGGAAATAAACGTTTATCCTTATCAATATACGTATTTAATTTGCATACTCGTACACATTGTTTTTGTTAAGCACAATCTTAACTTGATTATTCCCAGCATACCATTCTAGGAGCGCTCCGAAATAGGAGTCTGAAAAGAGGCCAACTAAAGAGCATTTATGGAGCGCTCCGAAAAAGGAGTCAGAAAAGAGGCCAACTAGAAAGCATTGTCGGAGCGAAAGAAAAATTTGCTTAAAAATTAATTTTCTTCCATTTTTATATATTTTATTTAAATTAATTCCATTTTATTTTTTTACTGTAAATACAATTTATTTAATATTTTCCATTTTTAATTTAGTTTTTGTGTAAATGAATTTCCTTTTTGTTTAAGTAAAAACAATTAAACAAAAAAATAATAAATGCGACTTTAAAATTTGTTGTATTTAAAATTGCAATGACTCTTTTCTGACATGATGTAAGAGCTCTTTCTGAGCCCAAAAAAACCCTCATAAAAGACTCTTTTCTGACATTATCTAAGAACTGGGCGATTCTAATCTGACGGGTGCAACATTTAGACGCTTTAAGCGACTTTTACTAATAGAAAGAAACATTTTCAATTAAGTTATTTCTAGAAGGGCTAATATTTTTCTATATACTATTGTTATCTATTTACAAGACTTTATGTGAGACGACCAAATAGCCACGAGAGAGCTTTAAAGTGCATGACGGGTGCAACCAAATTGGCCAACTTTCATAAGATCATACCACAAAAACACAAAACTCTGTAAATTTTTAAACTTTAATTGTATTATTCTTTTTTATTGTGAAAGATGAGATATCAGATGATGATTATCGAATCAAACATCGTAGAGAAATATAATCCAATAATAAGAAATTTGCTCTTTAAGCCATGACGGGTGCAACATGCAATTATGGCGGTTGCAACGCGTCTAAAATAACTAAACAAAAATCCATTTTTTTTTCTTCATTTTCACATAATTATTCAAAATATAGTTATTTATTAATCAACAAATAAAAATACACAATAAAAAACTCATTTGTCATTAATTAAAAATCAACAAAAACTGTTGCACCCGTCATTTAAATATTATGATGACGGGTGCAACGTTAATTTCAACACTAACCAGAATCTACACTTCACTTTAATAGATTTCTATTTGTCTTTGACTTTTTCTTACTTTCACAAAGATTCAAAACATTGGCTTTTCATTTCTGTGAAAATAGTAGACTTTTATACGTTTTGCATGATGGGTGCAACATGTTAATATTGGATTTTTAACATCAATAAAAACAATTACTTACTTTTTTTATATCGCTGATTGATAAATGTTTGCAGTTCAATATACAAAATAAAAATATGATCACAATCTGGCAATAACAGCTGTTTTGAACAAGTGTTACATACCACGTATGAATTTTCTGTTCGCGCCAAATCTATGAATCTTAATGTTTCGAAGTCCACAACAAATTTATATTTAAGCTTACATCTAAAAAAAATTATGTATATGTACACGGGTTAAGGGATGATTATGTAGGGTTAAAATAATGACAGTGTGAAAATAATAATGATAATGGGGGGACAATATATATATATAAATTATGTGGGGGTGACTTACGATTTGTCGTTTGTGCTGATTGTAGGGTGAAGGGTGATATGGATGAGGGTGATACCTGATGGTGATGAGGATCGATCCCGTGGTCCTGGGAGGATGTGTGGACAATCGTTCTTGTTGGGATGTGTCCTTTGTGGATGTGGGACAAGATGTTGTTGTTGTTGATGAGGCGTCTCTCTTCTATCAAACAGACCAAAACTACGTTTGATTTGTTGTGAAAAAACTTTTGTCTGGATATGTGTTGTGTTAAACTTGTTGTTGTTGCGATTTTATTTAACGCTATTTGCTATTGCAAATCAGACTGGTTCTGTAAATCAAAAGGCTAAATTTTTTCTTTAATCACTTTTATTAAACTAGTTTTTATTCTTTTTGCTTAGAACTTTTATTATTGTCTGGAACAAATAATTTGTGCACTTTGTTAGGTTTTTTGTTTGTTTTAATTATATAAAATCTTTATTGAAAATATAAATATATTTTTTGGTAATATAATAAATTTCACTTATCACTTTTACTGTTTGGTTTTATTCTTAACTTGTTACTTTCTTTCGTTTAAAAAGTTTAACGCGTGTTGTGGCTTCAGATATTAGATCAAGAATGAGAGTTGTTAACAAAACCACCACCACAACTGCCTATTGGTATGAGAACACAAAAAGGAGAGACAAAAAAAGCAACGAGTAACACTGCAGTTGCAGGGTTACCGTACCACAAAATAAGTTTTAATTATTTTTAGGGTTTTCGTGCCTAAACATCCCGCCCCCCTTGTTATAACCGAGATAACAAAGTTGGTGGATGTTCAGGGTCACATATCTCTATACCAGACAGGCAATTGGGTTTACATTATTGTATTGATTGGATAATACTGAGATAGTTTAAGTAAATAGGGTAAATAGAATACAATCAAGTTTGCAGTAAGATAGGGAATTCATGAAGATGTAAATATAAAGGTAAGTATAATACAATTCAGGATAATTCAATAGGGTGTGAATGTAACGGCAATTATACATGCAATTAGAATTAAATTTTGGGTAAGTATGTAGGTATACGTATGAGTGTATAATTAAGTTTTTAGAATAATTCAAAGTGTAAATAAGGGTAAGTATATGTATATGTATAATTCAGGTATAATTTAAATGCAAAGAATGTAAGTATGTAATAATAACAATTAATTTAAATGCAAAGCAATTTACGGATGTATAATTAAGATATAATTTAAATGCAAAAGATATAAGTATTTATGTAAATAACAATTAAGTTAAAATGAAAAAAGGTAAGTATGTACATATAATTCAAATATAACTTAAACAAGGGGTGAGAAATTAAATTTTAGATATAATTCGAATATAATTCAAAAAAAAAGGGTAGAGATATAAGTATATGGACAATTTGATATAATTCAACAGATAAATATAAGAAATTCAATATTAAATATAATTCAAATATACTACAGTAAGAGGGATAAATATAATTCACAGTTTTATATAATAAAAATAGATATCTGGATAATGTTGAAATTGTTAAACACCGAATTTTCCAATCAGAACCCATCCTAAGACCGTGTCCTGAGCTAGTGGACCAATATTTGCCACCTGAATGCCGCTTCGGATGATGCGAGGGTAAATATCCGCTCCCAGTATGAAATTTATGGCATTGCTTTCAAAAAAATCTGGATCGGCCAGCCTCAAATTTCGGTACGTGTCGCTCACGCTGCATTCCAAATTCTTTTTGTGTGTTTTCCCAGGCAGTCCGGTATTAATCTTGGCTCTTACCGTAAAGTTCCCTTTCTCTTCCTCAAACCTGGTCCGAAAGGTGAGTTGGCACCACTTATCAGCATCGAATCTTTCAAACGGTAGATGATACCTTTCCACAATAAATTCTGCGATGGAGCTTGTGGGGGCACATGAATCTAGTAGGCCGCGTACTTGGCACCACTCATTTTTGATTTTAATTCGGATGATGACAGTGGGTGTGACAATGGTGTCGGCTGCTCGGCTCAAGTAAGAGTTGGCTCGTATAAGTTCGGCCTGATGAAGAAGGGTGTGGTGAGGACCGTTGCAGTCATGACAGCGCTCTTTGCTGCGAAAGTCAGCAATCTTGTGGGAGTGTGCGAGGCAATTGCGACAGTACCGATGGTGTTCTACTGCATCCTTCCTGGCGAAGACAGCCATTTGCAAAAACTTACTGCATTTACGCAGCGGGTGACCTTTGTGGCATATACGACAGTCTGGGGTGTTGGTTTTCGGTTTCTCCGCTTGGCCTTTCTTCTCTATGGTAGAGACTTGTCTACGGGAGGGCATGTTAGCTGTAATGAGGAAAAATAAGGGGGTAGAGTTAATTGTTACGATGTCATGGGGATGGGGAGTAAAACGAGTTTGACAATGGGTCGCGTGACGACGCCATTAGCCGTGCGTATTTCAGCTATTCTGACTCGATGATCGGGACCTGTGAATATTTTCTCAATACGTCCGAGACGCCATTGATTAGGGGGTAAGTTGTCTTGCCTGACGACAACAAAATCGTCGATTTCAAAGTCTCGATGGGGGTGTTTCCACTTATTCCTCTTATGGAGCTCAGTTAAGTACTCCTCCTTCCATCTGCGGGCTAACTGTTGATGAAGGACTCTGAGCTTTTGCCAACGATTGATGTAGCCGATGGAATGGCTGGAGACGTCGGGTTCAGGGGGAGATAATAGTGGGGTCCCAATGAGAAAATGACCTGGCGTTAGAGCGCATAGATCATTTGGGTTTTCACTCATGGGACTTATAGGTCTAGAGTTTAAGCACGCCTCAATTCGTGCCAACATGGTGCTGAATTCTTCATAAGTGAAGTTTTGGCTATGGCAAAGCTTTTTGAAGTGATTTTTGAAGCTTTTAACGCCGGCCTCCCAGAGGCCACCCATATGAGGGGCGCCAGGGGGGATGAAATGCCATTCAACGGGGTTAAAAGTATCTTGAGAGAGAAGACCCTTATGTATCATTGAAAGAAAGTGCTTTTTATCGCTTTTTAGGATGTTAGCTGCACCAACAAAGGCAGTGCCGTTATCCGAATACATAGCGTGAGGTGTTCCTCGTCGCGAAAAGAAGCGAGCAAAGGCGGCTAGAAAGGCTTGAGTGGATATATCTCCAGTAGCCTCGAGATGGATTGCCTTTGTGGAAAAACATACGAATACTAGCACATATCCTTTGGTTACTCTGCAGCCACGACCGGCATAGGATTTGATGTCAAACGGGCCAGCAAAATCAACACCAGTGGAGAAAAAGGCGCGCGTTAAAGTCGAACGCTCGGGGGGTAATGCAGCCATTATTTGTTGACTGATTTGACGCTTGTGTTTTACGCATGTTACGCATTGGGACAGGGTTGTTTTTATGAGTGTCTTGAGTTTGGGGACATAATAACGCAATCTGGTCAAGCGGCATAGGAGCGCATTTTGACCATGTAGGGAATATTGGTGGAGATATTTGAGAAACAATCTCGTGAAACGTGCATGGTAAGGCAATAAAATGGGGTATCGTTCATCATAACTTAAAGTAGGGGAGTTTGCTAGACGACCATTTATTCTCATGATTCCGTTGGAATCTAGAGAGGGATTAAGATTTAAGAGGGAACTTTTTCGGGGCAATTGTTGATTATTAGATAACTGTACGTATTCCTCGTAAAAATGATGTTTCTGATAAGCTATGATTAACCGGTTTTTGGCAAAGACTATTTCCTTGGGCGATAGTTCTTTTCCATTGATCTTTTCTACAGTCATGTTGGCTTTTATTCGGGTATAAAAACGGAAAATGTACGCGGTGACTCTTAATGCACGAGGTAGGTTTGAAAAGTTTTCCAGAATGTCATGGTTTTCTATGGAGGTCGTGAGCACGCGGATTGGTTTGGCTTCTTCTTCTGTGTCAAACTCTTGTTTGCTTGAGGGCCAGTTTGAATGGGGACGCCTCAGCCACTCGGGCCCATACCACCATAAATCACTAGATGCCAACTCATGTATAGTAGTACCACGAGACGCCAGATCGGCGGGGTTACTTTTTGATTCGACATGAGACCACGATTCTTTTCCTACCTTTTCGATTATAGATGAAATTCTATTTTCGACGAAAGTTTTCCATTTGTGAGCAGGTTTTCTCAGCCAAGCCAATACGATGGTGGAATCTGTCCACAGGTAAAGTTTATAGTCCTTGAGTGTGATTTGTGCTAGAATAGAATCTACCATATTAGCAAGCAATTCTGCTCCGCAAAGTTCTTTACGAGGTAGAGAGATAAATTTGACGGGAGCAACTTTCGATTTTGCTGCTAACAGATGACTACTGACAAGTCCTTGGTTTTCAGAGCGCAGATAAATGGCGGCTGCATACGCTTTTTCCGAGGCATCACAGAAACCATGTAATTCAATTTTGTAAGATGGGTCGAAATCAATGAACCGGGGAATTCTAATTTCCTCAATTCTGACGTAATCGTCGAGGAATTCGCGCCATTTGTTCATTGTAAGGGGGTTCAAATCTTCATCCCAGTCAGTGCCGTCTTTCCATATTTGTTGCATTATTATTTTTGCAACGATAACTTTCGGGGCGAGCCATCCTGCGGGGTCGAATAGTTTCGCAATTTCGGAGAGTACGCATCTCTTGGTGGTTAATTCACGGTTCGAGTTAGCCTTGAGTTGAAAGTAGAAGTGGTCATTTCCCGCATTCCACCTGAGTCCTAAAGTCTTTGTGACACTGGATTCCGACAGTTGTAGGAATTCTTCACCCAGCACGTGTGTTGGCGGCAGACCTTGTAATAGCTTTTCGTGATTGGAAGTCCATTTCCGTAGGGAAAAACCCGCTGTGTTCATAACTTTTATGAGTTCATCACGAGATTTTATGGCCGACGATATTGTATGGGCTCCCGAAAGGACATCGTCAACATACATATACTCCCGTAAAATCTCGGCAACTTTAGGATAGGCGGTTTCGTTCTCTTTGGCAAGTTCCCACAAGGTCCGAATTGCTAGATAGGGGGCACAATTCACACCGAAGGTGACTGTGTTCAACTCAAAGTCCTGGAGTAATTCATTTGGAGAGTTTCGATGCAAAATTCGTTGAAAAGGGGTTTGTGTGGGGTGCACCAAGATTTGGCGATACATTTTCTCTATGTCCGCATTGAAAACATAGCGGAAAAATCTCCATCTCAAAATTAAAATCATTAAATCTGCCTGCAGGATTGGACCGGGGTGAAGCAGATCATTAAGGCTTGTGCCGTTGGATGAGGGGCTCGAGGCATTAAATACCACGCGCAATTTTGTGGTGGTGCTGTCGGGTTTTAAGACAGCGTGGTGGGGCAAATAGTAGTTGCCGCTCTCACCATTTATGTGGGTTACTTTGGTCATTTGACCTAGAGTAGAATACTCCGTGATTACCTTATCGTAATCAATTTTCATCTGGGGGTTTTTTGTTAATCTCGCCTCGTTTCGTAGAAACTGGGAGAAAGCAATTTTTCGAGAGGGGCCAATATTTATATTTTCGGGATATTCTGATCTAAAGGGGAGTGAAACTACATAACGACCTTCTTTATTACGAAACGTAGTGGATGTGTACAAATTTTCGCAGTATGTGTCCTCCGGGGAGGGCGTTTTTCTCCTCGGGATGTCCTCTAATTCCCAAAACCGCTGAAGCTGATTATTTAGTTCTATCGTGTTAAAAAATGATAATACTGCCTTCTTGCACGGGCTTACAGGTACCTTTCCCGTGATAATCCAGCCGAAAACTGTCTTTTGTGCTAGAAGAGATTGCTGTGTGTCTCTTTGTAGACTGTCTTGGAGTATTTTCGGATAAACATCCGCGCCGAGAAGTAATTCCACTTCAGAGCAGTTAGGGCGATACGGATCAGCCAATTGTAATTGGGAAAAACGGTCATTTTGTAATGCGGATGACGGGAAATAAGGGAGCTGTCCAGTAAGCCTATTGATGACTAAGGCATCTGAATAAGTTTCGAATGACTTATCAATTGGAGATCCAATTCTGAGATGACAGCTTTGGGTTGAGGTGGCGGTCACGGTGTCGCTTAAACCGTGGACCTGAACTGTTGATGGTCGAGTAGGGAGGCCGAGATGTCTTTGTAATTTTTTGGAAATAAATGAGGTCTCTGAGGCGGAGTCAATTAGTGCGCGGACAGTGCACTTGAGATCACTATTGAAAACGTCAACTAACGCTGTACCGAGAATAACCGATTGTGTGTGTTCGAGTTGCGTGGAAAAAGATTGCAGCGTTCTACTTGCTGCTTGTGCCGATGTAGAGGGGGAGAAATCTAGATCACGAGGGGGGGTATTATCGCTACTGACTGGTGTATTTACCGCCGGAGTACTACTGATTTTCTTTTGTTCAACGCGATGAAGCAGCGTGTGATGTTTCCCTTTACATATTCTGCAAACAAATTTGCTTGGGCATGTATTCGCTCCGTGAGTTCCCAAGCAGTTGGTGCACCTATTTTGTTTCTTCACCTCGGTATAGCGTTCTTCAACTGACATTTGTAGAAAGACTGCGCAAAATCTGAGGGGGTGATATTGGGTACACAAATCGCACTTGCCAAGCTTGTCATTGGAGACATTAGTCTGATAGCTGTTAATCTTGGATCCTACTGAGTGGTTTGATTTATTAGATTTTGCCGATTGAGAAGGTTTCGGGGAATTTGAACTTATGAATGTCGATCTAATATCTGCGACAGAATCTAAAGTTTGGAATCTCGAGGACAAGAATTCATCCAAAGCTTTCCACGTTGGCAGGTCAGTGGAGCGCGGTAAAGATTGCTCCCATAAGCTTAATGTGGTTTCGGGCAGACAAGTGGAGCAAATGTAAACGAAGATGACATCCCAATTGTCGGCTTCTATTTGTAGCAAACGCAGATTGGTGATACAGTCGTTGATGGCACGCTGCAGTTGTCGCAGATCAGCACTAGTCTCTTTCGCTATTGGTTGTAGATTAAAAAGCAACTTTAATTGTGCGTTTACTAAAATGCGCTTATTTTCATAGCGATTTACCAAATTTTGCCAGGCCATATTAAAACCATCGTTTGTCATAGGGCAGGTCCTCAAAAGTTCGCGAGCTTCACCCTGCGTCTTTTTTACCAGATGGCACATTTTTTCGACAGGTGATAAACGTTTATTATTGCGGTAAAGCGCTGTGAACATATCACGGAAGGTGGGCCAAGATTGATAGTCTCCATGAAAAATTTCTGTATCGCAAGGGGGCAATGAAATATGAGGGGTTAAATCGACTGTGGTATCCGTGGAAGGGGAAGCCAATTTAGCCTTGGCTTGAAGCTCTTCGATGAGCTCGTGAATTCTTGCGACGACCGCGGTATAAGCACCAAAAGTGGCATAATAACGTCCCTTGAGGGTGTCGTAATCGAGGTCATCTTTTATAGAATCATATTGATCCAGGACGGTTTCGTAAGATGACTCAAATCTGGACCAATGGAGTTGGATCTGTTTCTCGTGTGTCTGCAAAGTGTGTCGCGAATGCGATTCTACCGCGAGCCCATCGAAGTAGCTTTGAAATTCGACCACTTGATCCGAATAACGAATTAAATTTTTTATGGTAGTCATGGTTACGGGGTTTTATAATGACGGGGAAAATATATCTAGAGTTGTGCTTCGTCAAGCGAGTTGGGTAAAATTTAAAAGAAAATTTAAAGAAATTTTCAGTTGTGCTTCGTAAAAGCGAGGTTTATGAAAAAGTTGAAGAAAATTTAAAGAAATTTTCAGTTGTGCTTCGTAAAAGCGACTGGAAAATTTTAAAGAAAATTTAAAGAAATTTTCAGTTGCGCTTCGTGAAAGCGACTTGGGTAAAATTTAAAGAAAATTTAAAGAAATTTTCAGTTGTGCCTCGTAAAGGCGACTGGAAAATTTTAAAGAAAATTTAAAGAAATTTTCAGTTGCGCTTCGTGAAAGCGACTTGGGTAAAATTTAAAGAAAATTTAAAGAAATTTTCAGTTGTGCCTCGTAAAGGCGACTTCGGTAAAATCTAAAAGAAAATTTAAAGAAATTTTCAGTTGCGCTTCGTGAAAGCGACTTGGGTAAAATTTAAAGAAAATTTAAAGAAATTTTCAGTTGTGCCTCGTAAAGGCGACTTCGGTAAAATTTAAAAGAAAATTTAAAGAAATTTTCAGTTGCGCTTCGTGAAAGCGACTTGGGTAAAATTTAAAAGAAAATTTAAAGAAATTTTCAGTTGTGCCTCGTAAAGGCGACTTCGGTAAAATTTAAAAGAAAATTTAAAGAAATTTTCAGTTGCGCTTCGTGAAAGCGACTTGGGTAAAATTTAAAGAAAATTTAAAGAAATTTTCAGTTGTGCTTCGTAAAAGCGACTTCGGTAAAATTTAAAAGAAAATTTAAAGAAATTTTCAGTTGTGCCTCGTAAAGGCGACTTCGGTAAAATTTAAAAGAAAATTTAAAGAAATTTTCAGTTGCGCTTCGTGAAAGCGACTTGGGTAAAATTTAAAAGAAAATTTAAAGAAATTTTCAGTTGTGCCTCGTAAAGGCGACTTCGGTAAAATTTAAAAGAAAATTTAAAGAAATTTTCAGTTGCGCTTCGTGAAAGCGACTTGGGTAAAATTTAAAGAAAATTTAAAGAAATTTTCAGTTGTGCCTCGTAAAGGCGACTTCGGTAAAATTTAAAAGAAAATTTAAAGAAATTTTCATTTGTGCTTCGTAAAAGCGACTGTTATAATATTTATAGAAAATTCACAGAAATTTTTCATTTGCGTAATATAAAAATTTTCAGTTGTGTAGTATTAAAAGTTTAAAAAAATCTTCATTTTGTGTAACGTATAAAGAAATTTATAAAAAAAAATTTTTAAATTAATTTTCAGTTGGGTAATATAAAATTAAACAAATTCTCAACTGTGTTTGGGGTTAGCAATATTATTGTTATTGATTGTCGTATTTAATAATAAAATTGAGCACATTACAAAATTACATAATTCTCGGTGACTGATCGATCTCTCCTCGTATACACTGGTTAGTACATAATTTCTCATATGATCACTATTGTGCCAGTGACCTACTTAATTTTATGTACATATGTATGTAAGTATATAATCAGTACTACATAAAGCATTTATTCGTTTGTTTGTCAAAACAACGAGTTAATCGAGAGAGAGAGAGAATATTTTGAGAGAGAACAAACGGGATAGAATTTTTGATACATGAGATGAAAAGAAAAAAAGCAGAATCAAAGCACCCACAAATTTACCATCAAAGTACAAAAAAAAAAAAAAAACAAGAAACAACAGTTGTGTGTATGTATGTGAATTTGCTTTATATGAAATGACTTTGGCATGTGCTTTTTGTTTGTTTGCTATGAAACTTACAAAAAATGCCAATAGGAATTTCATATGCCTGTATAAGAAAAATACAACAACAACATTAACAAGTATGCACTATGTTTTGATGCGGTATTTTGTATTTTTCTTTTGTCAGGCTACCGTTAGGTCTCTCATTTAAATAAGAACTGTAGGAACTCTTTCGTACATGGGATGAGTAAACGAAAAAAGACAGAAAACCGGTTTATACAAAAACCATAAATATACAGAAACAGTAGAATGCAGGGTTTGTATGTATGTATGTAAATTTGCCTTTATATGAAATGACTTTGGCATGTGCTTTTTGTTTGTTTGCTATGAAACTTACAAAAAATGCCAATAGGAATTTCATATGCCTGTATAAGAAATATACAACAACAACATTAACAAGTATGCACTATGTTTTGATGCGGTATTTTGTATTCTTCTTTAGTCAGGCTACCGCTAGATCTTTCGTTTAAGAAAATGCACAACAAGTAAACAACAATATGTAAAAAATGCCAGCGTTTTGTTGTTCCCTTTTGTTTGAAGCGTTATTTTTACCGTATGATAAATAAGCGCATATAAGGGACAACAAAAATGCGCAAATGACAACACGTTGTTGTTTTTGTTAAACGGCAATTTTACTTTTGGAAAGGTTGGTTATACATACATACATAGGGACAAAAATTTGTAACGGGATAATAAAAAATACGTGTGCACAAAATATGTTAAACGTGTTGAGGGGGAAAAAGTACAGTTTTTTCGCGAAAAGTTGGGTTATAATTTTGCGGGGTAAATATTATAACCACATTTTTCGCGGAAAAAATAAAATGGCTATAATTTACGGGGGAATTTTATAACCATATAAAATTGCGCGGGAAACTACATGGGTATAATTTGCGGGTGAATATTATACCATGTGATGTTTAAAAATTTGCGGAAAAATATTTTTATTAGGGGGGTGTGCCGGGTTATGGATGACCCGGAACGAGATGATTAGGGAGGGATATATCTGGGTTTTGGATGACCCAGAGATCCGGCTCGAAGGACCAAAATGTATATGTACACGGGTTAAGGGATGATTATGTAGGGTTAAAATAATGACAGTGTGAAAATAATAATGATAATGGGGGGACAATATATATATATAAATTATGTGGGGGTGACTTACGATTTGTCGTTTGTGCTGATTGTAGGGTGAAGGGTGATATGGATGAGGGTGATACCTGATGGTGATGAGGATCGATCCCGTGGTCCTGGGAGGATGTGTGGACAATCGTTCTTGTTGGGATGTGTCCTTTGTGGATGTGGGACAAGATGTTGTTGTTGTTGATGAGGCGTCTCTCTTCTATCAAACAGACCAAAACTACGTTTGATTTGTTGTGAAAAAACTTTTGTCTGGATATGTGTTGTGTTAAACTTGTTGTTGTTGCGATTTTATTTAACGCTATTTGCTATTGCAAATCAGACTGGTTCTGTAAATCAAAAGGCTAAATTTTTTCTTTAATCACTTTTATTAAACTAGTTTTTATTCTTTTTGCTTAGAACTTTTATTATTGTCTGGAACAAATAATTTGTGCACTTTGTTAGGTTTTTTGTTTGTTTTAATTATATAAAATCTTTATTGAAAATATAAATATATTTTTTGGTAATATAATAAATTTCACTTATCACTTTTACTGTTTGGTTTTATTCTTAACTTGTTACTTTCTTTCGTTTAAAAAGTTTAACGCGTGTTGTGGCTTCAGATATTAGATCAAGAATGAGAGTTGTTAACAAAACCACCACCACAACTGCCTATTGGTATGAGAACACAAAAAGGAGAGACAAAAAAAGCAACGAGTAACACTGCAGTTGCAGGGTTACCGTACCACAAAATAAGTTTTAATTATTTTTAGGGTTTTCGTGCCTAAACAAATTATATTATTATAAAACATAGATATTTTGCTTTAAATTGGCATCATAAAAAGTAACAAATAGTGTGATTTGAAAATTTATGTTAAAAATTGTCTAGAATAGAATCGCCCAACTCTTTCCGACGGACCATTTTCGAATGTAATGACCCTCTTTTCTGAAGGTTTTCAGAGCAATAATGTTTGTTTTTTGGGCTCTTACAGAGCATGAATGCTCTGGAAAAGGTGTCAGAAAAGACTCTTTTCGGACTCATATGCCTTGCTGGGTTTTAATTTGCAGTTGAGACACACACAATCATAGTCACATCTACACAAAGCAAATATAACAACAATGCCGCGCCATAAACATAAAACTTGACCTGATTTGTAAAGTATTCAATGATATTTAGAAAATGCATGAAAATAAAAGCAGACATTAAAAATACCTGAATAGCTGTTCTTACACATACAAACACATTAACCAATACAACGGCAATATTTTTATTTGATTTGCATACAATTAAGTTTTAAAACTGGCACACACACACTCGCCTAAATACCTGCACTGAGTTGTAAAATGAAGTTCAATTTGAAGAGGGTAAAACAAGTAGCAGGAGTGAATGAATATACAGCAATAAGAGCTAAATGTTTGTGTGAATATGTGTGTGTGTGTGTGTGTGTGTTTATATGTTGTTGCATGTTTCGTAGCTTATTTGAACGTTATTTGCTGTAAAGTGAGCGGAAATGATTTATTTCACCACAAATTAAACAACTAAGCAATCTACTTATAATAATTATATTTAACAAATAATAAAAATTTGTTGGTGTGAATATAAATAAATGAATGTACAAGTGTGTGTGTGTGTAGCATATATGTGAGTGAAAGTTTGTTTGTTTATACCAATAACAATAACTACAATAGCAGCAGTAAAATTTTACCCGCAAACTCTCATTGAAATATTTAAATATGGGGAAACACAGTTGTTGTGCCAATACGCTGTTGTTATGGCTGTTTTAAAACTGAAACCATACTCCATGGTTTTAATACATACATACATACATACATACCTACACACATACAACATGACTATAAACAAATAGGGTTTCAACTTGGCCAAAAGAAAAAGAAAATTTCATATGATGAAATAAAAACTGAATGGAGAATGAGATTGAGAATGAGTGTGAGCAAGGAAATTTTAATAATCAAATTAATATGCATATTAACGTTAAACAAACAACAGCAAAAAACAAAAAACATAATAATAAATAAATAAAATATTAGCATAACTACCTGCATACTCGTACTCGTACATAGAAGAATAAAGTGAAGTATAGAAAACAAGTAATAATAATGTGTGGTAAAGGAAATGTTAAACAACCAGAGAGGGAGCCAGGGAATTAGAGTATAATTAAAAACTAAATCATAATAGCAATAATAAATAACAACAGCCATTAACATGCTCACAGTTTTATTTAATTAAGCCTGAACTTATTACAAAATATAACTGAGGGCACAAGCTAATCCCTTAAAAAGCCTTCATAATTAATAATTACATTACAAAAAATATTAACTAGCTTACTTAAGGTTATGGCAACTAGCAACTAAAACTGTGAATTCTTTAAATATTTTATTACATTTAAATCAATTTAATTATACTCTAATACACATAAGGGTGTTTCCACAGAAAATTACACCTTACGGCTCAAAAATAAAATTATTATTAAAAGTTTGATTATATTCGACCTTTTCTTTATAGAATCTCAAATTAATAAATACTCAATGACCTCGAGCTTGAGTATTTATTAATATGAGATGCTAAAATTATTATTTTTAAATAATTTTTCCGCTAATATTACACAAAATAAATGTATCTGTCAATTTCCGAAGGATTAAATTTAATTTTCTTTATACTAACAAAAATATGCTGCTTTGAATTTAATACACCGTGCATGTTTTTTCCTGTGAATTGCACGGTCACTTGTTAAACACTTTGGTAACACTGTTCTAACGGTGGTTTAAGATCAAAAAGCCAGCTGAAAGTTTAAAATGTTCTTCATGCTCAGCAGCAATTTTGAAGGCGTCAAGTTAAAATTTATTTTTTTTTTGTGAATCGTTCAAAACAACGTCACCGACTGTAACGGTTTGTCTTTTTCGTAATTCATTCAAACGATTTACCCCCTGGCCCACGATGTCGAACGATAACGTTCTCTTTGATAAGACTTAAGACACAAGCTTGATTGTGGGATAAACAAACTTGATTGAGTAAAAAATAGATACGATAAAAAGTTTGTGTCTTAAGTCTTATCTAAGCGAACGTTATCGTTCGACATCGTGGGCCAGGGGGTTAATTTTATAGTAGCGGAAAAGGATAAGAAGGTAAGTAAGATGAAAAATTTTGTAAGGCCAAATAAGCATCAAAAGCCTATTTTGATTTTTAAAAAAAAAAATGTTTAAAGATGTAACAATCGTTACCTTATTTTTTGCGTTTTGCATTTGAACTGTTTTCGTCTTACTTAATTGGATTCTTATTGATTTTAGCTGCAAAAACATGGAGCAACTTACCAAGATGCAAAAATACAAATAAAAACGAAAATAAGATGCAGGAAAGTACGAGGCTTACTTGGAAAAAGAGAGAGAGCGCTCAAAAAAAAAAAACTGGATTAAAAAAGGTGATGGCGGACGAACGCCAAACTCAGGAAAGAAAAAACACACGCGAACGCGTTAGAAAATTTCGTGAAAAAAAGAAAGAAGAAAATAAAAAATCTGTAGTGGCTGCGCCCTCGTTGACCGTAGAAAGCTTTAAGTCAAATCGTTCTCTTCAGAAAGCTTTTTCAATAGTCAAACGCAAACAGCGTTGTCAACTTTGAAAGTTCAAAACGCACCAAAGTGAAGCAAAAAACGCATCATTTACAAAAAAAAACGCACCAAGTTAAGAATTTCGTTTTTGTTTCAAATATTTATTGAATTAATTTGAAATGTTTTAATATCATAAATTCTTTAAAAAACTTTTTATCAACGATTATTAGTAAAAGTAATAATAGTAAAAAGCCTTTTTTAATAAATGAGCTAATAAATATAAAATAAGCATTTAACCACTCAAAATTTAACTCACAATATGATATTCGGAACTAAAGTACTAATTGGTAAAAAAGCTAATTTCAGTAAATGTTTGGTACTTTTTTTATATATTTTTGTTTTCTACTTAAAGTACTTCTATTTGTTTTTTTTTCAATAAAAAAAACTCTGGTTTTTCGTCTACAGTTCAGTAGACCAGTTCTGTTTTGACATTTGTGTAGTAAACACATGCGAAATACACATTAATAAACAATGTTACGCTACACTGCTCCAGAACGCGGAATATTGCTGACAGAACTGACATTAGGGACCTCGCAAAATTTATAGCATTTTCTGATAGGAGGATTACTTTTGCGCCACCTTGTATATGCTTTGCAAAACAAGACTTTGATGTTGACTTAACTTGGTCTTTTTTTGCATCTGGAAATGAGTAAGAGTGCTGTAGATGGTATAGGGGCCACCCTCAAAAGATCCTTGTGATCTACAATTATGCCTCGGCAAGCAATAATAAATACTCCAAAAGAAACATTTAACTTCTTCAATACTACAAAAGTTGCAAGGTATTATAGTACTTTACTGCCAAAAAGACGACATCAAATCCGAAACTGAACTTCTAAAAAAACGTTGGGAAAATATTAAACCCATCCACAATATTCAACAACAACATTATTTTCAAAAAGCTAACATAAATTAGGTGCAATCGGGCTTCACAGGGGTATCGACTTTAAAAATGAACAGCCTTAAACGCTTACATTATAATGACGTTTATTGAAAGCGAAAAGAACTATGCGGACAACTCAACACACTAATTGTACTCAATAGAATATAGCTTTTCGTATATGTTTTTTTTTTTTGTTACCCATAATAAATGAATTCAAACACAAAAAACGTTTAACTTTTTATAATCTAACGACCGTTACTTTAAAAAAAAATTTTTTTGTTATTAATTTCCTTTGGTTCCTTAAAAAAACATTTTAAAGATTTTAATAAGATTTTTTACTTGACACATCCAGTGCAAAATTTACAATACATGTTTGTTTGTTTACGAAATTTGAAAACAGCACATTTATAAAGTAACGACCGTTAATGTTCAAAAAATGTATTGAAATTACATTTTTTTATGAATTCCTTCGATTGCTACCGCTGCTTGAACTTTCGTAGGTCCAAAATTAAGCAATCCTCGTGGCATATTTGCTAAGGTTGCAATTTTAATTAAATAAAATCTCCGAAAATCGGTAACGACCGTTACTGTGGAAACACCCATAAACAAGAAAGAATTTAATTTTTTTATTAATTCTCTTTCTTTTTTTTTGCTATTTTCCGGAAATTATGGTCAATTTCCTGCCTGTTGTTTCCGTTAGCTGTGTTTAAAACGTGTTTGGCTTAAGCAATTTTCTACATATAATGTCATTTGTTTATCAATCTCTATAATTATAGGTTCATTGTTGTTGTACGGGTATGTTTCCTTTTTTTTTTTTTGTAGTAACTAACACTCTTCCTTACAAGCCTTCAATGATTAATAATTTTTTAAATCTTATTAAATATCTATATATGTTGTTGTTTTTTTCTTTTTTTTGTTAATGTTTTGTTTTTGGGTTTTCAGTAAAATGTGACCCTTGGGGCTGTTTGTTGCGGTTAAGTTGTACATTGTTAGAACAACTTTTGTTGTCATTTATGTGTTTGGAATTTTGATTCGATTTTTATGGCCAAAAATAATAATTGCAAAGTTTTTAGCAGTTGTAGCAGCACAAAATGATAAAATTTCTTTACGAAAACAAGATAAATATTTGTTTAGGTCATAGGCCATCATAGGGTTCTCTATATTTAAAAAACATGTAATAAAATATTCTTCAAATTGGTTTAAAAAAAAAAAAAACATTCGTTTTGAAAAATGGTTTATTGACAAAATACCAGTATGAATAGTGTTATATAGTTTCAATTGCATTCACAGACTCTGATACGATCTTAAGCCTCTATTCAGACCTTTGGAAACTTGATTTCAACATATGTACACACGTCATTATATCAATCTCAAAAAAAGCGCAATTTTTGTGTCCCCGCACTTTACACTAATATTTAAGGTAAAAAAACAAAAATAAAAATTTGAGAGTGATCAGCGAGGAACATGTAACAAAAAAACGTAATTCTCAAATTTGTATGTTTGTTTTTTTTTTTTTTTTTTTTTGTTTATTCAGAATGTTATTTTTTTCTCCCTCTGACTGCTTCCATAAAAAAGCATGTGTCCCCCGTTAGAATTTTTAGTAAACAAAATAAAATAAAATCAAGAAAAAAGTAAATATGCAACATTTAATAACAGTTTTCGAATTATTGCGTTTCATTCTTGTGTTTTGATTTGTTATAGTCGTCAAAATTTAATTAGTGCGAATTTGACGTTGCAAAGAAAGGTTGTCTCCACAATTTGCATTGAGTGTCACTTTTTTATTAATCAAATAATATTACTAATTTTCAATTTCAAGTTTAAATAAAGTAAATAACGTAAGGAAAGTACAAACTTTAATTATTACAAAAGTGAAAAAGCGAAAAAAACCGATTAAAAAAAGTGTGCATTTGTTTAGTTTTTGTGATTACCATGGCAAGGGCGCGATAAAATTTCATGAGCGTCACGCTAATTTTTTTAAAACTGAATATATTAAATGTAAAAAATTGAAGTTGACAATCATTGTTTACATGGTCTCAACTCATTTTTTTATAATTTGTTAATTTGAGAAATAAATTGCCTTTGAAAAAACACCAAACTAGGCAAACATTTCATGAGCATCACTTTTGATATATATTGCTTCATAGCTTAAAATGCTTAATTTTGATTTCATTTTTTAATTTTCACGAGTAAAACAACAAAATTAACGTCGGCTGAAGGAGCACGGAGATATCGAGAGAAAATAAAGCTCGATAAAGCGCGTAATGACGAATATAAAAGAAAGAAGAAAGAAAGGTATAATCGTGGTATATTTTAGTTTAATTTTTATTGTTACTGACTGATTCTGTTTTTGGTCACAAACTTAATTCGAAAGTAGTAAAAATTAATGAGAATGAAACAAAACAAAGCCGCTTGTCATTTCATGAAGTTTTTACAGATTCAGAATAAGAATTCGAATGAAAATTTATAAATTAAATTCAGTTAAGTTATTGTTTTGTGTCAAATATTTACATATGTGTTTCTTCAAGAATTGTTTCCTTTTTTCCATTTCTGTTAAAGACAACAAAGAATATGTCATTTTTAGTTTTGTATAAAAATTTTTGTTTGTTGAAGAATTGTTGTTTTTTTTTATTTCCTTTTTGTAACAGAATAAACTTTTTTTCATTAAATTTTATATTTGGCATTATTTCTTTTGTTTACGTGCAACAAAATCTCTTGATCGTCGCAAAATATCTTGAGCGTCACACTCAGTTTTTCCCCGCTTAAAACGCTTATAATTGCAGTTTTTTTAAATACATTGTTACAAGCCTATTTATTTCTTTGCAAGTAACCTCTAAGTTCAAGTCTTTTTTTAACAAAAATTTACATATTTTCACCTTCAAGTTTTAAAATAACTAGTCACTTAAAAAAATTGAAAAATCAAGCTGAATCGTGATTTTTTGTTTATAATAGAAAGAGTGATTTTCGCAAAAGTCAATCTTGACAAACAAAAGTACATCGTAGTAAGCTTGAATTTCAAATATTTTTGTATTTTTAGCGATTTATTATACATATTAGGTATGTGACACTCAAGATAGAAATCATAGAAAACCTAAACAAAAATCCAAAAATGTTGATTTTTTGAGAGCCTAAAAGTACTACCGGATTCTTTATCAATTTCTACATAAATTGGCCACTCTTACAGGCGAATTGAAAAAAACTTTAAAAATAAGCAAAAAAAAACTGGTTGTGTACGCTTTTTTTTTTTAAATTGAACCATATAAATATACAAAAAGACTGAAAAGTAGTGCCTTACTCGGATCTTTAAAAATCTAAGACGATGCTAACCTTCTGATTGTTATTCGTTTTAAAAAGATTTATAGACTTATTAATGTACAGTCATGTAAAAAATAATAGGGACAGTTGTATTCGCCGTCTTTGGTGCTTCCGTATTCATATAAAATGAAAGAATTAGTGATAAAAGAGAGTTGTTTTGCAATGATTGTAAACGACATTAAGAAATCCCGGTACAATTTGTGTTTTTTTCCTTCGTTTCCTTGTATGTATAAGGCCGTCTGTGTTAAAAAAAAACCCTTGTCCCAGAACGAAATTAAAAAAAATGTAAAATCTAGAACCGTATTGAAAGTGTGTTTAGTATGCGGAATTTAAATTTTGCACAACTTTGCCGAGCTTTAGAAATTTAATCTGTCAGACCAGTGTAAATTCTCGCATTCAATTCATTTGCATAGTTAATTTCTAAGACACAATGAAAAATTTTCAGCTGAAATTGTTAACTTTTTATTTGTAGCAAAAAATCTCTTTTAAATGTAAATTCTTACGCAAGTGCTATAACAAACTTAACATGGCCCCCCATTTATGATAGAGTAGTTCCTCTAAAAAAAAATCCTCTGGAAATAAAGTAGCTAGAATATTTTATATTTTATATTAAAAAATATGCGGTTGAAAAGATTTTAACAATTAAGTATGACAAGATTATGTTGAAAAGCAATTAATTAAATTTTAATTATATGGGGAATTTCACTTTTACTACAATTTGTAACAATATTTAATTTCGCGTTTCCTTTTTTTTGTTTTTGCTATTAACAAACGAATAAACGTACGACTGACTGGCTGACTGGCTGACTGGCTCTGATGGCCTCTAGAAGCGGAGAATTGTTATACACTCATTTTTATTCAAAATATGTTTCAATTACATGATCAAAATGTATGAAAACAAAAGTTTATTTCCATGTTGGTGTCTGTATGCGAGTGTGTGTGTGTGTGTATGAGCATGTCCTTTTCATTGTATTGTTGTCCCTGATTTTCAAAAAAAAATTTCGGTCTGTAGTTTTTGTTTGTGATGTGTTTTTTTTTGTTCATAAAAATGTGTGTCAATGTAAAAGTGAAAAATTCGTTTTGTTTTTTGTGTTTTTATTTACTTTCTTTGGTGGCCTGGTGTTTACGACTGAATATTGTTGAATTTGTTACATTTTTGCATATTTTTTATGGTATATTTTATTTATTTCTCTCTTCACCAGACTACAAGCTATATGATGATGATGGTTTTTATATATTTCTGGAAAATAAAAATAATAAAAATAAATAAAATGTTGGCTTGATTTCCTGCATTGTGTTTTAAATTTGAACTGCTGCTGGTATTGTTTGCTGTTAGTTACTTAATATGGTTTGTTGTTGTATTTGTCCTGTAAATGGTGGGGGGGGGATGGAGAGTGGCAAATGGGCAATCATGTATGTAGAACATTGAAAACAAATAATTTTGATTTCCGTTTAATTCTTGTTTCTTCTAGGAATGCTTCAAATAAGTATTGATGTTACAAAGTTCTCTCAACTTTGTACTTTGTCCCTCTTTTACCGTGACACTTTTTGTTGCCTTAGTACCAATTGTAATTTCCAATTGCTGCTGCCTGTTTTTCAATTTTTCTACTTTTCATTTTGCTTGTTCTTTTTGTATTGCAACTATAGTGTAATGTAGTGTAGAGTAGTTTGTTCATGTGATGGATTGAGTTTCTCGCGTGCTTTGCTATTATTCGCTTCATTTCCTGCTGCTATTCTGACAATTAAGAAGCAAGAAAAAAGCGCAAACTTTTTTTTCCTGTCCTGCTTTCTGCGTCGTGTCAGTGTTTTTTTTCGTCTTTTCTTAATTTTTTTTGTTGCTTTGTCTTGCTGTTGTTGTTGTGTTTATTGTGATGTTCTATGCCGCCTGCAGCAATTGCTTTAAATTTTATTGCTGCAACTTTAATGGGATGTTTTAACATCTTACTACATATTTCCTAGACTTTTTTTTCTATGTACACTTGCATGTATGCTGTGATATACATTTTCATTCTACTAACATCCGACTTTCAGCTTCAATAGATTTTCCTAGAGTAGGGTTTGCCAACATTAAGGGTTGTTCAGAAAGCTTTAAAACTTGTTTGCAAAATTATTTTATGAACTCTTTGAAACTCTTTAAAGCATTTAAATATTATTCGTTTTTCTACTTTATTGAATATGCATCTAAGCTGTTTATATTGAATTGAGCTTCAATTAAGTTTTGTTTTCATTTTCCCTTTTTGTTTGCCACCGGCTGAGGATATTCTCGTTTTTTATTTACCTTTACTTATCAACAGCATTGTATTGATATCCGGCTTTTAGTTTTAGTAAGTTTTGTAGGGTTTTCACTAACAAAAAGTTTATATCTGCTTTATAATTTAATAACTTGTTATAATCATTTGTTTATTGGTAATAATAATGTTAGAATGTGTAATTATGATACAAGGAACATATTATAATAACATGATTACTTTGGTCTAAAATCAAACATATGGGCTAATCCTGCGTTACGAACGTTACATTCGCACACAAATTTGCTTGTTAAAATTGACACAGCTGGCGTTCGCATAGGAATATCTTCATTAAATTTTTTGCAAATTGCAGTTCTTGGGGAGAACTTTAAAACTTGTTTTAAACTTAAAGATTAACTGTTTTTGAAAAAAAGTTATGCTAGCTTAAAGTTCCATTACGGACGTTACAAAAAACGGAAGTCGACAAAAAAAAGTCCAAATACAAAATTTAATTGGAATATATGACCATCAGTGTTGTCAGTGAAATTTCGAGAAAGATACATTTTAGTTTCCGAAAAAATACATTTTTTCCCGAAAAGATAGATTTTGAAAAAAAAATTAAAATTTATTTCTAACGTTTAACATTTATTAATATTTCATATTTAATGAATATTGTAAAGAAAATGATATAGGTATAAATTTATCTTTGCACAAGGTGGCGCAAATGTAATCCTCCTATCAGAAAATGCTATAAATTTTGCGAGGCCCCTAATGTCAGTTCTGTCAGCAATATTCCGCGTTCTGGAGCAGTGTAGCGTAACATTGTTTATTAACGTGTATTTCGCATGTGTTTACTATACAAATGTCAAAACAGAACTGACATTAGAGGCCTCGCAAAATTTATAGCATTTTTACATTTATACATGGTTTTGATATTTCGTCAGATGTAGTTTTGACATAATTTTTACCAACCTAAATTAGGAAAACGCCATTTATATATATTTTTTGCTAATTTGTGAAAATCTCGTTTTTTAAGAAGAGATTTTGGGCTTTTGCTAGTTGCCAAACTTTTCGCTTAACAAATTTTTTTGTTCTGTCTGCATTTGAACTCATTTCAATTAATACGAATATATTTGAAGTTTGGCAAAATTTTGAGATTAAAGCAAGAATTTATTAAAGATTTCTAACGGAAAATCCAGTACGTAAACATTGCATGCATGGGCGTACCACTAAATATTTTATTGGGGGGGAGGGGGCATGGCGGTTGCGGTTTACAACATGGTTATTAATTACTAATTATTGATTTTCAGTTATTTTTTAGGTTTCAGAAAAATTTGAAATTCATCTCAATTTAAGTTGCAGATTGGGGGAACGCATGTTATTTAAACACACTTTTTGTTACTTTGAGGTAAAGTTTTTCGGATTCTCGGCAACCTAGAGCAATTTTAAGCCCAGCTTCAGATTGAGCAGGTGAAAATCCATAATAAACACTTACTTCCACCTCATAATATTAAAATACAATTTTTGGGTATTTTCATGCCGTTACGGACGTTACATTTATATTTTTAAAAAAAAGTGTAATAAAGGTATTTCTTTTTTTCATCAGATTAAAGTGCATAAAAAACTCTGCTTTTAAAGCTAGTTTGGAAAACAAAATTATTAAAATTCATTCTGTTAAATTTAAAAACTCCTATTTTCCGTTACGGACCCATTTTTAGTTCAAATTGTTAATATATATTAGATAACTTACAAATATGATTGTTATCTTAACTAAAAGAAAAGTAAACAATTAAAGTTTTTCTAAACGCTAAATACTGAAACGACTGTTTTGCCCACTTTTTTGACCATCGAAAATACCCTTTTTTACAAGAATAAATGAAAGCAAGAGGTACGTTTAGGTTAGCCTCTGCCAAGAACTAACAAACCACCGTAAAACCTTATTGCTTATATATTTTGAAGCTTGAATATGTATTCTATTATTCCATTAAGAAACATTTGGATTTTGGGTAACTTTAAATTTCTGCCTTTGGTTTAAAAATTTTCGGTTTAGCCCATATTGCAAACCAATCATGTTCTTATGAAATATGTTTAAAATTTATTGAAATAAAATTTATGGAATTATTTAGTTGTTTGCAACAAACATTTGTGATGGCATAGAAAATAATATGTTTGCCTTAACCATATATTTTACTGTGTCTATAGAGAACTTTATTTTAATTAACCCCCTGGCCCACGATGTCGAACGATAACGTTCGCTTAGATAAGACTTAAGACACAAACTTGATTGTGGAATAAACAAACTTGATTGAGTAAAAAATAGATACGATAAAAAGTTTGTGTCTTAAGTCGTATCTAAGCGAACGTTATCGTTCGACATCGTGGACCAGGGGGTAAAGCTTTTCTTCAAAATTAAAACAGTGTTAAAAATGTTAAAAATATCTTGTCATCTATGGTGATATTTGCTAATTAATTATATTAATGTTTATACAATCACCTTCGATATTCGAATTGTTTGCAGATAAATAACCGATCGTTTTTGGCCCCTGGTGGCTATGAATATCGACCGCTGCTGTAATATCAAAATCTTTTTAATTCCATTCCTTTTTTTATTTTGCAAACCCTTTCTCTCACTAAAATATTTTGCCGATTATTTTTCCATAAGATTTTGTTTAATATTCTTTTTATATACAAACATAAAGCACCAAATAATAAACACATAACAAAAAAAAAAAAAAAAACAGTAACTCAAAATTGTTCAATCAGTATTAAAAGAAATTTGCAAAGTGCTATAAGGCCACTTATTGTTAGCAATTCCAAACAAACCGTTTTGCTTTTGTATATACATATTTATTGGTGTGTTTTATATGTTTAAATGAAATGTGTATGTTGTGCAAGAAGGAAACCAGCAAAATAAACAAATAAGCAAACATATGTATTTTATATTTCCATTTGATTTAAGTTTAAAAGAGTTATGGTGCATAAACAACAACAGCAACAGCAACAATCAAATGAACATTAAACTAGAGAAAAACCAATAGCAAGAAAAGAAAAAATAAACAACTCACATAAAAATAATTTCTTAAAAACAAATTCTAGTAGCAACAAATATATTTAGAAACAGACATATACCCAGCAAGCCATATGAGTCCGAAAAGAGTCTTTTCTGACACCTTTTCCGGAGCGTTCATGATCTTTATGAGCCCAAAAAACAATAATTATTGCTTCGAAAACCTTCGAAAATGGTCCGTCAGTAAGAGCTCTTACATAATGTTGGAAAAGAGTCTTTTATGAGGGTTATTTGGGCTCTGTGTAAACTTGTTTTTATCATTCTTGTGTGGTACAGCTATGATTTTTTTTTTGTTCAAAGCACAAATAACAGGACAACAACGCTTTGGTACAAACCAAGAATGATAAAATAAAGATTACGCCATGCGCATAATTTCCCGTTATGTGACGTAGAAGGGTCCTACTAAGGGTTACCAATAATGTTTCATGTGTTAGAATTAAAATTTCTTGCGAAAAATTTATGTTTTATGTGATAGTTGGCAACCTTGCAATTGAAATCTCTGAGAGTTCTAAAATCAAATCTGTTTAAAAAAGAAAAACAAACAATATAAACATGAAGAGTGGAGTGAGCAAATGCAAGCAAAACATGAGTAAAAAAACAAGTGAGAAAAAATTAGCCAAATAGAAACACAGAATGTGTGACGTCACAGGGCCAAAATGCACATTTTAAAATTTTACGCGCGTTGGCGTAATCTTTATTTTATCATTCTTGGTACAAACATAATTAAGTGGAATTTCTAAATCATACTGCGTGCCATCTCAAGACAGTAACAACAAAATATTTCTTTCGCTCCGTAAATGCTTTTTAGTTGGACTCTTTTCTGACTCCGTTTTCGGAGCGCTCCTAGAATGGTATGCTGGGTATCTACACATATGAAATACTTTTACACTCGTATATTATACATACAAGTTCAAATGACTCCTACGTTCCTTTTATACAGATTCACGTTCATACATCTATATGTATGTATGTACTGGTATGTACATATGTATATGTATGAGGAAATGTAGGAGGGCATGTAGTCGCCCTCATTGACGTGGAGTATGATTAATTACCTCTTTCTTGGTTAAACAGCACATACCAGCAAATACACACATGCATATACACACACCTACATAAGTATAATTATAAGAGTATGTGTGTAAATTGCAAAATGTACAAAACGCTAGTGTAGATACTTACACACACACACACACATTCACTCACACACACACTTGTGATATATTTATACTTGTTGGTTATTATCTGGCTTTTCTTTATTCTCTCATTTATTAATTTTGTTGTTTTTTTTTTTTTTTGCTGAAAGTTTCATACATCTGACTGTAAGTCATGTGCATGTTTGTAAATATGTATGTGTATATGTATGTCTGTATTTTTGTTGGAAACGGCAAAGTTTATTTAAAAATCTATACAAACATACATACATACGTTCAGATCTTACAAAATGAAATAAGAAACAGTCAAGTCTATACAAAGAACCCATAAAATACAATTAAAACAAATGAATTCCGTTTTAATTATACACAAGGTTTTGTTTAAATCCGCTCTTATGTTTTGCTTCTTAACCCTGTCATCATGCTGATGCTGTATCTGCAGCATTCTCTGCAAAGAATGAAGTTTGTTTTTTTGTTGCCATTCTAAACTTAGTCTATGTTTGCTGTTAAAATGATTGCATTTGGTAGGTAGAAATTTTAGTTTTCTTTAAAGGCTTGAAAGATAATTGTTTTTACAAAGAGGTAGTGTAATTAACAAAAGAGACACACACGCATTTTGTTTCTATATAGAGTCCAGAATGTAGTTTAACTGAAAACAAGTATGACAAACGATAGCTATTGAAAATATGGTGGCAAGTGCGTGTAGTAAACAAAGACTTCCACAACTATGAGTCAGTTACTGGGACAGTGATAAAACTGCATAATTTTAATTGATATAATTCGTACGACAACGTGCAGCTAGAAACTATGGCTGTAACTGCCTTTAGTTATAGAAACATACAGCCATGTCACATAATTTAATTCCGTTCGAAAGTGGAATTGATTTCGTTTTTTGCTTGTATAGAAAAAGCAAATGCACAAATATTTTCGGAATGAAACAACTTTTAATTTGCTATGTGGAATTGTAATTTTAAGAATTTCTAGGTTTCATTCCGAAAAAATTCTTTGTTTTACCTTTTCTATAAAAGCAAAAAACGGCATCATCCGAACGGAATTAAATTCTGTGAGATGGCTGATAGTTCGACTTTCGCTACATTCTTTCAACATTGAAATATTTAATCAAAACTCCACTTACTTTAACTTTAAAGATTGTGTCCAGCCTTTACTTAATTGAAAATGCATGCGTTTTTCTTTTCTAAGTAAAAAAAAACTTTTGTTCCAACAAACTTAATATCAAATCGCATGGAAAATATTTCGAAACGCCAAATGAAAAACAGCCAAACAGAAATGAGTTTTTTTCCAGTAAATCTGACATAATTTAATGAATTTAATTTTTTTTTACACGCACACACACACACACAGAGCAGAAAAAAGGCCAGCTAATCAAATCAACTGAAAAGGGTGACACTGACACACAGCCCCATCCAGTTTTTTGCACATTTGAATTTAATTCAATTTTAAACATCCCGAAAAAGGAAAAAACAATTTGTAGTTGTTTTTATTGTATATTATGAGTATTATTAAAGTTGCAGTTGTTTGCTGTGTGTTAGTCCTTTTTTAAGCCTAAAGAGCCGTTGTCCTTTTCGGTTTCATATTAAGTCTATGTGCAACATGTTGCTCAGCATTTAGCATTTTTAATGGCCAAGAGTTGCCATTAAAATATGTTTATGTTTGGTTGAATCATTTCAGATTTTAGGTTGTTTTCCGTTTGTTTATTTTTTGCAGAGTGTCCTTCCAACAACATTGAATTTAGTGCTTGCTAGCAGTACATCAAGCTGTCTTACGGTCATTTTTTTCATCTAGACAAGTAAGATTTGATTTTATAGCGCTGCCAAGCATTAAAGATTTTAATAGCTTTGCTAAGCTAAGAACATAACAAACAAACGCACATACAGAAAGCCGTGCAAACAAACACACAAACAAACAGACTCATAAAAGATTAAAATTTATAATTATTTTTAAGAGCATCTAAATTTTGTAAATCCGTGTAAACTTTACATTAAGGATTCACTCAAACAACGTTGCAAATAAATTACAAGTTCTGTCTTTTTGTAACAAATACGTTTCTATTACATTTCAGTTTTTATTCGCCTTTTGCTTTTTATTTATAATTTTTTTTTTACCATTTTTTTATAACGCTCTGTGGCCTTTGTTTGTTTTATTGTGTATGTGTGTGTGTATGTGTATGCGTGTGTTTATGTGTATTGTCTGCCTCCTACTGCTGAGGACTTAGTGCTGAGCATAGATTTGAGATGAGTTGTATGCTACATAACGACGGCACATTATTTACTTGATTTTTTTTATAGCGGTCAGTGTGTTAGCCAGATTCAGTTTTTGTGTCTGATTGTGTATTTGTGCTGTTGTGTTGTGTTTCTTTCATCTGTTATATATTTCAATGTCTAATGAGGATTTATGTGAAACGCCTGCGCTGAATTTATTTCTTTTATCAGGCATCATTAGTGGGAGACTGGAAGGAATGTTAATAACATGACAGTTATAACGGGAAAGCCATTGGAAAAAAGCAATGAGTGGCGTTATCAGTTAGTTCCATTAAAATGTTTTCAAAAAATTTTGGGTTTTAAGCCAAAAATAAACAATTGACTGTATTCTGTTGGGAGTCCTACAGTTCGTTCAAAAACCAATGTGACATAGAGAAGGAACTCGAAATTAACTCTAAATAAGGCAGTATTATTAGAGTGGTTTCATATACATTTTGATTGTCTCTTCTCCTTGACTATGATTTTCAGAATTCAGAATGCAAATCTAAATAAATATTTTGTGCAACTTTGGCTTTATCATAATAATATTACCTATTATCTCTGACAAGGCAGATTATTTTACTATTTCATACAGGTTGACAAATTTTATGTTTAACATAAATATAAAATATTTAATACATAACCACTTACCTAGTTCCAGTTTCAAATGCTATCGATTCCTAAAATTAAAAAAAAATAAATTTCTAATTAGTTTCAATTTAATGTAATAAAGTCATATTATAAACACAATAAAATACATTTGTTAAAAAGAGCTTTGGTCAGCAACAAAAAAATTTTAATAATTATAAAAAACTTGTCAAGTTTTTGGAGTAATTTGGATGTTTTTTCTTATAGCGTAGACAGACTTAAGACACAAACTTGATTGTAGAATAAACAAACTTGATTGAGTAAAAAATAGATACGATAAAAAGTTTGTGTCTTCAGTCTTATCAAAGCGAACGGTATCGTTCGACATCGTGGGCCAGGGGGTTAGTGTCGGTTTTAGGTGTCACAGAAACCAATGTTATCGGTTTTTTTATTGGAAATAAACCAAGCAGCTAACAGCTGTCAGTTTCAATTTTTGCGCGCTTTTTTTATTTTTTTTTTTTGCAGCGGGATATTTTTTAGAAATGTAAGTAAATTAATTTAATTTAATATTTGCTTTATAAAAAGAAAAATTTTTGCATTGAACTTTTTATTTTCTAGGGGAAAAAATAAAAACAATACACAAAATAAAATAATCATGGAAAAATATCCTGATTTAGCTAAAGGCTACACGAAGCGCGTCTAACCAACAGTGAATGCCCTGTGGGATGAACTGGCTGATTCACTGAATAATGCCGGGCCACCACAATTTGACGTGAATGAGTGAAAAAAGGTAAACAAAATTTTTCCCACATAACAAATTGTGTTGTTATATGAAATATCTATTTATTCGTACAGAAATGACTGAGTGGAAGAGCGAGGTAAAATAAAACTAGCTCAAAATAAGACAGAGTCTAGGGCAACTGGCGGTGGACAGTTTACAAAGCATCACCTGACAACAACAGAAGAGGCCATAGTACGGCTATTCGGCATTTCGCAGTTGGTGGAAGGTGTTTGCGGCGTAGCAGTTGGTCTCAACGAAGATGTAGATGCTGCATGTGAGAACGGCCATTGCCTCCAACAACAAAAATGCTACAACTGCTGATGTTATTTTATTTTATTTATAAGCACTTATCACCTTTTAATTATTTCATATCACTTATTTTCACAAAAAACACTTTTACTGATATTTTAAAGAAAACATATAATATTTTGTCAATTTTATTTACATTCGGAATTAACAACACCAACTTGGTTTCGTGACACCAAAAAAAAATTAATATTAGTTTTAAAACCGACAATTACCAAAACCAATATTGGTTTCTATGATACCTCTGTTTATTTTAATTTTACAATTGTCTTCTTCTTCTTATTTTACAATAGTAAATAATTTGATAACATATGATTGATTGTCGACGATGTTGCCATATTGAAATAGCTAAATGCAGTATAAATTCACTCTGATTTTGTGCATTTACGTCTAACCTAATAAGCATTAGGATGGGAATAAATAACGAGTTAATTTGAATTAAGACTGTTAATGCAAAATTAACTGTGTCGTTTGTCTACGCTATTAATAAACCTAATTATTTAATGTAAATTTTAATGTATATTGAATCGCAGTTTGTTTCTCAACCAAAAAACAAAATAGCATTGCCCAACATTACAAATTGTATGCCATAAAAATTATGTATGTTAAGAGACTTTTTGACAACTGTATTACCAATATCATACATTTTATTCTGGCAAATAATAGATTATTTTAGCTTTGACAAACTATTGAGAATTGTGTTGGGAATTTGTATTATATTATTATTACTTTTTTATAAAAAATAAGTCTGGTACTAAACAATTTAATGGTACATATTATCATCGACAAAAACCTTAGATGAAAAACAAACCAATACCTCAAAAAGTATTTTGACAGTAACACTTTTGTTTTAGCAGAGTCTAGAACCAAAAAGGACTATTTCGTCAGATAAGTAAACAATTATTACAATATTCAGGACATTTCTAACAGCATAAATTTTATAAAATTTAAAGTCTTTGAAGAGGATGTTATAAAATGTAAATTGTCATTTAAGAGAACTTTTGCAGTTGCCACTTAAGGATATCATAACATTTTTATGGGTTTTGAGTTCCATTTAGTGATACCACTGCACACAAAATTTTATTTAGTTTCTGTTAAAAAAATATCATATTACCAAAAACGATATATGTACCTTAACCCCCGGGCCCACGATGTTGAACGATAACGTTCGCTTAGATAAGACTTAAGACACAAACTTGATTTTGGAATAAACAAACTTGGTTGAGTAAAAAATAGATACGATAAAAAGTGTGTGTCTTAAGTCTTATCTAAGCGAACGTTATCGTTTGGCATCGTGGGCCAGGGGGTAATATTCCTAATTCAAAAATACTCAAAGAATTATTAACTTAATTTATCAGAATTCAGAGCACTAAAAATAATTGGAGAAACTTTACATACTTGCGGTATAAAAAGTAACTTATTTAACGACAACTTCAGCTGTAACCGACCTCTTAAAAGATGACAACAGTTCTGTTAACAAAAAAATGTCAATATAATTTGTTTGGATTTTGGTAATTATTTTCAGTATTTGCTTTGTATTTGATCCTTTTAGTTGTAGGTACATTAATTACATTTTCAAAGTTTGGATAGTGATTTAATAATAATAATTATTTACTACAATAAGAAGATAACGCAGTTCTTTGTAAAGTAATATTTTCTCTATATCTTTGGTCTGATTTATGTCCAGCAATTCTCGTTTTTAGTTTATTTTTCGTGGTACCTACATATATATACATTATTACAATTTTCTTTATCATTTCCACTGAAAATAACTACAAACGTCGTTATATGTTAGAGATGTTACAGATAATTAATGTACCTACAACTAAAAGGATCAACTACAAAGCAGGGGCCAAATTACCGCAATCGATATCGAGTAAAATTTATCATAGTTTTCTTATTTGAAATTAGGGCATTCGATATCCAGCAAGAAATTTAGTACATTTTATCATAATTTCGATATCGAAATCATTTTTCGATACAATAGCTCATTCGATCACGAATGCGGTATTTTGGCCCCAGATACTGAAAATGTAGCACAGATTTACAGACATTTAATACATAAAAAATAACACAACTTACAAATATTGTATAATTAGTAATATTTTCTAATTGTTATAAACTGTTTTAATATTTTAAAAAAAGGTCGAAGAAATCAAAATTTAATTTAATTTTTGAAATTTATAAAATTATATAAAAAAAATTGTTATCCTGAAGAAGCTACTCAAAGAGTAGCGAACTATTGAAATAAAAATTTAAACATTTTATAAAAAAGACCTAAAGCTTTATGGCCTTATTCATAAAATTTACAACAGTTTTATAAACCTGTTATGAACCTGTTGTAAATTTTTATGAATAAGGAGGTTTATAATTACCAAAATCTTAATAAAAACAAGGTCAAATAAACAATAATAAGAAATATAATTTGTTTGTATATAAACTAAATTAAGGATTAAAACGCTCGCAAATGTTATAATCAGTTACTAAATAAAGCCTGAAATATATTAAAAATTGTATGATTGAATTTTGGAAATTTTTGTTCTAGGACTAACTCATCATTGAAATAATATTTTTAAATATCATTAACACTTAAAAAACACAAATAAAATAAATATACAGTTTTTTGGTTTTCTAATAATTGTTTCTTTTATTACTAAGTATGAACTTCTAAAAACTATACAATACAATTTTTATTCGGTTTTCTGTTTTAATTTTATTGTTAATAATATTTTACTTTTATTATTATTATTATTATTTTTTTATTTATATAAAATGATTAATCATTTTAATATGTTTAATTTGCATGTATAAGTATATATTTTAATTGTTAAATTTTGTTGTTTTTGTTATAATATGTTTGTTGTTATTTCTTGTTGTTGTTGTTTTTATTTCATTCTAAATATAAATATGGAATTGTATATAATTTATATACTTGTATAATAATTTATTTTCTTTATCGAATTTATAGATAAAAGAATTCAAAAAAAAAAAATTTTTCAAATCAAAAAAGAAAAGAAAAAACCGATAACAAACAAAAGAATTATTGCACTTATAATTGGAATAGTTAGTAGAAAAACATTAGTTATTGGCAAAAGTAGAAAAATTTCATTGCACAAAGATATAAAAACAGAAAATGAAACAGAAACAGAAAACGAAACTAATTAAACTAAAATTATTGTTTGGCACACATAACTACATTTGAACTAAATGAGAATGGGAACAGAATAGTTTTTAAAGAAATAAACATACTCGTACATATAAATATAAATATTGCACTTAAAGAATAGACGCTAGTTATAGTAAGTAAAGTATTTATTAAATAGTAAACACATAGACCAGCACACACATACACACACACACCTCGATACCTAAAATGTATTTGTAAGTGTTGGTAGGTGCATTAGTTTAAAAACATACATTCATATGTATGTATGCTTGTATGTATGGCTTATAGTTTTGCTCTTTGAGCGGCTTTTTTTTTTTGTTATTTAAATTTTCTTTTAGTATTTTAAGCGGTTTACATAAAATTAATCAACAAAGTATTTTTTCGTATTAATTTGTTATCGTTACACTTTTGTATTACTAAATTACTAACGAGCTGAAATATCGATTGTTTAGTTAATTACGAGACTATAAAGCAAATTCTACAAAGAAATCGATTTAAATATAATTGTATTTAGTAGCAATCTGTTCAAAGAGTTATACATACAGATAGACAGGCATCTTTAAAGAAATTCATTTTATAAATTGAATTTAGTAAAGAAACTTTTTCTTTGCTGTATAAATAATTAAAAGCAAATTAAAAATTTTCTGCGTACATATTTTATTGATCTACTCGTTGAATTTATAAATTATACATGTTGTCTGTTAGAGGTGAATATAAATTAAAAATGTTTGCTTTGAATATTCTTCAACAGTGTTTCTAACATTAAGTATGAGAGAGACAGAGAGAGAGAGAGAGATTGTGAGTGCTTTAGTTGTTTTATTGTACATATTTATTTTATGAACAAGTATATAGTTCTACGATAACTGGAAGATATATGTATGTATGAATTATCATTTTTGTCATTTTGTTTTGTTTTTCTTATTTTTTAATTTTAAATCCATGTAAGAATGCTTGCTTGAGTAGTAGTATGTGGTGTAAGTGGTGAGTATTTTTAAAGTAATTGGGCAATGACGGGCTCTATTAAGCACATGTGTTCGGCTCCTCTCACTGGCAGACGATTCAGACAAAAGTGTCTTATCATATCTGGTACCGTTTCAAATGGACGACTGAATTGTCCCAGTATATATTGACCGCATTCATTGCGTTGTATACGCATGTGCATAAAACCTTTAGCTCCCCTTAAAATTTAAAAAAAAAAGAAGAACAACATTAGTCGCTTATGCAAATGTCCCTTAAATCTAAAACTTACTTTAAGGATAGTGAATAGTCCTGTTTGGTTGACTCACAGTTGCGTACTAAAAAGCTGCCTTCACTTAAGGGTCTCAGTGTAGTTTCGGCCTCAATACGTGTAATTGAACCATGATACCAACTGTAATAATCCAAAAACACAGACAATGAGTTTTATTGAACATTTCCTAGTTGTTGTTTATAAATCCACTTACCCTTGTCGCTCCAGTGGTATTGAGACATCAATCAGATCGACTGCAGTGGCAAAGGCTGTTGCATTCAAATTCAAATTGAGTTCTTTGTTGTTGGTAAGGCCACGTAAATCCAAGCTACCAAACTTATTGTTCGCCTGGCGTGGCTCATTGAGATTCAAGGTGAGATTTTGACGGAATATGGCAGAGTCTGTAAAACACAAGAACACAAAAGAAATTCATTTATTTATTGTTCTCACACTCAATTTCCTATTGATTTTTGTCTATAGACATTACATTGCATCAAATTATGTTTATATGTGTTTGGCTGTTGTGTACAATAAATATGTATGTATGTATATTTAGCCAAGTGTTTAACAATGTCAGCCACTTTGTGTTGTACATATGGCTATTGAAGTAGAATGAGGTTAATTAAAAAATGTTAACACTGATGGATGGCTGATCAAACTCTTGCACAACACACAGCCACATAATGAAAGCAGGAGACAAAGGCATTCTGTACATTGGTACATGAAGAGAAATTCATTACTCTTACCCAGTTTCATAGCAGTTTTATTGTCATCCCTCATAGAATGACTGGATGAGGCTTGTGAGATTCCACTAGATTCTGTGCTGTGCATCATAAGATTATTGATTTCTGCTTGGTTGGCTCGCAAACGTCTTCTCAGTTTGGGCATATCAAAAGGTAGATCGCCCAAATCCACTGATGTGGCACTACCTGAAGTGCAAGCATCCTATTAGAAAAGCGATTTAATTTTATTGTCTTTCTTTTTATTTATTTATACGCACCTGTTGTAAAGTTTTTCTTCGTCTCAATTTTGGCATATCGAACGGAAGATCTCTTAAATCCTGCGGCAAGCCCACGCTGTTACTCATGGCACCTGCCGCACTAATATCACTGTGATTGTTTCCCTTGTCATTTGGCGGGAAATTTAACTTTGGCAGCGTAAACTTTTGCAAGCCCATCAGTGGCTTGCCATCTTCTCTGGAGTGCAATGAAATGCCACTGTCCGAGCCGAGAATCTCATCTGTCAGCTGCATGAGGGTTTTATTTGCCGGTGGTCTTCGTTTCTTCAAGGCATCTATTTGCAGCTGGGGTGAAGGCCGTACATTTTCTGTATCGCCTGAGCGCAGCTGGAGCTGTTGTTGTTGCTGCTGCTGTAGCAGCTGTTGATTATTTGTATTCGCTTGGTTAGCTACGCCATCTTCGGGTGAAGGATTTTGTGTTTTATTTTGTTCAGACAATTCTGAGGCCGGTTCTTGCGAAGACTTGTCTGATATGGGACTAAGGATATGCAATTTTGAATGTATTACCACTGGTGCTCTAAGGGGAAAAGCAACACTCGAGCTACCAGATTCAGAGCTATGTGAACTCAACGAGGTCGAGTGCCTTGACTCTGAACTGGACGTACTGCGATTTCCCTCGCTAGTGCTCGAGCGTAGCGATTCCATGCTGCCACCACTACTCGATGTTGCTATGCTCTCGGTCGAGGAATAATTATGCGGCCTTCGACTGCCATTGCCAACATGGTGGTGGTGGTGAGAGGCGTGGCTTTTTCGCAGCTCCAGCACCCGCCCCGACTCAAGAACAAATGATCGTGGTCGGCTGCGGGATCTAGAGCCACCTGCTTGATTATTCGTGCCTTGATGAGATGACAAATGATGGTGATGGTGACTGTTATGATTGTGGTGTATACTGGAAGATGGCGGATTCACGTAGGCGCTGTCGGTGAGACTGTTCTCATTGCTGGTGGCCAGTGAGGAGCCCGTTTGCTGCTGTTGTCTTAAATTGGATTGTAGTGGAAGACGGAGATCGCGTAAACGCGGATGGGCCGGATTCGATGATGGCAGGTTGGGTGCACTTCGTATGCTGTTCATAAAAAAACGTTCATGTTTACCGGGAAACTTCATAGGCAACGGGGCTGTAGATGGCGGTGAAGGTGTATAACCACGCATGGGTAGCTGTGAGCTGGACGTTGTAGGATTATTTTGCTGATCCACATCTTGTTCTCGTATATGGACATTACTTAACTCTGCCGATAGGCCCGACACAATGATTGGCACTGGTTCCACAGTACGATTCACGGCTCCCACCGTCAAGGGCGAACCACTGCCACTATTATTACCACCTGAATTGCTGCCTTGTTCTTGGATAGCTTGATTCTTAGAGTTCTTTAGTCGCTTACCGTCCAAACGACTTTTTGATGACTTGGAGGCACGTGAATCCGTCTTAGGCGGTGGCAAATTGCCATTGTTAAGCTGCAACAATAACGAATGATTTGTTATGCGATCCACCTCATCTAAATCATCATCGGACTTGGCGATTTTGCAATCAAATGCCGTCTCGTACAGCTGGCGAGTACGTCCCGACATTTCGTCGTCTTCGTCGGCAACCACAGAGATTTCGTCGAGAGCGTTATCGGACTGGGCTAGACTATTCGAGTCCAATGCACTGTGAGAACTAGTATTCGTATTTAAATTTTTTGTATCGGGAGCACAGTCAACACATTCATGAACGCCATGTGGGTGCACGTAGAAGATACTGCGAGGACGAAAATATTCATCTATGTCATCACCAAGAGAGGGGGCAACACAGGCGCAAACTGCTGGACCTAGCAGTCTATGTGGTGGCATTGACGGTGATTCTACAGCTAGATTGCCACAATTTAATTCCGCCGATGCCTCTTGACAAATATTACCGTAATCGGTAGCGGCAGCCGGTATCAACGGCTGAACGTTACACGTCTTTCTTACCAGAGCCAAGGCTCGTGAATGCCATTCGCGACGCTTTAAGCATTCACTGCAATCCGACTCATCCGAAGTTGTGGTGGATGGCGAGTCGCAACGTATTATGTGAACTCCTTCTTCAGTGAACGAATAACGTTTGGGTGTGTCTAGGGGACCAGGAAGGACAGTGCTATTGGTTGGCTCAGTTTCATCAAAATCGTCGTCCTGTTCGTCTCGTTCCTCGGAGCGTTCGGGAACGTCGAGGCTAGTGCTTTTGCGATAGGGACCACTAGCCTGTGGTAGTGTTTGAGTGGATTGGGGAGGTTCCGATACTGTAGATTGACGACTTTTTAATTTGGCTTCCTTATCATTGGCACCCACTGAGGCTGAGGGATCTTTGGGTTTTAGTAAATCCGAGTAGTAGTAAGGAGACGGATTACGTTTGCTGTGCTCTGATTGAGAAGCTGTTAACTTGCGAGGACTCCTATGAGTTTGGGGTGGCAAAGGCCTCACCAAATCATCTGAGATGCTATCTGGCGAATTCAGATCAGGAACTTTAACTGATTGATTGTCTTCTTCGTCATCCGAGGACTTTGGTGCCGATGAGTCTGTAACAAGAACACACAAGTTAATTTTAAAGTTCACAGATATAATTTTATGTAGAGATAGATGTGAAGGTAGAGGTGAAAGTGTTGGTTGAAATGTCTATTTCATGCTTGAAAGCCTTTGCTTGTATATAAATGTGGTGGAAAAAGAAATAATTATATTGTCAGAAGTTTTTGCACTTAACATTTGCATGGGAAAAGGCACTGATTTGTTTTCATCTTATTTTTAACTTTTCTATTTGCAATGCTGTTTTATTCTTGGGCAGAGAGAAGGTAGGAGCATATATTTTTTTTGCAAATGGTTTGAAAGTTAATTTATTTCATGCAGTTGTTGTCGAGCATAAGTGAAACTTGATTAAAATCGTTTAAACTTTGTTAAAGAGTTTAGCAAGCAAACAAGCCATTGGGAAAAAAATAACACTGACAGATTAGCTGGTCTTTGGAAAAAAAAATCACATAAAACCCTTGTGATGAAGTGAAAAACAAAGAAGTAAAATAATGGAAAAAATAAAATAAAAAATAAATGTACTGGACCCCATGTGTAACTAATTGCCAATTGTTATATGTATACACAGGCGGATGAGTCAGTCAGTCTGGCTGTCCGACCTTATGTCCATTGTACTGCCACTCATACCGAGTAGTGATGATAGTGATTTTTGTTTTTTCAGGGATGATTTCTTCTCACCACTCACCTGAATTGTAAGTGCTGCGTTTATCCTTCTCTTTGGTTTGAGCAGCTGTTGCTAACGTTTGCGAATTATTGGATTGTTGCTGTTTCTGTTGTTGCTGCTGCTGCTGCTGTTGGTGGCGATTTTTATGAGCTCGTCTCTTGGCCTTCTTGTGATAGACTTTTTTATGGCGTTTAGTATCTTTGGGATCTGAATAGCCTTCAATAAGTTTGACTGATGCTTGTTTAATGTTAGAAATTTGACTTTGTATGTGTAAAGGCGGCGGCAGAGAGGTTACAGTGGCTGTCGATATTACAGCACTTGTCGCATGTGGCAAGCGTTGATGCGTCTGACTGCGTGTGCCATGTGACTTTTGCGAATGATGATGTTGGTGTTGGTGTTGCTGATGGTGGCTCTGGTGGGCTGGCTGTTGAAGGGTTAGTGATGGTTGGTGTTGTTGCAGAGCACCAACCGTTTGTGTGGGTAATGTGCTGTTATGGACTGCTGTTTCCTGGGCTAAAGCATTTAGATTTGCATTCACTCTGGAGGGTAAAGTCGATAAAGGGGCCGGAGGTGGTGGTGCCTGTGATTCAGCCTGCTGCTGTTGATGTTCAGCAAATGTTGCCTGCAATATATGAACGAACGTATGTATATAAAATATAATGAAAAAATTCTCTTTTAATTTAATTTCACTAAACAACCACTTAATAATAATTAAAATGTTGTTTATAAAACTCAATTATGGTGACAAGTTTTCCACCATCTTCTTTGGATTTTAAGAAGTTCACTCTTAACAGCGCCAAAACTTAAAATTGCCGAAAGCAACTCATTAATGACACTAAAAAAAAAGCTGTTAGCAACCCATCAAAATTCATTGTAATGAAAATAAGAAAATTTGTTGAAAAATATAGATTTCTGTGATTTTCTTTTTTTCTTACGTTTGTTTGAACTTAAAACCTGCATTTGTGTTTTTTTTTTTTTTTTTTGCAAACAAATGTTGCCTAAAAATATGACATTTTTTGTTTGTTATTTTTGCTGTTAATAAAAACAACTTGGGCGATAAAACTCATCACATTGACAGTTGACTACGAAAGATAAAATGCCACATTTTGCATGCATCATCATCAAATGCCATTAACAAAGTCAGCCTAAAAAACAGGGGGAAACAACCATTATGCTACAGTTACAAAGTCATACTTTGGAAAGGGGTTGAGTGGAAAGTACGAGATGTACAAACAACCAGTAAGTTAGTCAACCAACCATTTAGCCAGCCACAATTTCAATGTTTTTGTAATTTATAACAGCACAACTAAGTTTCATACCTCCGGTACTATTTTATTAAAAAAAAAAAAAAAAAAAAAAAAAAAAATGGAAAGTGAATATTTTTTTGAACCATAAAGCGTTAAATATTTAAAAATATTTTGGACAAAGCTTTTTAAAAAGAATTTAAGAGTTTTTGCATAAGTTTTAATTTTGCCAGGTTTATATTATTTTCCTACTCAAATAGCAGAAATTACTCAAATAGAATTTGTATAGGGAAATAATCTGTTTGGCACTTTCCAAAGCCAAAGGAAAGTATGGTAAATTACCATCTTGTGAAATATCTAGAGTCCAACAATTTACTTAGCGACCGTAGAGGCCGCTCTACGGGTGACGTACTGGCCTTCCTATCGGAAAAATGGTGTCGTTCTATACATCGTTTTGGCGAAAGTAAAGAGGTGGCTCTAGACATTTCTAAGCATTTTGGTGTCGGTGATAACTTTTCTCGATTTATATCGAGTTTCCTCAGAAATCGCACTATATGAGTTGTTGTAGATGGGATCTCATCAGACGAGTTCAAGATTCTTTTACTACTTTATTTCTCATCTTTATAAATGACCTTTCTTGTCAAACTTCAAACCATATCTATTCTTTTTCAGATGCTAGCAACATCTGTCATTCATACTCATTTAACCAGAGACCAAACCCTTTGGATATTGGGGAAATGAGACACAATATGAATGGTACGCTGAGCCGAGATCTTGAGACAATCTCTGAATGAGTCGATTTTAACGCACGTAAGACTCAGTGTTGTTTATTAACGCACAACAGATCATGTTGCTTCAACTGTTTTTATGGGCGGTGTAAATATTAAGGAATCAGACGCTCTTGAGTCTTCTAGGCATGAGAATCCAGTGTGATGTCCGCTGAACCAAACACATTTGTCAAGTGTCAAAAGAAGCGCTCAAGTGCCTTGGTTTTTTAAAACGGTCTAGAAAATAAAACACTCCATCTGATCTTCTTACTATTTACACCATCTATATTCGGCCGGAAATGGAATATAACGCCGGTGCTTCGAAGTCTATTTTGGAGTTACTCTGAAGATGCTTAGCGGTGACAGAAGGGTATCCAACTCTATTGATTCATTGGAGCATCGTCGCAATGTGGGTTGTGTTTCACTGTTCTATCGCTACTATAATGGAATGTGTTCTGCTGAAATCAGGGAACTTGTTCCTGCGACACGTAGTAGTTTTTTACGTAATATACGTTCTTCAATCAGGGCTCATCCATTTGTGATAGACTGGACAGTAGATCGCACAACACACTATAGGGAAAATTCGTTCTTTAGCCGTACTGTCCGTATGTGGAACAAACTACCATGCAAAACTATTCCCTGCCACTTTCAATATAGGAAAATTCAAGTCAAATGTTCACAAACACTACTCCCGCTATCCTCCCTCCCATAACCTATTTTCCTAGTTCCAACACAATGCATTGCATAAGTAGGGGTCGTCCCCTGAGTGCTGGTCCAAGCAAAAACAACTAGAGACAAAGATGACAAAGAAGTAGTCTAATTTTCTAAATACCGACAAATGAAAACAGTTTTGGAGTTTTGTTTGTCACATAATTCATTCAATTAAAAACCAACTATTCGAATAAAATACAGGGTTTGAAAATATTATCGACAGATTATTCTAATAAAATTCCAAAATTTATTTCAATTGAAATTGTAAATACTCTTTTACATAACCGATTGCAAATAATGAATTCGATTAAAAATATCTTTTAATATTGAAATAAAATTAAAAATTTAAATGAAATATTTTACCTATGCTACTAACGACCAGTTAAACTTGCATCCCCTCCCTATTGCTTCAATAGAGGAGGACATTCATTATAGATTATTTATGTCTAAAAAGTACTTTATGTAAATCATAAGTACATACAATGTACAACAATATGTAATACTGTAAATAAATAAAATGAACAATAGCAACAACGACATAAACTGAAGCAACAACTCACCTTTTATAATTCTATAGGTGAGTTTACTACAGACAAAGTAATGTATGTATGTACATTAGGGTGGCCCCGTTTGTATGGAGAAAAAATAAGGTATCGATGTTCCCGACCAATATGAAAATTTGATTCATTTTAAGACTACTTTTCTCAATTTTTTTTTGTCCTGGGGTCAATATTTCGTGAGCTGGGTCAAAGGATAAAAATGTCCTTTTTAGAGGTTTTTTGATTCTTTTCACATTTCTTCCAAAGGAATTATATGTAAATTTGGTATCATATGAAAGGTCTTTGAGAGGCGCATTCAATGGGTTATCAAAAATTAAAAAAAAAAAATTTTAATTCAAAAATTTTCAAAATTTCACACACAATTTCAGTTTTTCTTTTATTTTTTCATAGAATTTATTTAAATAAATAGTTGAAATTTCTTGATTATAAACATCATGCAATTTAACCCAAATGGTTTTTCCCTTCATATGATACCAAATTTACATATAGTTCCCTTGGGAGAAAAGCGAAAAAAAATCAAAAAACCTCTAAAAAGGACCTTTTTATCCTTTGACCCCAGGACGAAAAAAATTGAGAAATGTAGTCTTAAAATGAATCAAATTTTCATATTAGTCGGGAACATCCGCAACATTATTTTGGGGCCACCCTAATGTACATATGTATCCATGTTTAAAGCTAGACAAACACACAGACTACTTAAATATTGTTCTCCATTATGTTGCATATGTAATATGAATAAAAGTTTATTCTATTGTTGCCTTATAAATGACAAATGACATGATATTAATATTGACAACAATAAAAACTCATCTATATACCTCTAACCACTAAACTACATACAATCATTTAAAAATTCCGTACAAAATGTTTGCCCAAGCAACTCTAAAGACTTTACATTGGATGTTGACTTACAGCCATTATTGTTGAAAAAGATAAAATTACACACACAAATGTGTGTATGTTGGCAAGTTGTGTGAGAGTGTTGTGTGTAAGTCAGCCTATTTATAAATTGCTTACAGCGCTCATTACTTTGACATGGAGTATTTATATGTGTTTTTTTTTTTTTTGTTGTATTATTATTTGCAGTGTATGTAGTCACAAGTATCAATATCATAAAGTATCAGCTGCGTGTGTGGTTGAATATTGCACGTTTTTGCTGTCTGTCTGTGTACTGGTTTCTATTTGTGTCTGTTTGCTTGTTAAAATTTGTTTGTCGGACTCATCATTGTTGCTGTTTAAAGATAGAAATGACAACACTCATTATTGTTTATTGTTTACCACAAACAATTGCACAAATGCCAGTAAAGTCAAAATCAACATTGTCATCATCATTATCACCCTCAACGTTGTTATCACCAATGTCTACTTACATCTTTACCTGCTCTAACTCTACTACTCTTACTCACTCTCGCGCTCTTTCTCTCTCGCTCTCTCTGTCTTGCTGTTCAAATGTTTTGTTTAACAAAATTGAAAGTGATACTTTATTAATATTGCCTGCCTACTTTAGGGAGTAATGGAAATTATTGGAAATGTCATTTATTTTGAATTGTATGTGTAAATTCGTTTGTGTAAACGATAAGGCATCATTAAAATTGTTTACTGGCAGTTAAAACTTATCAAGAATTTGCATAAATTTTAGCAACATTGTTTAAGGGAAAGTGTAAGGAATATTATTTAAAGTAAAATTGTATAACAAAATCGTAAAATAAGTATTAATCCAATTTGATATAGACTGGCATGCATCGATTGTGCTGGTTGTCTTTTATATTTGCTTCCCACATTTATCTTCTGTTTGATTTATCGTGACCTGAATTATTGCGAAATTCTTCAGTCACATTTTAGTTTAAGCAACATGAGCCTTGGAAGTAAGTAAGTGTCTTTAATTACAAAAGTATGAATCGTTTACAAATAAATTTTAAATTTCAAATTTGATAAATTTTAATATTTCAAACTAATTGAAATTGTTTCATGCAATAAAAATATATTCTAGTTAAAGATTTTAATGAAAATCGCAAGTGTGCGTGTCCTGAAAATCCTTGAAGGATATAAAAATGATAAAACTTAATCATTGATTATATTTTCCTGTGCTGCAGAGATCACATATTCCAAAAAAATTTAAAAAAAAATCCTGGTAATTTTGCGTCAGGTCTGAAAGGGTTAAATATAAATCATTATTTTAACTAAAATAACAATTTACACTTTTTTGAAATATTTGTAATTTATTAATTGCAACTATCTTTACACACATTCCTAGTAGCATTTTATATAATTATCCTTTTAGTATCTGTCATGTATGTTTGTTGCACATACATACATTTCCGAACACCTGTTTTGTAGCAGATAAATGAATGTGTTTTCCGTTTCTGTTTTTTTTTTTGAACAACTTGCAATAAATTGTTATTAAGTGGTAATTTATTTTGATGATATATTAACGTTATACTCAGCTGTAATAATGACCATAAATACTGAACTTGACAAACCAAAAAGATTGAATTGATAATTCAATTGAATTCAAGCTAGAACATCAAATTTTATGGAAAAGGACAATTATTGTTTAATATAATAGTTGGAGTAAAGTTTAAGTAAAATATTTAATTAGTATTTGTTAAATATTGAAATTTTGTCATCATCTTTTCAATATTTCAAATAAACACTTTTAGCTAAAAATGTATTCAAATATTTTCACATCTTTGCTGCAGACAGATTTTACTTTATTTTTTTGAGATTTTTTAACCGAAAAAAGATTTTAAGATTTTTCCCCAAAAAAAAAAAAGATTTTTTTTTGTCTAGACGAAGGTTAGGTGCAATTAAAAAAATCTTCTTTGTTCGCATTTGAAAAATTTTAAACTAATCGATCTCAAAAAATGTACAATTTAGTATAAGAAAATTAATGTTTGCTGTTATTTTTTTGGTTAGTGTTAAAAACAATATGAATTGTTTTTATTAATTATAATAAAAAAAAAACTATTTATTACCAAAAATAAGATTTTTTCCTCAAAAATAAGATTTTTTGCTAAAAATTTCTGCCAGCCCTGGTTGCAGACAACATCCAACCATTCAAAACGTGATTATTTTACAAAAAAAAAACGCTTTCAAGTCTTAAAAGCAAATCTTTATTTAAAATCTGAAAACTTTAATTTCAATCAATATCTACTTGAATTAATCAATTTCAAATACGCTTAACAGCTGTGTTTGTTAACAAATAAACTTGAAAACAATTTGATAAAAAAAATGTTGCTTAATAATAAACAAGAAATTGTGCATCTTATCATTATTTACAAATAATAGAGAGCAGTGAAAACAGTTTATTTTATTGCACTTATTTCCCCCGTTTTGTAATGGGTTTCAATGTCATGTGGTAGTAACTTTGTCATAAATGCGATGCCGCTCGTTTGGCTGTGAGATGAGAATTTCAACAATAATGGCAGCATTACTCCCAGCATACCATTCTAGGAGCGCTCCGAAAAAGCAGTCAGAAACGAGTCCAACTAAAGAGAATTTTCAGAGCGAGAGAAAAATTTGCTTAAAAAGTTAATTTTTTTTTCCATTTTTATATATTTTATTTAAATGAATTCCATTTTATTTTTACTGTAAATACAATTTATTTAATTTTTTCTATTTCTAAAGCTATATTTACACGATTGAAATTTTCTTCAAAATGCTACAAACTCGTGTAAACAGCTAAAATTCTACAAAATTTATTTATTTAGTATTTGTAAATAGTTATTAAATAAATAAATTTTGAAGAATTTTTGCTGTTTACACGAGTTTGAAGTATTCTGAAGAGCAATTATGAAGAAAATTTCAATCAAGTAAATCTAGCTTTATTTATTTTATTTGTAAATGAATTCCCTTTTTGTTTAAGTAAAAACAATTTAAAAAAAAATTGAACTTTTAATTTTTTTATTTAAAATTGCAATGACTCTTTTCTGACATTATCTAAAAGCTCTTTCTGAAGGACCATTTTCGAATGTAATGGCCCTCTTTTCTGAAGGTTTTCGGAGCAATAACGATTGTTTTTTTGAGCTCATAAAGAGCATGAACGCTCCGGAAAAGGTGTCAGAAAAGACTCTTGTCGGACCCATATGGCTTGCTGGGCTATTGGATATTTTTTTATGCGTATCACTAATACGCCTTCGTTACAATGAGTGTGTAGATATTTTTTATTTCCTTGATTCTAATCTATTTTGTTTTGTTTATTTATTTGTTTGTTTGTTTGTTTGTTTGTCTTTATTAATAACGGTTGCGTAGTAAACAGTGGCAACAACTATATGAAGAATACATGTGGTTTTGTTGTTGCTATAGCTGCTTTATATTACTACTTAGTTACAGTCTTGCATTGTTAGACTAAAATATGCGTAATTTTATCTTGTTGTAAAGAAGAAAAAAAAAACGGCAAAATGAAAAGAAAAAAAGTACAAGTAGTAGTAAATATTTATGTAAATAGAAAGCATCAAGAGTTAAAACGTGCAAACACAGCTGGTTGAATGCTACAACATGGTTCGTTGGGCTGTGTGGTTGGCTGGCTGGCTGTGTGACGGGTAGTTGGCTTGTATGTTTGTTGGGTATTGGCAAAGATAATAGAACACCATGGGGTGCCATAAACAAAAAACAACAGCCAGCAGTAGGAAGCAAATCAAACCGGCACAACCAACCAACAACAATAATAAACCTGGCAACAACAACAATGTAGACATTTAAAAGCAAAAAAAAAAATTCTATATCTCTCTCCTACTCTCGCTCATGACTTTTACTCATGCAAAAAATATAGTTATACACACAAAAACAACAACACCAACAATAACAACTAAATAGGAAATAAGTCTGGCACGTAAATGTAGTAGGGTTTCCGTTTTTATTAATTTCAATAAACATTCCAACATAAATAAATAAATGAATGACTAAAACACACAGAACAAACATTTAGGAATATTTTGTATAACACTCACATGTGTATATACATATGTTTGTATATATTTATGTGTATCTGATTGTATGGTATATTTTTAATATCATCAAATAACAGCACTTGTATATAAAGAAAGCATAATCATTTATATTTGTTTCGTATTTACTAGATTGGTTGCTGTGTGTGTTTGTAGACAATAATGATTCATGGCTGACAGGAAGAAAACTAAATTCTAAATTTAACTAATCTATGATCTTGTTTGTTATTATTTATTTGTTTAACAAAACAACCATAAATTGCCAATTGCCTAAACAATTCCAACCTTTAAGACTATTCTAAATCTCCAAACAAGCATTTTATAAAGAAATTTCAACTACTTTAAGTATTAACTTTACTTTTATTTTAAAGTAAACTGTTTTTTTAAACAGTTATGCTAGATACATATCTAAACATGTATTTAATGTTACTTAATTTTTAGCCGCTAGCTAAGAAAACACATTTATTAATAAATATTTTTAGCCTTCTCTCAAGCTGCTATCGTTTTTACATCTCCCACTCATCATATTATTCTTCAACGACATAGTAAAACCCATCAGCACATGTCTCACATGTACGAGTACTTGCACGTTATGTGCTTTAACTACACACACGTTCGTTCCCTTTGCGACATACATACAACGTTAAATCTTGTAAAAGCCGCCATGACAAAAAAAAAAAAACGAAACATTTATGATTTTTGCAATATCTAAAACCTCAGCCCCTTAAATAAGGGGGCTCAAGTGGCAATGTATACGCAAACTCGCAAACACATTTATGACTTTATGACATTGAAGCCTTAGGAAAATTGAAAGTAAAATCAATGCATATATTGATACACATACAATGGCAGCATTTGTTCAAATGTGTATGTTCAAGTGTATATGTAGGAATTGAAATCTATATTGAAATCTATCTGCAAAATTGGGTAATAAAATATTTTATTTGATAAATTAAATATTTTGAAACTTTAAAATTTAAAATATTTTGATATAAATTTTTTATGTAAAATTTCTAATAAAGAACAATAATGATGACTTTTTAATCAAGACTATATATCATAGCTGGGGAATTTCGATTAGAATTAGAAATCATTACGATTAGAGAAATAAAATAATCTAATCATTAGAATTGAATTTTGATAAAAATTTCAGATTACTAATTGATTAGATTAGAAATAATGAAAAATCTAATCACAATTAGTGACGATTAGCATTTCTAATCAAATCTAATCAAAACCAATGCAAAAAATAATTGATTAGATTTCTTGATTATTTTTGATTAGATTTGATTGATAGTTGATCTAATCTACTATAATCGAAAATAATCAAGAAATCTAATCAATTATTTTTTGCATTAGTTTTGATTAGATTTGATTAGAAATGCTAATCGTCACTAATTGTGATTAGATTTTTGATTATTTCTAATCCAATCAATTAGTAATCATCTAAAATGGATAACTAATCATAATTAATCAATTTTTCAGCACAATTAAAATGTCTAATCCAATTGCTAATCATTAGGATTTCTAATAATTATTCCCAACCAAGCTATGCTATATATCCTAACAACAGTGTTGTCAATTTAGCTCTTTTGTGGCTAAATTTAGCCATTTTCAATATTTTTTTAGCCACAAAAAATGTATTAAGCTCTTAGCCACTTTTTTAGCCATTTTTCATTTTATTTAGAAATTTTTAGCCATTTTCTCTAGTTTAGTGGGATGAGCTCAAGATTTTGAAACAGCTTATAATAATGAAAAATTTCAAGTGAAATGTATAAAGATGACATAATTCGTTTACATCTCATCCTTCTAAGACCAGTTTTGCAAGAAGTACAGACCGTAAATAATCCAAGGTCATGAAAACGATCCAACGCGCTTGTTAAAAGAAGTTTCATTACTTATATTTTTTTGAAAAGATGACGAAAATATTGATATTTTATACTCCGATTTTGAAGAGGCAATTGTATATTCAAAAATGTTTGTTAGAGAACTAAAAAATACAGGATTTCTTAAGAAGAAAATAAAATGGCAGGCACGGAGAGAGTGTGTTCAGTTTGTTGTCAGTTTGATTAACCAGTTAAAACAAAGGTTATTATATAAAACACTTTCTGATATAAAAAGTTAAATTAACATAATGTATAAATATCATTTTGCCAGTAACATAAAAGTACTTTAAAACATTGAGCACTTTTGCGTGTAAAATACTTTAAAAACTTCACAAGAAGATATTTTACCAATTTTAAATTTGTTTAATATTTGTAATGAAAATGCGGAAATTATACAGGTACAATACTGCAACATTCAATATATTAAATGGAGCGGAAGTTTCAGAGTATAAATATTAAATTTAGAGAAATTTCAGAATCCGCTATACGGATTCTTTCTTTGCCATGGTCAAATGCAGAAGTAGAGAGGGTTTTCACTCAAATAAATATCGTGAAAACCACTATCAGAAACAAGACGCACTTGAACACAGTTAGTTACATTTTAGCAATCAGGTAAAAACACACTAAATGCAATTACGGACAGATAATTAAACTTTATTTTTTCTAGGTTTGGATTAAAATGACATGATAAATGTTGTTTTGATTATGAAGTACTTAGTAATTTTCTAAGACTTTTAGGTACAAATGAAGGTTATGATAAAAACGACGACAGCAACTCTGATGTCGGTATTGATTTCTTAATTTGAATAGTTATTTATGAACTATTTCAAAGCATTTAACTTTGTTATATAAAAACTAATACCGTAGACAGACGACAGAGTTAATGCGCATTAAAATCTCACTAATTTGAATTAAGATTTTTCCGTGACAGACGCCAGTTTCTGCATTTAAACTGCATTTAGGTAACAGCTGTTTGTTTGTAAACAACTGTTTAATTGGCTGTTTGTTTGGCATTTGGTGAAAAATCAGTATTTATTTGACAAAAAGGCTGAAATTACTTTTGCTGAAACTGTTTCATAATGCAAAACTTGTTCATGCACTAGCAACCATCAACCTGAACGTATTGCTACAAGTGGAGACCGCAGTAGGACACTCTGAAATAAGAGAAACGCAATTGTGGAAATCTATTTTTATTATTTTAATTTTACAATTGTCTTCTTCTTATTTTAGAATAGTAAACAATTTGATAACATATTTTTGATTGTCGACGATGTTGCCATATTGAAATAGCTAAATGCAGTATAAATTCAGTTTGATTTTGTGTATTTACGTCTAACTTAATGCGCATGAAGAATGGATAATTCACGAGTTAATTTGAATTAAGACTGTTAATGCAAATTAACTGTGTCGTCTGTCTACGCAATAAAAGGAAAATATGATTTCTTTTGAAATTATTACTATAAGTCAATAAAATATGAATTATTTTAGGTTTTTGTTTAATTCAACAGACTTTTTGATTTAATAATGTTTAGCCATTTTTTAGGCATTTTCATACAATGATTTGGCCATTTTTAGTCATGAAGTCTTGGCAATACTGCCTAACAATATCAGTTCTATATATAAGACTCTTCCAACAAGATCTACAATTGCTTAATAACAAAGACTGCATGTAACATAACATGGATGTAACATAGCAGGCCTTAGCAATGCATTTTAACTAAGAATGTACAAGACCTATAATTGTAGGTTATCTTAGATTGTGTAAGATCTACCTAACTATATATAAGATTGCTTTCTTTAAAAAAAACCAAAGTATTAAACACATTCGCCACAGCAGGCTATCCACAACAATATGTCCAAAGTAAAATACACATGAATGATTATTTTGATAACAAAAGCAGGACAAAATACTTACAAATTCCTGTTGTGGACTGGCAGCAGCTGCAGCTGCCCAATTTTCGGGATTTGTGGGTAATGCTTCTGCTAAACAGGGATCAAAACTGGACGGTCGTTTTTTAACAAAGTCCACAGGCAGACTATAATCATCACAGATGGCAATCTAAATGCAAAGAAAATAAATTAATAAAATAAATTAGTGAAATTCTATTAAATTATTAAAGAAACTTTTTTAAATTTTTACTTAGGAGACAAAAAACAATAGTTGTAATAAAAAACTATCTCTATGGCTTAAAAGCACTTTGCAGCCCCTTATACATAAGTAAAGAAAATACACACACACGAAACTTTTACTAAAGACAAAATACATACACACATAGTTGTTATTTACTTTTTTATTATTATTCTTATTATCTTGTGATAAAAATAATCCAACAATCTTACAAGTTAAGCACGCACCCCTACCAACACAAACAAGTGAATTCAAAATATTCAAACAGTAGACTCTAACAACAAAAGCCTTCAGGATATAAGGATGTAAGTATGAAAACGCCACCCAGCACTTCTAAAGAAAATAAAAATACACAACAAAAAAAGTACTCTCGAAAAATTACTTGAAGAGAAGGTCAGCAGCAAATGATTCGGTACTGATAAGACTGTATCTGATGATGATGTTTGTTAATGGCCAAAAAAAGAAACCATAGAAAAGAATCGAAGTTTTCCATAAAACATAATTATTCGTGAAAAGTAAAAGTATTTTATAATTATCATGGTTGGTATGAGTTTCTGTATTGTTCTTTTAGAAAGCATTCACATTTTTTCTTGTTTTGTTTCCGTTGATGCGTTGATGTTGAGTTTTTTTTTTCAACCATTGTATTTTGAAATATTTTTCATTTTCTAAAAAGCATTTCCTTTGGAGTATGATTCCTATTTGTGTGTGTGTGTGTGGGGGGGGGGGGAGGGAGGTTTTGAACCATTAAAAGCTGCCTTACTACAGGGCTTTTTTAATAGCTTCTTATGTTGTTGTTTTTTTCGAGGGGGTAATTTTGGTACTTGCTTTATATTTTTTGTGAGTATAATTTTTTTTTTTTTTGTGGAGATGAAGGAAATAATTATCATTTTAAAAATGTAACTTACAATGTGAGAGAAAGAAATTAAAATTTGATATTACCTCGGTTATTTTGGTGCAATTTTCAAGTTGAAATTATAATTGGATGGCATAAATTAAACAATATTTAGAAGAGCTAACAAGAGTTTAAAACATTAGACATTTGTAATAGATTTAACCTTAAATAATGAAATTTTCGGTTTAGTAATTTAGTTATTTAATAAGTAAGCAAGATTTAAACAGACAGTTGTTTTAAAATATTATATTTAGTAAAACATATTTACATTAAAAATTTATATATATGTACAGTGGAATCGCAATAGAATAAACTAATTCGTGCAAGGCCTGTTCACTCTATTAAGAAAGTTTACTCTAAAGAGTCTATTAAAAAAAACACTTTTTGTACAAAAAAATCCATATTTGTTAAATATTATTAAATAATATATGCAATTTTTTAGCTTTTTCTCTCAACATTTCTCCACTTACTGGCAGATTTTTGGCTCGTTGTCTTAAAAACCAATTGACAAGAGTTTTTTCAACACGTGGGTATTCTGCTTTTTTGAACGACTTTCTTTTAAGCGCACTTTTACTTAAGCATACAACACTTTCAATTTTAGATTTCTTTTTTTTTGATCCCACTTATTGTGGATTTTGCTACTCCATAGTTCTTTGCAAGAACTGTAACTCCCACGCCTTTGGATAATTCTTTAATTATTTCTTGTTTTATTCCAATAGAAAGAAATTTTTTACATTTATTAAAACTCATTTTGTAACTTGTTATGTTCGCACATAACACAACTAGGAATTAAAAATCACTAAAGTAATCTTTCAAAAAATCGTTAGAAAAAAGACAGGAATACAAAAATACAACAGAAATCTAACGGTTTCATAAAACAGTATGTAAAAGAATGATAACTTCTGTGTCTTTGTCAATTTTGTATAAGAAAAACTAAAGCTCACTCTATTGAGTTGGGTATTGTTCACTCTATAGAGTAACTAATGAAAAAATAGGGAGTTTGTAATATCGAGTGTTCAGTCTATTGCGATTACACTGTATTATAAAAAAAAACTATATTAAAATCCGATTATATCTGAAATAAAACATTAACTAGGCTACATTTGGCTTGAGTAATATTTATTTAAAGTTAAAGTAAAGTTTTTTCTAAAATAAAAAGTTTTTTCGAGCTCGAAAAAAGGTGGAAGAAATCAAAATTTAATTTAGTTAATTTAAGTTTTTTCTTTTTGCGAAAAGAAAAATTAACAAAAAAAAATAAAAACAGCTCAATAGTTCAATTATCTTACTCTGAAAGTATGAAAAAACTGCATTCAACCTAAAACAGTTTTATTACAAATAAATATTAATATACGCTTTAATACTCTGAAAATTTTAAAAATGACTGTTTTGAGTTTCAGTTTTATTTCAGATAAATATTAATCATTTACTCCAATACAGCTAACCCGGGGTTAACACAAGCAAGTTCGAAAAAGTCAACGCATTCACATTTTACTAACACAATCACACATGCAGGCACTTGCAGCTCACTTGCAACTGAATTTAGCTGGACAGTGATTTTTTGACACTTTCAGCAATAAAGTGACAGCAAGGTAAACAGAGTTGCCAAATAAAAAAATTCAGAATAAACTTAATGGATTGTGGTAAAATAATTAATAAACATTTAACTTGTTTTATGTATATTTGTAAAAATAAAAAAAATTTATTTTTTTTGCAAATATGAAAAAAGAAGTGAATTGATGTCATTTTAGAGCATTAAATAATAATTAAAATAATAATAATAATAGATTGTAACAATTATTTCCCTACAATTGTACTCATGTGAAGGCCATGGCAACTCTTGCTAATAAAAACCAACTTTGTGCGCCATTTGTTAATTTTAAAAATTATTTTATAAGAAATCTAACTTTTAAAAAAAGAAAAGTAGTAAAAAAATTTATAGAAAATATTTTTACATACAATTTATAGTTTTTGCTGGAAAAAACAATGTGAGTAGAAATGGTAAAAAATTGTGTTATGGAATTTATGAATTTTTCCTTTTTTTATAGTTTTACTGAAACTACAGCGTTCAAAATGGATCCAAAATAAAATCTGCAAAATACAATTAAACCTTTTTCATACATTTTTCTTTTTCATTTTCATTTAATAACTCTTTTAATTTTAACAAAAAACTAATTTTTTCAAGTTTACGCTTTGACAACATTTTGAAAATGAACTTTCACTGTCCTGTGTAAACAGTAATGCTACATGCATATGATTCGAGTTTTTCGAATACACAGCACTCGCATGCAAGTACTTGCATGTGTAAAGGCATGGTAAACATATCATATTGTCTACATGCATTAATATTCATTTTGAAATTGCTACTATTATTTAGTGTTAAATATTAATCATTTGCCAAAACTATATTAAATTTATTTGACATGATTTTATTTTTTTATTTTGAACACGCTACAACACTTGTCTTTTTTTTTAGTGCAATGTCTGACACACCTTCTAAAGACATTTTTCAAGTTGAAGGTCATTTAGTTAAATTTTTTTTTTGTTTCATTTAGATTTTCTATACTTAATATTTGGCCTCAAACCTAAAATAATAAAACGCAGTTGGTAACTTAAAATTTAATGAGACAAAATGTCAAGGTTTAACCGAAAAGTGAATCATAATTCTAAATAAGGCAAAAACACTTCAGCAATGTATATATTTACCTCAAAATACAATTGCAAACGATACAATTGACGACAGTGGCAACAATACCATTCTAGTTCTTGATTGGCCAGCATTTCGCGTGCCACTGCATCTGGCAAATCGATACAGTGATTGTGAAAGAACCAGGCACAAGGACCGGAACACTGTATAAAAGACTCATTTGGCTTGAAATCCAACCAACAGCGACGGCAAAACATTTTGTTAATGATATGTTTTTTTTTTATGCTCCGATCCCCAAACAAGACCCAGGTGTGACCAAAGTGTATGAAGTGTCTTTTAAAACTGTTTGCCATAAAGTGTAAAAAGTATTAACGAACTGTTTAACATTAGTTTCTTTATCAGAGCTGCCTCTAAAGAATTCCCTGTAGAATCATTAAAAATTATGAAGAAAAAAATAACCGCGTTTGTAGAATATTTGTTTTGCTTTCAACTAAACAAAAAAAAAAAGAAGATTAAAATAAAAATGACTTCAAGGATTTCATAATATTTACACAAGAACTTGTTTTAGCTCGACATTTCAGTTTTGTGAATGTGCCCTTAAGCTGACAGCATTTTTCTTTTCTTTTTTTCTTCTAGCCCAACAACATCTATTCATTGGCATTGAATAAGATTTATAAATATTTAAACACAACCTCTAGAAACAGTGGTGTAGGTGTAGTTATCTATGTTTAAGTGACTGAATGGTGAGTCAGTCAGTCAGTTCTTCTAACTGACACCCGCCAAATGTGGTTTATGTTAGCAACATATGTTAGTTGAGGCATGCAACAAAATGAGGTAGACAAATATGTAGTGGTAGTAAAGAAATGAAACATAAATTGTTTTGACACGATTTTTGTTTTGGATTTAGGCCAAATTACAATACATTTTCTATAATGGCTTTTCTCACTCTAGAAAATTTCTTCAAAAAAAAAAAAACACACACACACACAAGGTATGAATCATTTCAGTGACATGAAAATACAAGCAATGCTGGTTTATTCATTTGCTTTCTGTTTATCTGTGGCCAAATGGTAATAATGACAAATGTATGAACAAACCATAAATGTATAAAAGAAAGAATATAATTCTTTACACTGCAGCTTGGCCAACACACTTGCTAAACAAAAATGCTAAACACTCACACAATCACTTTTGAATAAGTAAAGGTCTTGCTTGTACTTCTGTTTGCCCCACTACTACTACATACATACATACATACATACATACATATACAAGTAGTTACAACAAGAAACTTCATTTAAAATTAATGAAAAAAAATATCTAGTTCTATGCCTTGGCTTAGCAGGCAAAGAGTGTGTAGGCAAATCTGTGCCAACACTTGTTACTGTTTGTCTGATGTTGTCTTGTTTTCTTTTAGACATTTTTTCACTGGCAAAATAGATCAAGATTCACAATGAAACTACAACTTGTGAACAAAATATGACCTAAGGGAGTTTAAAGCTTTGCAAAAAAAAAATTAAAAAAAAAAACAAACTGAAATGAGTGCAATTTGTTGTTTATGTATGAGGTTTTGTTTTTACTTAAAACATTGTTGAACATCTAAATGTAGCAGAGTAAATATTTTACTTAATATAAATTGAATAGATAAATGCTGGAAAATAATTTATCATAAGTTGGTCAGCTGCAAGAGTATTAGTTTAATATATATGGGGCCAATAGTTATTGACTTAGAAATGGGCAATTTGTAATTTTTGTAGAAGAAATTACATTTTTTTTGGTAGAGTTTATGATGTTTTGCTTTTGTAAAAAAAAACTCTAAAAGAAATGGTAAAAACCAAATTTCATTCAGAAAACAACGATATTCTCTAGCTCTGACAGCCAGTAAAATTTACTGCCAGTAAAACCTAAACATCTACCTCAAGTCTTAGTTTACCAGCTGATCCTGGCCTCCATTTGAACAGTGCTTAAAATGCTGTTAATATTCCCATTGCAAATATTATTTCTCGGACATTTGAAATGTCTCTATGGACGTACCGTTTTTATGTTGTCAAAAACTCATTTTATTTGTATGTGGAATGTTGGCCAAAGTTAAAATTTATTAAATATTCCTTTTTTAAGCTAATCAGGCCTAAACTTTTCCAATGTAATTAAAAACTTTTCTTTACATTTTCCCCTCCTTTTATTGTTTGGAAGCAATTATGTATGTGAAAATCTGAAAACATCTTTTTGTACTACTGTACGCATGAGTATTATTCAATATTTTTCTGCACATAATCATCTCTATCGTGAATAAAAATTCCACATGAAATTTGTTCCCTTTTCTTTTTTAACATTGAATTTTAATAGGAAAAATGTGAAAAGGGAACAAATTTCAGGTGGAATTTTTATTCGCGATAGGGGTGAATATGAAAAAGATTTAGAAGTTTAAAAAAACTAAACATCAATTTCAAAAAAAAAAACCCCCAATTTTTGTGTCCCCGCACTTTACACTACTATTTTAGGTAAAAAAAAACAAAAATGTGAGAGTGATCAGCGAGGAATATGTAACAAAAAAAACGTAATTCTCAAATTTGTATGTTTGTTTTTTTTTTATTTATTCAGAATGGTGTTTTATTTCTCCATCTGACTGCTTCCACAAAAAAAAACATGTGTCCCCCGTTAGAATTTTTAGTAAACAAAATAAAATAAAATCAAGAAAAATGTAAATATCGTCACCTAAAATGCCCAAAGACGTTACCCCCATTATCATAAATTTACAGGAGAAGCAAAAAGCGTTCTAAAATTAAAACTGTTTAATTGAAAATCGCGATTTCTTCACATCTTGTCTTAAGATAGACGACAAACTTCAGATGAAAATATGTACATATCGCGATTTTCAATTAAACAGTTTTACGTCTTTGGGTATTTCAGGTGACGATATGCAACATTTAATAACAGTTTTCGAATTATTGCGTTTCTTTCTTGTGTTTTCATTTGCTATAGTCGTCAAAACTTAATTAGTGCGAATTTGGCATTGCAAAGAAAGGTTGTCCCCACAATTTGTATTGAGCGTCACTTTTTTATAAATCAAGTAATATTACTAGTTTTCAATTTCAAATTCAAATAAAGTAAATAACCTAAGGAAAGTACAAACTTTAATTATTACCTAAAAATTGAAAAAGCGAAAAAAAATCTATTAAAAAAAGTGTGCATTTGCTTAGTTTTTGTGAACATCATGGTAAAGGCGCGATAAAATTTCTTGAGCGTCACGCTAATTTTTTTAAAAGTTGGCAATCATTGTTTACATGGTTTCAACTCATTTTTTATAATTTGTGAATTTGAGAAATAAACTACCTACGAAAAAAACAAAATAGGCAAAAATTTCATGAGCATCACTTTTGATATATATTGCTTCATAGCTTAAAATACTTAATTTTGATTTTGTTTTTTTAATTTTCAAGAGTAAAACAACAAAATTAACGGCGGTTGAAAGAGCACGGTGATATCGAGAGAAAATAAAGCTCGATAAAGCGCGTAATGACAAATATAAAAGAAAGAAGAAAGAAAGGTATACTCGTGGTATATTTGAGTTTAATTTTTTATTGTTACTGACTGATTCTGTTTTTGCCACAAACTTAATGAATGAGAATGAAAGAAAGCAAAGCCGCTTTTCATTCCATGAAGTTTATACAGATTTAGAATAAGAATTCGAATGAAAATTTATAAATTAAATGAAGTTAAGTTATTGTTTTGTGTCAATTATTTATTCATTATTTGTTCCGGAATTACTTTCTTTTTTCGACTTCTGTTAAAGACATCAAAGAATATGTACATGTTTAGTTTTGTATAAAAATGTTTGTTTGTTGAAGAATTTTTGTTTTTTTTATTTACTCTTTGTAAAAGAATAAACTTTTTTTATTAAACTTTAGATTTGGCATTATTTATTGTTTACGTGCAACAAAATCTCTTGCTCGTCACAAAATGTCTTGAGCGTCACAGTTAGTTTTTTTTCCTTAAAACGCTTATAATTGCAGTTTTTTTTTAATACATTGTTACAAGCCTATTTCTTTGCAAGTAACCTCTAAGTTCAAGTCTTTTTTTGACAAAAATTTACATATTTTCAGCTTTAAAGTCACTTTAAAAAAAATTAAAAATCAAGGAGAATCGTGATTTTTTGTTTATTATTCAAAGGGTAATTTTCGCAAAAGTCAAACAAAACAATATCGTAGTAAGCTTGAATTTCAATTATTTTTGCATTTTTAGCGATTCTTATACATATTTGGTGTGTGACGCTCAAGATAGAAGTCATAGACAACCTAAAAAAAATCCAAAAATATTGATTTTTTTGAGAGCCTAAAAGTACCACCGGATTCTTCATCAATTTCTACATAAATTGGCCACTCTTACAGGCGAATTGGAAAAACTTTAAAAATAAGCAAAAAAAAAACACTTTGTGTACGTTTTTTTTTAATTGACCCATATCATTGTTATTTAGTGTATATATGGTCATACTAAATTAGTTACCGCAAAAAAATCTATATTTATATAGGTTTTTACTTTCAATACAGTCAAAGCCCGGTATAACAAATACTCACTCAAGAGAAGATTTGGTAGATCCGTTTAAGAGGAAGTTGGAGAGAGTTATTCGAGAAGAAGGTTTATCACATGATTCGATATTTAATGCTGATGAAACAGATTTGTTTTGGCAAATGCTTTGGATGGAGATGACAAAAATGAGGAAAATATTGAAATTGTTGACCAATTTTCTAATAAGGAAACGAAAATAAAGCATTCTGAAGTAATAAAACGTTTTGATAAATGTATACAATGGGGTTGCCAAAATAATATTAATATTTCAAAACAATTAGTACTACTAGAAATACAGGAAGAAGCTCTTCAAATGAGTCTTCAAGTTACTTGTAAACAAACGTCTAAAAATGATTTTTTTCCACCAACTTAAATAATTTTAAACACATTTTGATAAAAAAAAACTGTGATATAACGAATTTTTCACTATAACGAAAAGGCCTGACAATATATCGTTCGTTATACCGAGCTTTGACTGTATTTTTATTTCACGACCTTTCAGATGATACCAAAATGTCTTGTAAATTCGTAAAATCAAAGAAACCCAAATAAAAACACTTTTGTACTACAGTGCGTATGAGTATCACAAAATATTGGCCCAACACTCATACGCCATGTTATTGAAAAAAATTGTCATGTTATTGTTTGTCGTGTGCACAATGAAACCAAAATTTATTTACTACTCCCCCACACACAGCAATGTTGCTGCTGGTTTTTTTTTTAATTGTTGGGCTAAACAAATTTTCAACATCTATTCCCTGGGTTTTGTGACTGCAACTGATTGCCAGATCAACAACAGACAATAAAAAAGTTACTCAGTGTGTTGTCTGCATACAAAAGAACTAAACTGTAAAGGATACATGTAATAATAATTGCTAGTGGTTTAGTAACGTAAATAAAAGAGTTTGGCTTAAAGCCAACATCATATAAAATGACAAAATACGAAATATAGGTACATAATGGTTTTGGAAACTCCAAGCTTATAAGCCAGTAGTAAATGTTTATGACATTATAGTTCATAAAATATCATTTCATTTTTATAACAATCGAAAATTCATAATTATAAATATTATTTACAAAGATTACAGTTTGGCTTACTAATTTGCCACCGGCCAAAATTAACTAAAAATCAGGAACTTTGCTGCAAATAAACATAATGTATTCTAACATGATTACAAATGCAAGCATGGCCAAGTTTATCAAAACTATCATTAAATACTTAATTTAAGTAGCTGTTTTATTTTTACAACCATCTGGGTATTTAGAAGTGTAATAAGAACAAGTACAAAAACACATTAACTTTGGCACTTTAGTTAACACAAACTAGAGCTCTCTGCCTGCTTCGTGCCACATAAGAATGTCTTTGCTTTTGCCTTTTAAGTTTAGTAGTAGTGAACATGCGTGTCCTTTTGTTATTAAATTCTTTGCTGTAAGTATTAAAACCTAAAGCACCCCCCTCTTTTATATAAACTTATTTATATTTATAGTGAAAACAAACTCTAGACAAACATGCATTTTAACAAATACAAAATCATTTCAACAACTTAATGTGTTTCAAGTACGTCTTGTTCTTATATTAAGTTTTACTAGAAAATTTAAGAAAATTACTTGATTTCCACATAATTGCATAGCTACCTTCCCAGAGTAGAGTTTTTTTTATTTTAAATTGTACTCGTATGCAACAACAGCAATAGGAACAAAAAAGATTGTAGACAAAGTTGTTTTTACGCTCGATTAAGTTTGAGTTGTTGTTTCGTTCTGTTCATTGCTTAAACAAATAAAAACATTTTAAATTGATTTTTCCCCTCTTTTAGAGTTTGTGTTTAAAAAGAAATTTCAATTGTTATAGTTTACCTTTAATTGAAATCAGAAAACAATTGAAAAAAACAAAAGACATTATGTAGCATCTAATTAGTCTTTTACTTGTATTTTGTTTTTTTTTTACAAAAGACAGGGAAAACTACACATACACAAGTCGATAATAAGGAGGGAAAAATTTAAGAACTCTAATTTACAGACTTTAAATTTCAAATGTAATAATGAAAATTGCTGATGACGCCCTTGACAGGGTAGAAAATGCATTCCAGTTTGCCAATTGTTCTAGTACTTTACAATAGTATTCTTTGAAAATTTTAACTATTAGCCTGAAAGAATAAAACTTTTCTCTTAAAAAAAAAAAAAAAAAAAAAAAATAATATTATTAGTTCAATTATTTCTCTAATTAATAAAAATAAACACATGACCCGGTGTATCAATGTATGTAGTCATCCCATCTCCGGTGTTTTCAAAAAATAACATAATCCACCAAAAAAGAAGGGGAAATGACAACAGTGCCCCGATAGACTAGGCGATAGAGTGCCGGACTATCAGTCAAAGGGTTGCAGGTTCAATTCCTGCCAAAGACTCTGGGTGTTTTTCTGCAGATAAGCCAAAAGCTTCGCAGTTTGTGTTTGTTAATTATTATTTTTTTTTTTTTGCATATATTTTTTTATTGTATCTTCATTTTAAATGAACTAACAATAGGTATTCAAATCCTAAAACTAAAGTTAATTAAGATAAGTCCAGCCAATGCTAGACAAAATCTAGTTTTCAAATTCGATAGGATATAGTGAGCAACTTGTGTGGTGGTGTCCCTCCTTCTCAAACGGGTATGACCTTCTCAAACGGCTATGAGAAGGGGAAATGACAGCAAAAACATACATACATTGCTGTCTATTGATCTACAAAACAAGTAGACGCAGAAAAACTACAACAAATTTTTAACAATACAAGATTTGTATATAATAATAAAGAATATACACACATTGTAAACGTTCATTCTAATAACTCAGAACACGTAAAAGGAAAATACGATAATTCTGAAATTCTCTTTCTCAAAAAAAAAAAAAAAAAAAAAAAAAAAAAAAAAAAAAAAAACGGTGAGTTAAATAGCTGATGTTTACAGATTGATTCGTGGACAATGAAAATTGCTGATGACGCCCGTAGAAAATGCATTCCAGTTTGCCAATTGTTCTAGTGCAAAAGTATTCTTTGAAAATTTGAACTATAAACCTGAAAGAATAAAAGTTTTCTCAAAAAAAAAAAAAAAAATTAAATCATTACTTTAATGTCACTAAAAGAACCACTTTATATGTATGTAAGGACTTTTATAACTCCTGGATCGTAAAGTCTTATGGAATTCATTATCTGCAAAAACAGAAATTTTACTTATTTCTAACATAACGACCAGGGACAATTCCCAAATAGCTGCAAATATTCTTAACTAAATGAGAATTATATTAAACAATTATTATTTTTATTTGAACTGTTAATTTTAAATCTATGTTATTTCTTTATTTAGGCTCGAGTTCATTAAATTTAATTGGTTTTACTGAAGGTAGGAATTGTTACATGAAAATTATTATTAAAATTTATTGACAATATTTCTTGGCTTGGGATTCGAACCTGGTTCATATAACAATTCCTACCTTCAGTAAAAATAATTTAATAAAAATTAAATTTAATGAACTCGAGCCTAAATAAATATTATACAATTATATTAAACCATTATAAGCAAATGATACAATTCTTCATAATAAAAGAGGCTGTAATACTGCGCCTACTCAACACCAGAGGCTCTGCAATGCTGCACTAAAAACAAACATAATGCGCAATTACAGAGTTGTGATATAAAGTTTTCTTCTACTTTTGCCACTTTACTTCTTCAACCTATCCCCTTTCCAAAGAAAGTAGCGCAAGTATATTAATTGCCTAAAATGGTGGCCTTTTCAACTGTTTAAATTCACACGATCGACAAATAAATTCTGAAAAATATGATAAAAACAAAAACTACCTTAATTTATTTCGTTATCAGCACTAGCCATTTATAGCTACAAAGCAACTATAGATGGCAATAACAATGATGATGAGTTCTAATCCCTCGTTTGTACTAAATAATAGTTTAGATTTAACCATAATTACAAACAGTTTCCTTGTTTTGTGCCCCAACAACTCTGAGACTAAGTAATGAGAAGCATTAGGGAAAAAAGAGAAACAAAAATGAATTAAAAGATTAAGAACATTTGCCATTACAAACAAATTAAATACTTCCTTAATGAATTTCTGTAACAATAAAGCAAAAACAGAATGACAATTAGAACAAAATGGAAAGAAAAATTAACTAAAACAAATCAAACGTAATGGAGAACAACACCTTTGGGATATTTATTTAATGAAAGTATAAAATCAAACTCTAGAAAAGCAAACGGTTCCTGAACCTTTAAAAACAAATTGAAAATGCTGCCAACATTTAAATGGGCTGGAATTTAATAAAATGAAATGTTATTTAAATGTCATTACGTTGGATTTTCACTCAACGGAAGTTGACAATTGCTCTTTTGAGGGTAACAGCAGCAACTTGATTGTCACCACAAATCAATTAGTTGGACAGTAAAGCATACACTCATGGAAAAATCCCCTGGTTAACATATGTATAGGTAGGCAAACACCCCTTAACTCTAATATGTGTGTATTTCCTTGTTACGTTAAAATTTACAAAATTTAATGAAATGTTTTCTTTATTCAAAGGAAGTTGTAAGTAATTACTTTTATAGCCGCCCTAAAACTCCTCATCATCATCATCACCATCATCATGTGTGGCTTTATACACAAAAAAAAAACTAATATGTTTTCAGCAGCTCCCCTTTAACCTAAAGGAAGTCAATCAATCAGTTTCACATGACATTTGTAGCCAAAGGCTAAAGAAATTTTATTAATATTAAGGCATTCCAGCCCTAAAACAGGAAACCTTGTTTTCATTTTTATCTCTTAAACAACGCAAATATTTAGCTCATTTCTCCGTTTATTAATTTCTTAATCTTTCATGTATTCACAAAATAATAACAGGGAGGGGGAAAAAGGTCAAATATTTAATATTCAGTCAGCCATTGTTTCAGTTGTGTTGAAAAGCTGAGGGTTTGTTTTCCTTGTAATTACAAACGTGTTTCTACCTCATTGATTTATGAAAAATTCAATTAAATTGAATCACGTTCAATCAATATGAGATTTTTCTCCATTTCATGGTAAAGTGCAGGTCTCTTCAGTATGCAAAAAAAACAGAGAACGAAATGATAATAACTAAAAAATTTCAACAAATAAAGCAAGATTAATTATTAAAATATTTCAAGTAATTTTTAAATTTATATTCAAAGAAGCTGCTACTGTCAATGGCATGAAATTAAATATTAATAAAGGAAAGAAATTATTATTGACGGAAACTTATATTGAGTATAAAAAAATTACAAACAAAAAATTAATATGTGCAAAAGCATGTTCATGTCTGAAGGATGGTATTGGTGTTCCCATCTCTGTCCTGTTGTGAGATGATTAGGGGAGGTTAAGGGGAGGGCAAAATTTAGGTAATGACAACTATGCCTAACAATAGACTGGTACAAGCCAACACTGGCACAACTTATACATATTATCATCTTAGTTCACTTCATCACAACGAACCTACACCTAAGCCCGCGAGCCATAGCCATGCATAAATGCAAAGTTGCCAGTGTGTGATGAAATGAACCAAGAATCTCAAAAACATAATCTTTATCATAAGAAAGTAAAATTTGTTTTACTAGTGAACAACGAGAAATGAGACATGACAGATAATTTTGTATTTTATATTCGTTGTTTAGACTTTAAGGAATTCAGTAATTTAATAGTAACTTTTTGAGTTTATATCGAGCCCGTCATTCCTGAAATTATAACTAAAAATATAATTTTTGTACAACTACACTATTGCAAAAAGGTTAAAGCAAAGTCTTTTTCATTTTCAAGAAAGAAAGCAGAATTTGCATTGATTAAAAATAATCTTTTTTTTTTGTCCTAGCAAATCAAGTTGTTTTGAAACTTGATAAGAAAATTTGCAGGGGGGTTACTCTCTATTGCGATGCGAAAGCAAATTCGATGCGTAAGAGTATCAATTTGTACGCTTATCGCATCGAATTTTCTTTCGCATCGCAATAGAGAGTAACCCCCAGGTCTCACAACCCATTTATACACTTACTTGGTGAGTTAACAAACCATGTAAAATGTTTATCGCAGTCCTAGGCAGTTTCCTATTGAAAATCATCAAAATCAGTTCATTAAAAACAAAGTTTTGAAGCAAAATGTAAGATAACAAAACAATTTATATTTTTACTGGAAACTTTCAATACTAAAGAAAGCTAATTAATATTAATACGTAAGCTATGCGTCCACAATCGTCAGATATTACAACGTTGTCATATCTAACAATGTGCTAGCAATGTACTGACATTTACAAATTTTTAGCAAAAGGTAAATTCTCAGTTTAGACGACTGTAAGAAAACTAACAATTTCATTGGCACACAATTGTCACACAATGAATTTATCTGTCAACCGAAATTGTCAGTTTACACGGTTGTCAGATGGTTGTGTGGCATTGTCAAATTCGTTTTGCAGCGTTGTGAGTGTGTTTAAAAATTTTAAATGTTGTCATGGAACAAAAAAGAGCAATTGAAACCATTTTATCTGCGTATGTCCTAATGCACACTTTAATTTAATTCTTTAATTTTCTTCTACTTTTTTCAAAAACTTTATCAATGCACACTTGTTTGTTTGTTTATGTATATACAGAGTTGCATTTAGAAATAATTTCTATGACAATGCTGCCATTGGCAGATGCAAAAACTTTGCACATATGACAATGAAAAGTGTTTGTCAATTGTTTTAAAACAATTACAATGACAAAATTGTGTGTTTACACGATTGTTAGATGTCTGACAATATTTTTGTCTTCCAATGTACTGAAAATGCTTTTTCTTACAACGTTGGAAGGCAAAAGTTTTAAGTTTACACGGTTGTTAGACATTTTCTGAACATTTTTCGGGCAACGTTGTAATATCTGACAATCGTGGACACATAGCTTAAGGGCTGTTTTCTCATTAGGCGATTATCTTTTTCCCCAACAATAAACTGCCGATTAAAGAAATTTGGTATTCTCGATGTCTCATTTGCTTCTATACTGTCGTAAAACTAACCAGCCCTCATCTGCCGATTATTTATTTGTTGTACAGATAAATTAAATTAGCTGACTGCTTTTCATATTTTTTATGTGGCAATACCTTGAGTTTTTGTAAAAAAAAATTAAATAGATTTTAGAAAAATAAACATTAATTTGATGGAGGATGAACTCTCAGAACATGAATTCCAAGTGAAGATGAATTCCTAACTACTTGGCAGACATGGATATTATTTATTTTTTAAAATATTTGTTTTTTTGATATAATTTTTTGTTATTTTTTCACATTTGGAAAACAGCTGATTTATGTCAACAACTTGTCACTTGAAGACAGAGTTACCAATTTTTATATAAATTTTGAGAGGTATTGCCATATGAAAATAATGTTTCTGTCGCAATATTGAGAAAACCAAAATTGTTAACGAACATATTATCAATCTAATAAATTTATGTCGGCATTTAGTAATAGTCGTCAAACTGACACATTGAGAAAACGGGCCTTAGCTTATTGCCCAATATGTAATTGAGAGTAATTTGTAAATTTTAAAGCGAATACAACCTTTAAACCTGTTTTATTTGTCTAATTACAATCTCGTATCTAACAATTTTACCAGTTCAATTTAAAACTCTTTTTAAAGTACTTAAAAATCATTCCCGCCCATCATAGCTTTCGACACCAAACAACATTTTAGAATCATTAGCAACTACAAATTTTAAACCTTTTTTTTATAAGCAATATCCAAAGGGATACTTGAACGTGAATATCATGGCAAATGTGTAAAAAATTGTTAGTGATACGACTGAAAATCGTTTTACAAAATTTTGCTCTTTTTTCGAAAACTTTTTTTTAACAACCCTGATAAAGCACCAAAAGAAAAAGTCAACTAAATAGACAAAGGCAAACGCCAAAAAACAGACACACACACACACACTTTAAAACCAGCATCTACAGACATGCGAATCATACGAATGAAATGTAAAATGGTGACTGGATATGTGAAGGCTTAAATAAATGGACATCTTTTTGTATTATTTGATTTTACATGTTGGTTTCTTCTTGTTGTTTTGTCAATGTTGCTGTATGTTAAACATAAATTTTAATTAAATATTTTAAAAGCCAAAGAAATCCCCATTGAGACCAAAAAATGCTACCGCACAATGGGGAGTAGTAATAGTACAAACGTAACAGAAACTTACCCCAAAAGACGAAAAAGTAAACGTTCGTCATTGGCACTGTGCATAACGGTGGTTATACATACATTTTTCAAGTGTAAGTATTTACAATAAACAGACAACTCAAAAAGAACAGAATAATATAAATACACTGCGCGTCATCAGGTTAGCACACCCTCTCTCTCCTGTTGTTGTTATTGCTCATAACTGCACTGTACTTATACTGGAATATTGTAAAAATCTGGAATATTTACCGTTACACGTTTTTTTTTAATGAAAAATCTTACTAGGTTTTGCGGCATCAGGTTAGTACATGCAAATTCATTTTAGTATTTCTAGCACATTTGGAAGAGTATCAACACCAAATTTGTTTTGCTATTCGAGTGGTATGTGTTTATTAATATGGGAAAGAGAAAATGGATGAGAAAGCAAAAATTTAAGCTTCTGAGTGTGTAAAGATGTCTATAAGCGCAATATCAAAAAAAATCAAAAGGAGTCGGAAAGTTATAACGACATTTTTGCGCAATAAATCAGGATATTGTAAAAATTATAAAGAGGGTAATAACAAAGTTCTTTCACCAACTGATAAAAGGACAATTTTGAGAAAAGTCTCGCCTTCTCATGACTCAGCCGCAAAGATCAAGACAAAAGTTGGCGTTAAAGCTGACTTGTCTACTGTTCAAAGACTGATTAAAAACGCTCCACACTTAAAAAGAATAAAATTAAGGAAAAAACTCCCTGTGAACGCAGTACGCAAGGAAATGCGTCTCAATTTTGCAAAAGAACACATGACATGGTCTTGAGAATGGCGCTGCGTTGTCTTTGCGGATGAGATAAAATTTATTTTGGAAGGTCCAGACGGTTACAACTACTACTTTCACGATCTTCGCAAGGAGGAACATCAGTTGGATCGCCTTCATAGCCGAGTGGGTGGTGTGATAGTAGAATAGAAGAGTAGTGCATAAAGTGCACTTCCACTCGGAGACCTAGTGGTCCATTGTGGTTTTTTTTGTGGTGTGATGGTATGGGGAGCCATATCTTATTTTGGCACGATCAAACTACAATTTTTGTCCACAAATATGAACGCAAACGCGTACAAAAATGTACTTGAGACTGCTTCACCTCATTTTAAAAACTTTTTTGATAACGGCCCAATCCATACTTCCCGAGTTGTTAAAACATGGATGCAAGGCCAAGATGTTAGTTTAATGCTGGCATTAACATAATAGAAAATGTATGTGGATGGCTCTGCCGTAAAGTATACGAGGCTGGAAGACAATACTCCAATAAAATAGAGTTAATTGAATGAATCAAGCACGACTGTTCAGAGATTTCTTTAAATTATTTAGCTCGGTTGTATGAGTCGTTTCCAAATGGAATGTATGAGGTCATTCCCAATAAGGGAGGATCAACACATTATTAAATTAATGTAAAAACACTTGGTTTAGTTAACTTATAATAAAAGAAATAAGTTTATCATTTTAAGTTTAACAAAATGATAAAATAAGTAATATGTGCTAATCTGGTGACCTGAATGAAGTTGTGATAATTTTTAATCTATAAAAATAAGTGTACATTTTGATTGTCACTCCATAACTCGAGAACGGCTCGACCGATTGCCATAAAATTTTTAGGGAAGGTACAGGGAGGAGTGATGATGGTTAGTTGATTTTGAAATCCAAAATCGGTCTAGCCATTCTCCAGTTATGATTTTTTTCCTGAAAAAATTCAACATTTAAAAAAAAAGTCCCCTAAAGTATGCTGTACAAATTTGCAAATAAATAAGAGCAGGCAGGTTGTGAATACATCTTAGGGCGCGTTTTCACTATGTCAGTTTTGTTGTCAAATTATTGTCAAATTGTCCAAATTGTTGGCAATTTTATGAAAACGGGTTGTCATATGGCGTCATCTATGTTTGCAATGATGATTGCAAAAAATTAAATTTATTGATGACAACCCGTTTTCATACAATTGCCAACAATTTGGAAAATTTGACAACAAAAATGACATAGTGAAAACGCGCCCTTATTCTATGAAATACAAATCAATAGTAAATACCGAGCGAAGCCGGGGCGGTCAGCTAGTATTTTATGAAAAGAAATAATAAAAATTTGTTTTGCTATAATAACTCAATATTTCGTGCTTTATTTTATTAAGAACAAAACAAACTATAAACAACAATTAATATTTTAGTAGAAATTCATCCGAAATCTCATTCTTGAGGGGGTGTGCTAACCTGATGACGCGCAGTGTATATACGTCTGTATGTATATCGTTATGCAGATTCACAAACAGATCTATGGCATTTGCAGCAAAACACAAACAAATAAATATAATAGACTTGTAAGGTAATAGCTGTAACATTTAAACCCAAACCCTCAACCCTACCCCCCCCCCCCCATATTTCTGTTTGGTTTAAACTTTACAAGTGTTTTTCGAGTACAATGCTGCTGCTGCCTTTGCCGTTATTTTAGAATTGTTTCCATTTGTTTTTGAGGCCTATTTTTAAACATTTAAGAGGGTTGTTTTATTATATTGTCTTGATGTACACAAAACTAAAGTCAAAATAGAAAATACAAATGTTTTATTACTCGTATCTGTATTATTTTAACCATAAGTTTTTTTTCTGTTGTTTTTTTGTTGATACAAAAATTCATTTGATTGCCATGAACATTTTAGCAAATGTTTGTGTAACAATTAAAATTATGGTTGACATTGTTGGTGGCATTTTCTACAACAACCACAAAAATACTAGAGAGTAAATAATAGAAAAACTCCAACCAAAACTGCTCTGCAACCCTTTTATCCACTCTCCACACTCCATCGTGAACAAAACACAAGCAAATACACACAAAACCCTTAATTTCTATTTAAACAATAAAATATTTACTTCTATTTCATATGGAAAAGTTTTATGCAAATATTTATTGATTTTATTTTATAGAATATGATTTATAAACAAAATACTTGTGTATGTTAAGATTTCTTGCATATTTATTTCAAAGTATTTATTTATGATTATGATTTCATAACAGACCACTTGAAACTTTCCACCTCGTTAGCAAATATTTAACCCTTAAGTCATGTTACTCTTCAATCCCAGTTATTTTTCATTTTTTTTCATTTTTTTTTTGTTTGTTTTTTGCCTTGCTTCCTTGGAAATAATTATGTTGTGATTTAACTTTAGTGAATTGAAGCATAAACTTGAATATTTTTTTTTTTTTTTATTATTTTTCTCACATTCCTTTTTTGTTGGTGCTGTTGCACTAATATACATTTTAATACCATCACTGTGAATTTGAGTAGATGGCTTTTAGTATTTACACAGGTTGAATGCTGTTTATGTAGATTAATAAAGTTGGTTAGGGGAACAAAGTTGTTTCTTTAAAGTAAAGTAGTCTTTACGATATTGTTTAGCAGAAACTTTCTTTTAAAACACCTTCTAATGCGCCGCAAGGTACCTGGCTACCTAAATATATGCAAGTTAAATAGAGAAAAAGCATTTTCGCACTAAATATATTGTTGGAGCGTAGTTAACAGACATAATAATATAATAAAATAATAAAGCTAAAATAGGAGTAGATAATATGGATAAACTGTTAGGTGAATAAGCGAGCCAACGGAGCCAACAAGTCGATGGCCGCTTTCACTATTTTTTAATGCAATTGACATAGCAGTACTAGCATCCGATATTATATACAGTCTAGGGATCGTCGTCGAAAATATTGAGCATCAGGCTAGAAGTATAAAACTTAATTCACAGACATCGACATCATCTACAATACAAATTTTTATATACAAAACTTTGAAACTGCAACCCTCTGCTTGACAAACAAAACACACAAGCGGACGCATTCCAGTAGTAGGAAGTTGTTACGAGTGCTCTCAAAGAAATATGAAAAGAAATGCTCGCAAAGCTTGTACTGGCTGCTCCAAGCCAATTTGCCATCAACACTCGATTAGTTGATCGATATGAACAAATTGCTCGATAAATTTGCGCTAAAATTTTATTTCTCTTGTTTTCATGACTTATTAAATTTTGTGCTTTTTATGTTTCTATTGCCAAATAAGATGTAAGAAATTGTTTTTGTTTATAAATTATACATAATTTTATTTATTCATGCAAAGCTGCTAACAACTTAAAATAATATATTCTTGAAATGGCCGCTTTCTCATAGAAAAAACGTTCAGCTACCCGGGTACCTTGATACGCATTAAAAGGTGTTAAAGGTAAATTGATCTCTCAGGCAAATTACAAAAAAAAGTCAAGGCGTACGGCAGCAAAAAACTAAATTATATGAAAGTTAGTCGTTCTCAAAAAGTTTCAGATATACAAGTTATCAATTTCAATAAAAAAAACTTTGACTGAAAACACCAAAGGTACCCGGGTACCTTGGTGCACACATTAGGGTTAAGAATTTCAATAAATTAAACAAATGTTTGCTATTCCAACACATTGCTTTAAGGCTTTTCTTTAATAAACTTTTATTTTTCTTTAATAAACTTTCTTTTAATTGTGAGGGTGCTGTAGCTTATAGCTTAATTATTTATCGCATTTGATTGGTTCGATTCCCAGCCACTGCCAGTCAAACAACATCAGTTTCTGATAATTATTAGTTTTCTTTTTTATCCATTATAACCAATATTTATCACAGCGCCCTCCTTCGGTAATATAGCATTTAAAAGCCACCGAGGTAAAATAATTAAATAAAGGCTGTAAATCAAGCTTTAACATTAATGCGCCTACTCACCACCAGAGGCGCTGCAATGCTGCACTAAAAACAAACATAATGCGCAATTGCAGAGTTGTGATATAAAAAGCTTGCTTCTTTCAGCACCTTTACTTCTTCAACTATCCCTTCTACGAAGAAAGTAACGCATATATACATATATAGGCATATTAATTGTCTGAGTGTTACTTCTCTTAAAAAAAAAATAAAAAAAAAAAAGTCTGATTTTCATTTCCATCATTTTTATCGAAATTCACTCTGTTCATTCCCCTAAAACCTCTTCTTCCTATAAAAAAAAAATTCCTTACAAAAAGCTCATCACCAACAACAATTTTCAATACAAAATTATTTTCTTATACTTTTTGCTCTTCAGTTAAAATTTAACTGCAATTTTCGTTTCTTTAATGCCAGTCTTTAAGTTTTTCTCTCAGAATAAGTAATTTGTATCCATACCAGCTAATGCTGCAAGGAATGTAATATTTCCCAAACCTTACACTTTAATAAATACATAGCTGTGGTTTGAACCAACATTGTTAGTAAAAGGTTGTCACCTGATGACAACGACTCTTAAACAAGTGTAAATGAAAACTTCATTATAACTATAGGTGCCCAGGCATACATAGATACATATAGTATAACATGTTGTGATTTTAAAATCATTTAAAGCAAAACTACTCAAGTACAGGGTGGGGCAAAAGTCGCGAAGGGATTTGAAACAGTCATAACTTTTATAATTTAATTTTTTTTTTCTTTTTAGGACTTGTAAAATAAATCTGGGATATTAATTATGGAAGGTTACAACGTTATCCAGCGAACCAAAATCATAGAACTTTATTTTGAACATCATCGATCAATAATTCAAACTCAACGAGCCTATCGTCGTCATTTTAATGTGCGGAATTCACCATCCGAATCAATGATTCGACGCTTAGTGACACGTTTTCAGGAACAAGGCTCAGTGAGGGATCTTCCACGAAGCGGAAGACCACATTCTCTAATTAGTGAAGCAAATATTCAACACGTTCTAGAGAGTGTTGAGGAGAATCCTGAAACATCAACTCGAAGGCGCTCTGCTGAGCTGCAAATGTCTCGGCGGTCTTTACGCAGAATATTAAAGGGAAATTTACATCTTTTCCCATATAAGGTGCAGTTAGTGCAAGAACTAAAGCCAGGAGATTCCCAAGGAGATCAAAAAGTTATGACTGTTTTAAACCCCTTCGTGACTTTTGCCCCACCCTGTATTTATTGAGGTGAAAATGAGAAACTTAAAAATGATGGCAGCGGTTACACACCCCACAACCTTGAGCATACATATACATATCTATCAAATCTAAGCGTTTAGTTTTTGTTGTTGTTATTTAAAATTTATTTAAAAAAGCAAGCAAATATTGACAGCTAAGATATTAAAAATAAAATTTAATTGTTGCAAGCAGCTGCTATTGATTTTTATTTTATTCTATATTGGTGTCATCTTGTGTGTTGGCAGAAGAATGTTAAAAAAGAATGCCAAGAAGAAAACTGTATTGTTTGTTTTAATTGAACATATTTCTATTGTTGCAATTCTAAACAGAAACTATGAATTCATATACTAAAACCTAACAACTGAATGCTTGAAATGTTTTTTATAGTTTTTCTTGTTTCTGGATTTTTTAATGGAACAATGCTTGCACAAATAAAATGAAACCCAACTCTAGGTATTGTAATGCAATAAGGAAGTATTGTTGTTTTAGTTTTTCTTTTTATTCTACTCTTATAAACCCCTTTATTTTTTTTTTTATTTTTTTGTGAATGTAAGTTTAAACAAATAAAACTAAAACAAAGTTTTTACAAGAGAAATGGAGAACAGAGCAGAATTTGTTTTTATTTTAACCCAAATAACTAAATGGGGAAAAATATCCAGTAAGCTGCTCTTAACAAAAAAATAGAAACAAATAAACATTTTTGAATCATTTTTTTTTTTTTTGCGAAAAAAGAAAACAATTTTGTACCATGTTATTATATTGTGTCAGAGATTAAAATTCATGGTATTCTTTAAAATGAAGCAAAGAACAATGATTGCTGAAAACTCTACCATCGATCGTTAGTTCAATATTGATTATGTAAATCTTATTTCAGTTCCTTGTTTTTAATTTACTTTTCTCTTAATTACTTATCAAAAAATCACTTGTTATTAAAACTTCAAGTCGTAATGTGTCAAGTTTTGCTTAAAGTAGGCAACAATTTTTCCCATTTGTTGTCTATAGTGTCGAATATTTTGGTTATTGCAGTCATTGGTAGCATAGCTGCCAGATTTGACGATTTATCGTCATTTTGACGATTTTTGGTTTCAAAAATAGCAAAATGACGATTTGACGATTTTTTCATTGAAAATGACGATTTCCTGAATTATTAAAATTTTCTATAAATTGTTAGTTTTATTTATGTTTTTGTTACCAAATTCTCTCTTTTTTTGAGACAACAACTATTTCAAAAACAAAACTAAGTGATAGTAGTGTTTTCTTAATTATTGTTGTTAAGTTCAAGTAAAATAATTGCAAATAATATTGAGACAGGATAGTCGAAATTACTTATTTATGTGTAAACATAAAAATCAATTTTAAATACTGAATTCCATGAACTAAAATTTTAAGAAGAAACAATTTCTGAATTTCCACGGGGAAATTCTTCTACAAAAACTTCTCCTATTTTAACAAAACGTCGAAAGCATATTCAGCCGAATAAATTTAAATAACAAAAATACGGAATTCTGCGAAAATATGTTGAATTCTATACTCAAAATGTTATTCAAAACTTAATAAAATAAATTGTTTTGACATTGTAATTTAACCTGAATTAATAAAATATGCTGAATTCAACAATTTATTTATAAAATACTGTTTCACACTATTCAGTTTTAGCAGACCAGTTTTTGTTCAATTCTCTTTTGAACTTGCCATTTCATCAAACATGTCAATTCAATTTTCGTACTTTTTAATGTAAATCAACATGCATGAAAAAAAAAACAGAAGGAAATAAGAAAATTGACAGTACCGTCAAGTTTGTATCCCTTTTGTTCTTATTTCCCTTCTCTTCCAAAAATACTTGCCTTGACGAGTGGGAATTATAGAAGTGAAAACGGACTAAGATATTAAATATTACACAAGTTGTGTTTAACATAAAGTTTTTTGTGATTTGTTATGTAAAAAGTTAAAATTTACGTATTTTGATATGTATTGTACAAGAGACTATATAAAATTGAATTTTTATGTTTTCGTTTTAATAAAGATTTCAAAATACTATTAGAAATAGTGACTTTTTATTTTTCCGATTTTTTTGACGATTTTTAAAATTCGAAATGACGATTCTTTTCTTTTTTATCGGCATTTTGACGATTTTTCCCGAAATTCATCTGGCAGCCCTGATTGGTAGCACTTTTTGGTCATTCCATATAGTCATTTTATTTAATTTTACGCAGTCATGTGTTATTTATGGCCTACAGTTTCATTATTTTTATTTCCATCTTCTCGGTTTTCTGTTTTTGTTTTTTTTTTTTTTCAATAAAATACTTAAACGTTCCAACATTATTTTGAAAATGTATGTAAATATGTATGTATGTATTCATTTATTTACAGTCATGCAAACGCACTGAGTTTTATCAAAAGTTTTATTTTCAATTGTTTTGTTGCTGTTTTTATTTTTGGTCAGTCAATTTAATGGCTTTTTGTTGGATAAAACCCTTTCACACTCATACTTATACATAATTTACTCCCCTGCCATTTTTTGTTACAAAAAGAGAGATAGAGTGATAAAGAGGGCGAGTGTGTACTGTAACTGTAAGTGCACATTTACACACATATGGGTAGTTCCATGAAAATGTCAACCACGATCAAAAAAAAATAGGAGTACTTGAAAAATGTTTCTAATATGATTTAATAAGAGAAAAATATTCGATTTTTCATAATATGGAAACATTTACAGGTTATTGGAATTTTAAAACTCGACTCGTTTTTTTGCAAATAAAAAAAATTATTTTATTTTTTCTATTAACTAAATTAATAGATTTGAAACATTACAATTACATCTTAAAAATAAATTTGCAATAACAAATAACTATAATAATGAGAAAAACGCAAAGTTAGAGCTCGAATAATGGTATTTTTTTATTTGATTTTAATGGTATTCTAATGTCACGTACGTTATGCAAAAACGTTGTTTAACTATGTCATTTGTAAATAGACAGACGCAGGTAAAGAAGATTACAATTTTAAAATAAGATTTCTTCCAATTAAAGATATTAACTAAAATTTTATTTTCAACCGAAATAAAAAAAAAGTTATTACCTTTTAAAGTTTGTCGCATACGTTATTGTAAGTACGATAATTTAAATTAAATGAAAATCTATTTAGATTATTTTAAATAGACGTAAAACCATGAAACGGTGGCGGGAAGAGTTAAAAAAAGACGAAACAAAACTAAAAGAGCATAAAAAAAGGAGACTGAAAGACAGCAGGCCTATCGCATTTCATTATTTATATAGGAGAAAACTTGTCACATACGTTATTATGTTTTTCTTTTATATAAAACTAACCAGAGATGATTTCTCTTTAAATATTAAAGGATTGTAAAGATACATTATTTAGCTTATTTTAGGCATTTTTAAATAAAAGAAACTCCCATGATTCGCAGACTTTCGCATGTACGTAAATATGCCTTAAAACCACTTCCGTTTTTGTCACGTACGTTATCGCCTTATTTTCATAGGATATTTGCGACAACAAAGTTTCGAGGCTGCCCATTTTTTTCTCAAACATAGAAGCTTTTGATTGCAACATAACTGTAACATTATTTTTCATTAACTTTTAGTTTTGTGAGATTTATATGACTTCATATGCGTACGAATGTCACGTACGGCTGTATGAAAATACCCATATGCAAATTAAAACCGGAAAGAAACACATGAATGCAAATATTTTGTTGTTGTTGTTGTTGTATATACACATGAATTTATTTAAATGTGTTTTTTTTTTTTGGTATTTGTATTGTCTGTAGATTTTTGGCTATTAAGATAAAGGTTTTTATGAAATTTATTTATATTTTGTTGTTGTGCACATGTGTTTGTATAGAATAGGATATCCTTTTGAAATTTATGTTTCCCTTTTATAAATTGAAATTGCTTTTTTCTACTCAAGATAAATTAATAAACAAATGAGCTTTTTATTCTTAATTTTAAAAATAATGTCTAATGTCTTCAGCATCTTCATACTTTTGCAATTAATTTGTAATCCTTGACACGCACACACACACTCGCATACACAGACGAGTTAAGCCACTTTATTTGTTTAAGGTCTTAGCATGTACTCCAAACAATAAAATTCTAAGCCATTTCATCTCTCATCAAATTAAGCCATTACATTTTGTTTTTATTGTTTTAATCTACAAAATATTTACTTGCATTTTGACTGTTTTCTATCTTCAACAAATAAAAGTTCATGTTACAATCCTTTTTGGATTTGCCCTGGTATTATAACTCATACATACGTTCAGTAGGTATTTATTAAGCTTATTTGCTTGTAATGAGCGACACGCTCCTTTAGTTAGTCGGCACGAGTGCCAAGTCCATTTATTTTGTTTTTATTTCTTAGGTGTTCTGTGGCTACTATGGTTTGCCAAACTGCTATATACTGCTAGTATTACATCTCTCTGTTTACCAAACACCCCCTCTTTTTCTCTTCCTTACTCTCTATAACTTTGCTGTTATAAGATTTAAGCTCAATGACCTTTCACCGTTAAATATTGTGTTGGGGTAAAAACGTTGTACTGCATTCGTTTCCTTTGGTTTTTATGACATTTATTCTCTTAAGCTTTATGGCCAAGTGTCACTTTGATGTTTATTTTAATGTTGAGTCTTTCGCAAAACTGCCACAAAAATAATTCGAGCATATTTTTATAGTCCACTGGATTACTTACTTGCTCTTGTTTTGTGGGCTAGAGAGCACAAGAATTTTGTAGCTCCATTGTCGTTTATACATAAATGTATTTGCCATGTTAGAACAAGTAGTTTTAGTGAGTTTTGTTTGGTAGTTATAGTAACTATGAAAATAATCGTAATAATTTTTAACATTAAAGGTACTTTAATGTTGTTTGCTTTTGCTTCGGTTACAGCTTAATTGTGACCGGTTTTATAATAAGTTTGAAGTAAAGTAATACGAGCTGGGTTGGTGAAATAATAATTATTGCAAACAGTTTAATATATGGGTCAATTTCAAAAAAACGTACACAAGGAGTTTTTCTTTGCTTATTTTTAAAGTTTTTTCAATTCGCCTGTAAGAGTGGCCAATTTATGTAGAAATTCATGAAGGATCCGGTGGTACTTTTAGGTTCTCAAAAAAATCAATATTTTTGGATTTTTTTTTTTAGGTTTTCTATGATATCTCTCTTGAGCGTCACACACCTAATATGTATAAAAAATCGCTAAAAATGCAAAAATATTTGAAATTCAAGCTTACTATGATGTTCTTTTGTTTCTCAAGATTGACTTTTGCGAAAATCAGCTTTTTGATTATAAACATAAATTCATTTTTCATTTTCATTTTTTTTTTTTTTTTTTTTTTTAATTTTAAGCTAAAAATTTGTAAATTTTTGTTAAAAAAAGACTACAACTTAGAGGTTACTTGCAACGTAATAGGCTTGCAACAATAAATTTAAAAAAAACTGCAATTATAAGCATTTTAACGCAAAAAAAAACTAAGTGTGACGCTCAAGATATATATTTTGCTTGCCTACTCCTACTCAGAGAATTTATATCGAAATAAGAGTTTTTAGAGTATCAAATATTCAACACTTTTACTGGCATATGCTAATATTTTGTTATAGATTTAAAAGTTGTTGCAATTTTATTTTTTTTTTGATTTCCCAACCAACAACTACATACACCGACTTTGCACACGCTTGACTGTGAATAGGTCTCCATAGTAGGAGGTTTATTATTTTTATAATAAAGATTTTAAATTAAATTTTCTTATAAATTTAAAGTTTTTCTTAAGATTTCAGTTGCCTTTTTATTTAGGAAATTAACTTGTACTTGAAAATTATTTCAAACTTAATAGAAAAATCTTAATACAATTATTAACTACAAATTTGTCTGTATTCCCTCAAGGAAAACTAAAATTAAACAAAACTATTATCAACAACCAGCGCCATTGTTGACAAATTTTCTGTTCTTGCTGTTTTTGTTTGTTTCACCAAAACAAACTTTTAGAATTTCCTAAACAAAAACTTTTTTTTTTTGTTAACAAACTTGGCATTTAATTTTACACCACGAAACTTTTGTAACCAAAACACCATGGAAACTCTTAAACTTATTCAATGGCTGTGCGTTGTTGTTCTTTATTATTATCTTTTACAATTCTTTTTAATTTTTCTTATAGACATTCAACTGTTAAGTATTAACAAATACTACTGCAATATTAGCCCGTATTTATTTATGAAATTTATTATGATGTTGTCTTATTGTTGTAATAAGATTTTCAAAATAATCCCATAAGCTCTGCTCTTCATTCATTCGCTCATCCAGCCAGCCATTCATTCCTTCTGCCCGTCCGCCCTGACTGCTTGCTTAAAGCAAGAAAGCAAATATTAAAACGATGATAAATAATTTTTAACGTTTTGACAATTTTGAAAATTATTTTCTCCAGAGACTTAAAACACACAAACAAAAAACCCAAGAATATATAAATACAAACGTGTTTATTAAACGGGGTATGAAATAAATTCCTTTTGCTAGGCGGTAATGAAGAGTAGGCCGTCAGTGCTGGGGTGATTGCTTGACATGTCAGGCAAATCAGTAGAATGAAATGTAGCAGTCGTGGCACATAGTACAGCAGCTGCTGACAGCCGTATTTTGCAAACCCACTTTATATTACACTGTTTAAAGCGCCACAAATGACAGCAAAATGTTGTTTGTATTACAAATAAAATAAGTTAATGACGACTATAAATTGTGGTACATATTTCAAGAATTAAAGAAATATTTGTCAAATATACGTTAAAGGCTTATTAATGTTGCCTTTATATGCATCTAAACTAAATAGCTAGTGTAGGGCATCTCTGTATTGGTTTGTTGGTGTATGACAAATGCATTGCTGTGTTCATTCAAAAGCCCATAACAGGCTTTAGCCATATTCTTTGCTTAGCGTTAACAGACATAAATATATATTTTTTTTTGTTTTTGCAGAAAAACATTAACCAGACAATAGAAACAAAAAGTTTTTATTAGAAGAAAAAAACCAGACTCACACACATTTGCACACAGAAATGCACTTGATTAAAAAATACTGTCAGTTATAATGAGAATTTTCGCTTTGTATTTGTGAAAAGAAAAAGAAAAACAAAAAGAAATCTAAATCTAAATATGAACTTGAAAATTGAACACAAAAACAATTTCAGTTTCAAAGGACTTTAAAATGAAGGCAAAGGATTATGGTATTTTCTTTAATTACTGGCTTTAATAAAAGAGACTTGGCATTAAGTCTTTAGCGAAATTAATAATTATATTTCTAAGTCTTAGTTATGCAAATTTACAATATTTATTAAATTCCAGACTTGAGCAACTATGAGTGTGTGTAAAACATGCTCTTGTCCAAACTGCTTTAGCAAACTAAATGATATTTACTAGGACTATTGGTCTTGGTTCTAAGTTGTTTGCTATTAAATATCAGTCAAATTGGCTGAGTAGTACAAAAGTTATATAAGCTTAAAGGTATTAGATTTTGTTTAACGAAAACATTAATATTATTGTTATTGTTGTTGTGGTAATGTGTATAATGCTGTATATGTGTGGCATGCTGCAAAAACAAAATTGAGTCATAAAGAAATATTTTCATCTCATCAAAAAATCATAACATTTTAATAATGCACAACACATTCCAACTCAAACAAATACTTTAACTTACGCACACACACACACACACACATACACATTACATGGACACAAAGTTATTACAACTTAATGTTTATAGGTATTAGTATGCTGTAAACACACACACACACACACACACATACAGCTAAACAAGTGGATATCATACCACTTCATAACAGTAGATGGCACATTAAATACTTATACTTTTACATTTTAGCTTAGAACTATGTATATGTGTTCTAGTACGTTGGTGTATGTGTGTTTATCCATTACAAATACATTAATACATTTCCATTTTGCCACAAGGGGATCAATAAACTTGCAATAATATTAAATGTTGTCTTACAAATAAGATTCATATGTTTTAGTTGTTGCTGCTGTAGCTGTTTGTGCCAAAATGGGTTTATATCTTTTGGTTGATTTCTTTTCCACGTTTCGCACCTACCAATACTTTTTACATTATAATCTTTAAGCAATTTCCATAAAATGGAATTGAAAATCACACAAACACTGGCATACATTAAATAAACGTCTGTCTGCCTCGCTTGTCTGTTTGTCTGCCTGTTTGCAAAGTATCTTACAAATATGAGAAAATACTTATATCATATATGTATTTGTATGTGTATTTGCTGGGTGTAAATTCTGAACACATAAACGCCATATAAATCAGATTTATTTTTTATGATTTCATATTTTGATTTCTTTTTTTCGTTTACTTTTTCTCTTGTGTGATTTTTTTTCTATTTCTTAAACAAACTCTGGGTCTCAAGTGTTTGATTTTTTTAGTTTTTTTTTAAGGACAACACGACATTAAGCAGGGTTTTTTCTGTTATAAACAAATTTAAGGAAATACAATTTGTTAGTAATTTGAAGGTAACCCAGCTAATAAATTGATTTAATAGAAAAATAAGAATCCGCACTTAACAAAAAAAAATAATTGGAAGAATAAAATTTTAAATTCTAAGGCCCGTTTTATCAATGTGTCGACAAACTGCCTGTTACTAAATGTCGACATAAATTTCTTAGACTGATAATATGTCCATTAACAAATTTGGTTTTCTCAATCTACCGACAGAAACATTATTTTCATTTGGCAATACCTCTCAGAATTTATGTGAAAATTGGGAACTCTGTCTTCAAGTGACAAGTGACAAGTGACAAGTTGTTGACATAAATCAGCTGTTTTCCAAATGTAAAAAAATAACAAAAAATAAAATAAAAAAACAAATATTTTAAAAAATAAATAATATCCATGTCTGCCAGGTACTTAGGTATGGCATGATTAACTCTTTCAACATTCACTTGGAATTCATGTTGTGCGAGTTCATCCTCCATCAAATTAATGTTTATTCCTGTATTAAACATTTTTTCTAAAATCTATTTAATATTTTTACAGAAACTCAAGGTATTGCCATATGAAAAATATGAACAGCAGTCAGTTGATTGAAATTATCTGTACAACAAATAATCGGCAGATGAGGGCTGGTTAGTTTTACGACAGTATAAAAGCAAATGAGACATTGAGAAAACCAAATTTATTTAATCGGCAGTTTTTCGTTGGGAAAAAAGATAATCACCTAATGAGAAAACAGCCCTAAAGCTTTTAAAAATAAAGTTCGCAAAAATTAAAGACAGAATAAAAATAAAAAATAAATATTACAAAAATTTTATTTCAAATTTGAACTAAATTAAACAAAAAACGTAAAATAATTCAATCAATTTATTTGCATGGGAGTTGACTAACAAATAATAAGTTTTGTTTGCGAATTTTAAATAAGAAATAAAAACAATAGAATTAAACAAGTACGAAAGTATAGTCGGTCAAGTTCGAGCATATAATACCCTACATCCAGTATATGTGTAAAACAGAATTTCAAAAAGGGGCTCTATATGGGAGATATGACCTATTGTAGACTCCAAAAATGTAGTGTCATGATGTCTGTGAATATAAATATTGTGTATGTTAAACTTTATCTCAATATAAATACTTTTAAACATAGCTCAGATTTACTCGATTTTACTCGCGAGTGAAAAACACTCGCGAAGAAGAGTACTCGAAGAGTACGAGTGTTACAAAAAGTTTACTCTTCACTCGTTTGTTTTAGGTGGGAGTACTCGCGAGTACTCCTTTTTAAAAATTAAGAGTGGGAGTAAAAATCTTCGAAATAGAGTGAGAGTTTACTCTTAAGAGTGAAATCGAGTGGAAAAATAGAAACTGTTTGTCTTTGCTGACTTGTGTGTGCGTGTGGTTTTTGTTACTTTTTCAGTCTTTCTCATACAGTGCGCGTGTGCGGAGCAATTAGTTGGTTTTATAATAAAAGTTGTATTATATTTTTAAAAGTTCACTTATATTTTCTATATTATAATGAACAATAAAGACATAAATAATGAAACACGAAATTTAATAAACAATAATAAATAATAAACCATTATTGTAACACACGTAATCTTCGAGAAATCTTCTTCGCGAGCATTTTTGTACACAAAAACCACCGGTCCCTAACAATACATTCTGCTGCTTTTCTCTTCTCGACCTCCCAGTCCTCCCTCGTCAGTCACCTTTCCCCACCATAGTCTATACTTGCTACTACACACACACACACACGCACACACAAATTGGCAAAAACGAACAGTTTCTATTTTCCACTGTATGAGAAAGACTGAAAGAGTACTCGGCAAGAGTATAATCTGCTCGATTTCGAGTGTATTTTACTCGCACTCGAAATCGAGCGAAGCATATGCGCTCTTATTCGAGTGGCATAGAAAAATAGAGTATACTCGATTTTTTTTTTCACTCGCAGGAGTACTCGCGCTCGAATTCGAGCGAGTTTCACTCTCTACTCGAATTCGAGCGAAGATTTCGGAGCTCTGCTTTTAAAAGATTTATGGAGCTTAAATTGAATTACGGAGAGGGTCTTATGTGGGAGTTTCCATTAATTATGAACCGACCATTATTAATGGGCCGATCATTATTTCTGTATATAAGAAACTTATTTGTGTTGAATTTTATTTGGATACCAACATTTTTAAGAAATTTATGATCGATAAAGTGATTTTCGGAAGTGGGCCTTATATGGGAGCTACGACTAATTATGGACCGATCATCATAAAATTCTACCATATTATATGTATGTATACAAAACATATTTATGTGCAATATTATTTGGATACCAACAATTTTAAAAGAGTTATGCTCCTTAAAGTGATTTTCGAAAGTGGGGTTATTTGGGAGCTACGACTAATTATAGACCGATCTTCACAAAATTTTTAGATATGATTTAGCTTCATTTACTACTCATTTGTGAGGAAATTTGTTTGGATACTTGCATAATTAAAAGATTTATGATCGGTAAACTCCAATTTCGGTAGGACATTTGTATGCGGGCCAGGTGAAATAATGGACCGATTTCCATCAGTTTCAATCCCATCCGTCCTTGGGGCGAAGAGATAGCACATACCAAATTTTATTAAAATATCTTCCAAATTGCGACCTGTACTCTGCGCACAAGCTTTACATGGACAGCCAGCCAGACGGATAGACAGATATCGTTAAATCGACTCAGAAAGTGATTCTGAGTCGATCGGTATACTATTTCTGGGCGTTACAAACATCACCCCACTATGGTGGTGTAGTGTATAAAAACAGCTTGCGAAAGAATTCGAGATTAAAATAATGATTTCAAAAATTACGCTCCAATTATTTTGCGAATTCAAATTATAAATGGAATTTTTTTTCGCGAGTTGAAAAATAAAGCTCAGAAGAGAATACAATGAGTGAATGAACTAAAAAATGAACTAAAAAAGTACAACTTAAAAAACAATATTGAAAATAAGTTGTTAAACTAAATTTTGTTACATTCTAAAATTTGTTAACTGGGTTGCGAAAGCGTATGTCTGGGAGTAGTTTTAAGTAGTGGTTTGTAATGTAATGTAATGATGATATTGCAACACATAAACTCTTGCATATTTCATGATTACATGTGGTGTAAATGGCTAAAACGTCATGTACTACGTACACAATCACTTTTCTTCATTTACTACACATTTGTCTGGATTTGGATGTTTTTTTTGTGTTTATATATTTCACTACATTTACTTTTGCCTTGTGTGATGTATTACATGTGTTTGATAAATATGTATCACAGTACATAAGGCCAGGCCGGCTAGAAATGACACATTCTAGAACCACCGCCATACAATTCATACATCCAGCAGTCAGTTCAACATGTTGTTTGAATACCAATAATAATGAGGGTGGTAGTTTGACGCATATTAAATTAGCCTAGTTTGTGTTTGTGGATGTGGCAAATTGTAGAGTGTGGCATACACTTAAACTAAATATTTATAAAACTTTAAGTAGCTGAGAGAGTAACTGCTAACATTTGTTATAAATTGCTTATTTATGGCAAAAATGTGGAAATATTACAACATGTAAATTGTATGGTATATCTAAATATGTATTTTGTTTTAAGTACACAAGTTTACCCACTGCAAAAATATACGCAAGAACTATGTGGCAGTCACATTAGTAATGTACTGTACCAAATGCGTAACGAAGCAAAAGTGCGTTTAGTTGTTGTGGTTGATTTACAAGTGCCCAAACACCACCACTACTCACTGTAATACATTTACTTAAATGAATCATATTCATGTTCTTATAGTTTAAAGCAAACAACTTTTTCGAGTGTAATGCGAAACGACAAGTGGGCTTTTTAAATGTTTTTCAAACTTGTCAGGGTTAAAAAGTGTTTAAAAATGCATGTGTTACATGAAAAGCAAAAGCATATTGCAAATAACAATAATGACAGATATACATATGCATGTACATTAGGGTGGCCCCATTTGTATGGAGAAAAAATAAGGTATCGATGTTCCCGACTAATATGAAAATTTGATTCATTTTAAGACTACGTTTCTCAATTTTGTTGTCCTGGGGTCAATATTTGTTGAGCTGGATCAAAGGATAAAAATGTCCTTTTTAGAGGGTTTTTTGATTATTTTTACATTTCTTCCAAAGGAACTATATGTAAATTTGGCATCATATGAAAGGTCTTTGAGAGGCGCATTCAATGGTTTATCAAAAATATAAAAACGATGTTTTTCAATTAAAAAAATTTTAAAATTTCAGACAAAATTTTAGTTTTTTTTTATTTTTTCATAGAATTTACTTAAATAAATAGTTGAAATTTCGTGATTATAAACATTATGCAAGTTAACCCAAATGGTTATTCCCGTTTTTTTAAATCCAACCTCGGGACCATCCGCAATTTTATTTTGGGGTCACCCTAATGCACATACATATGTATAAGTGAGTATGTTTGCAAGTGTATGTATTTTATACGCAAGTCTTGTATAACTAAAATATGGCAATTTTATAAAGCAAAAGAGGAATTCCACAAAAATCTAATAAAACTTTAACAAATCACTTGGATGTGAAAAAATGTTTAATATCTCTCAAATGAATTTGCATAAAAAAGTCGTTAAATTGTAGCCAAAAATTTATGGCTGCACAAAATTAAAATATAAGAACGCACATTAAACAAATTTAGAAACAAACAAAAAAAAAATGAAAACCCCAATTCAGTTTCTCTTGTCCTCCTTCCCACAATAAAACCAATCACGCACTAACAATCATTTTAAACAGCCGAAAAAAAACTACAACCCAACTGTCAATAGAAATGAGCTCAAGGATACAATTGAAAAAAAAGAAAAGAATCAAACAAATTGTCAGTAGCAGAATGAATGAATTTAAACAATGCCAGCCATGAATCACTAACAAAAGGCAAATGCTTCAACACTTGCAAATCAACTAACAATTTCTAACAACTTTGTATTTGTGTAAATTTTAACAATGGCATTTTTTTTTTTTGGTTTTCTTTTTCAATTTATCCTGACAACAAAACTTTGGCACATTGCTAACCAGGCCCCTAGATTAAACAGTATGCGATAGAGACAGAGACAGAGGCAGCAACACAACTGTTTTGTATTGGCATGCGAATAATATGCCACCTAATGTTGTAAGCAAAGCATGTTCCCACCAAAAGGCCTTAAAATTGCTATTAAATACTACATACATAGTTGTATGATAAAAATTAATTTATATTGCAACAGCAATGAGACAACAGTCTTTGTACATAAAGAGGTCTCCAACCATCCATAAAACTGACAATTTAACGCCGAATATTGTCAGCAAATTTAATTATACTTGAGACTTGTGCTGGGGTCAGCACTTTTATTAATAGTGCAATCAATTTTTGTTTTTTTTTTTTTTGTTCTTCTGTTCTTTTCTGCTTAAATTGCAATAAGTATTTGAATATGGAGAGAGATTAAAAGTAAATGAGTTTGGTGTAATTATTGTTGGTAAAAAATTATTTAAAAAAATTCTTTTCAAATAGAACACTGTCTTTGCGATTTATGGCCGAATTCACAGTCTTTAGTTAGCTAATGACAAAGGCTTAACTAATGATTCTTTATTCGCAATGCTTAGTTTGCCATAAGAATAACAAGTATTAGTTAAAGAACAGTTAGTATATTAGTTTACCAATGGTTAACTAATGACTGAGAATTCGGCCATTAGGGTCTTATTCATAAAACTAGGTTTATAAAGCAAATTTCCATACAAAATTTGGTTTATAAACCTCTTATAAACCTGTTGTAAGTTTTTATGAATAAGGGGATTATAGTTTAAAGTGTTCTGTGCAAAAAATACCTGAACCAAACAAGCATTACTATAACAATGCATTAAACTTACAGCTATGGCCAGAGAAATAGCGCACCAATGTTCTATGAATTACGAAACATATTATATTGAACAAGAGTGCTATATTCGGCTATGTCGAATCTTATATACCCTTCACCTTTGTTGTGGATGCATAATTATATTATATACATACATATGGTGAATTTCACGTCAAATGACCCAATTTTAAAAAAGGCCAAAATTGATAAAAAAAAAAAAAAAAATTAAAAAAAAAATTTTTAGAAATTAAAAAAAAACATTTTTGGAATGATTGAAGAAATAGCTATCTAAAGTCCTTTGGACAATTTTTGCTACGACAAATAGGTGAAAAGTTACACTCATTTAAAAAAAAACCTGTATGACCAAAATGGACCAAAATGTTCAACTTTGACCCCCTCTAACTCCGGCAGTTCTTCACTGATAGAGCTGTAAATTTGTGTCTGGCCTACTATCCAATAGTACTAATCAGAAGACATCGATTTTTGAAATTGGGTCACTTGACGTGAAATTCACCATATATATATATATATATTATATTGTTACGTTTTTACCTTTTAAAAACGGTGGTTTATTTCCTTTAAATAACCCGGATTCTTTTTAATTGCAAAATAAAAGCGTCCAGTAGTTTGAAGAAAATATAACGACTCTTTATTTATTTAAATGTACACAAACGTGTTAGTCTATTTATACAGCAATCATAATTTCTGGAAGGTTCGAAACTAAGATACTAGAATGTTCGAGCCTAGAATATTCAGCCAATGTCGTTAAAACTCAATGTTGCCATATCGCTATGTTTATAACAGTTTATAACAATAATGTTTATAAATCAAAACTTCTACAAATGCTAAACAAGTTGTATGTCGATAAACACGCCATCTGTTATTAAAGTTGTTCGTAGCTATATTAATACACTTTGTTTGGTAGTTTTTTTTTGATGAAATTTTCAGAGGTTGTCTCGAACTTTTGCTCATATCTACGTTATTTATAGACGGATTTTGCTAATTTTAAATAGCAAACTTCTCGAAAGCATGTCTGACAGAATTATTGCAGACTTGGATGCCGAAGATATCTGGGGACTTGAGAAAATTGATTTCAACAGACAGACAGACGGGCATGGCTTAATAGACTCCGCTATCTATAAGGATCCAGAATATATATATACTTTGTAGGGTCGGAAAATTATATTGTGGAAATTACAAACGGAATGACAAACTAATTATACCCTTCTCATGAAGGTGAAGGGTGTAAAAATGGAATAAAGGATAATGTTTCCAATAGACTTGTACGAACGCGCCTCAAAGAAATTCAGCTTTATGGTCGTGTAAGTAGAAAAAAACGACTTCTGTCAAACAAAAAAGAATCTAAATAAGGATATTAAATTCTGGAAAAGATTCCTTTCCGCAGATGAAACCAATATAAATCTGATTGGTTTTGATGCAAAAACGTTTGTACAGCGAGAAAAAACCCCAAGAATTCAATCCTCATTATACTATTAAAATATTCAAGTGCGCTATATCTCTGTCCATAGCTGTATATTTTCTTGCATCTTAATTTATAATTTTGTTTCTATCTAACTGATTTTATTAATTTTCAATACCATACTGTTTAGATCTGTCTTAAACATTATAGGTAAATCTTATTGATGTCGGTTTTGTATTTTATGCTTGAGCGTGTTTTACACATACAAACAAAATTTGTTGAAAAAAGGTTTAAAGTTTTCTGATATTTTTAAAATAAAATTAGTTTAATCACATAAAGCACAAATTAGCAAAAAATATGTACATCCCCATGTTACTAACTTTCCCTAAATATCAAATAGTACTTAAAAAAGTACTTTTCGGTAATTATGACAAATTGATTTATGGCTAGCCTACTCTATTAGTTGCACCTACTATATTTAGTATGTCTAAATACTAACTATATATTTAAGACTGAAATTAATTCTTTAATTAAATCATTTAGCTGAGACTAAATAATTTAATTATGCTTTACATAAAATGTCGCAATTGGACAGGTGCTAAAGTTGTCTGTGTTACTTCAACCAAAAATAAACAACAACTACATACAAGCAAAGTAATATAAACTAAATGGATTAGTTTTGTTAATTAGCGTGGAATTGATTAGGCTGCGTTGTATAACTATTCTTACAATTCTATACATTTCTACAATTCTAGAGGATTTGTATGTGTTAAAATCACTTTAGACACATTTTTACACTGCTTTACTATGTGTATGTTATTTTATTTTATTTTATGTCAAGTCTCCCTAATGGGTGGGTGTCAGTCAACATAATAAAATTGTTCACTGTTTACTTGTTCACAAACCGTACTAACTACGTCTAACTACATTTGATTGGAGGGCGTTCATTTGTGTTTTGTAATAGAGGGTTTTTTTTATAAAATCAAGTACAAGTATGTATGTATGTATATTAGGGTGGCCCCCTTTGTATGGAGAAAAAATAAGGTATCGATTTTCCGTACTAATAGGAAAATTTGGAGGGATAAAAGGATAAAAATGTCCTTTTTAGAGGTTTTTTGATTTTTTTGTAAGAGAGGAAAACCCATTTGGGTTGAATTGCATGATGTTTATAATCAAGAAATTTCAACTATTTATTTAAGTAAATTCAATGAAAAAATAAAAAAAAATAAAATTTTGTATGAAATTTTCAAAATTTTTGAATTTAAAAACATTTTTTTTTTTAATTTTTGGTAACCCATTGAATGCGCCTCTCAAAGGTCTTTCATATGATACCAAATTTACATTTAGTTCTTTGGAAGAAATGTAAAAAAAATCACAAAACCTCTAAAAAGGACATTTTTATCCTTTGATCCAGCTCAACAAATATTGACCCCAGGACAAAAAAAATTGAGAAAAGTAGTCTTAAAATGAATCAAATTTTCATATTAGTCGGGAACATCGATACCTTACTTTTTCTCCATACAAACGGGGCCCCCCTAATGTATATGTATGTATGTTGTACGTGTGTGAAGCTTCTAATAATTTATCAATTGTGTTGGTAATAAAAAGGCAACTAAAGCAAGATTTTTTATCAAAAAACAAATTAATATTTTCTGTTTCTTGTTTTTTTTTTTTTTTTTTGTTTAGAATTACAAAAGAAAGGGGTGCTTTATAGCTAACAAGATGCCCAACTATTGAGGTTAAACATCACGTACACAAAGATGGAAGCACGATTTTCTTTGAAAGCAAAAATAAAACTTTTTGCTTTTAAGAATATGATGTTGTGTGTTTCGATTCATTTTGTTAAATACAAACTTTTTTTCTATATGAACAAATATTTGCTGGAAAATATCTGTACATTTTAATGCTCCAATTAACCAAGCAACTCTTAAAGAGCAAATCAACTGTTTCTTGGGTTTCTTTAAAGACTTACCCCCTGGCCCACGATGTCGAACGATAACGTTCGCTTAGATAAGACTTAAGACACAAACTTTTTATCGTATCTATTTTTTACTCAATCAAGTTTGTTTATTCCACAATCAAGTTTGTGTCTTAAGTCTTATCTAAGCGAACGTTATCGTTCGACATCGTTGGCCAGGGGGTTAAAGTTTCAAGCAAAAACAAAACTCTTTCATTTGAATTATTGGCATTACGCCCAGTACATGACAAAAATAAAAAAAAAAATCCGACTCTTTATTAAACACTTTTTTTATACAGAAGACGAAAGAGTGCAAAAAATTAATACAGACATAAAATCCAACCACGCGTAAATGTGTTTAAAACGTTGTCTGAATTATAAAAATATAAATCAAAGTGAAGGAGTTTTTTTTTTGTACTTATCAAAAATAGTCAAGGCAACTAAGCAAAAATCAATGTGTTCAAAGAAAAGAAAAAACATGATTTCCGTTACCAAGAACCAACCATTTCATTGTTATGAGTATAGAACGGTTATTGAAGAATACTACTGAATAATACGTTTCTAATAGACTAAGCAACATTTTGCTACAGTTTTACTTTACTAAGGCTTTCATTCTATAATTATATCATTAATTCTTATATGCCTCTCGATATGTATGTGTAAAACACTGTGACATTTAAAATATAAAGCGGAAACTAATGAAATTCATCATTATTATACATCATTGTCCTAAATAATTTTCTATTAAGAATTAGCTAAATTGGTTCAGTAGGTAAAAAGTTTTGAACTAAAAACTGAGACTACTAAATTTGATTTGTTAACGAATGCAATATTCAAAATTGAAAGAAGAGGAATTTGAAATGTTTACGCAAACACACATAAACTGAATGAGTGTAGAATCAATAGCCTGTTTTAGGTGGTGGAATTTTAAAGATTATAATATTATAAAACTTTTAAATTAAATATGTTTTCAACTTTCAATACAAAATGTATTATGGTTTTCCCTCCCTAATACTACATATAAACCATTAGTTTTTTTTGCCAATATTGACCCAGGTTGCTTTATGTTTCTGGGTTTTCTTCGCGACTTTCGCAATTTCTAAGCCAATTTGTCGTTTTACTGGTGTTAACAAATGTTTTTGGAGCCATTTTTTCCGTTTTATTTATTTTCATTGCTTTTTCATTTGGTTTATGAAACATTAAATATGCACCCCTTTTTAATGCTTTAACATTTTTTAATGTTTTTGTTTTCGTATCGGAATTGTATTCGAATAAGAAATGAACAAAAAAAGGAAATCTTTTATAATGTTTAACACACCTCACACCACTGCTACTAGAGACATTATAGGTATAATAAATACAAAAACACTTGCAACTTCTTTAAAGGATTTTGGCAGAAGAAAATTTCTATAAAATTTTAAAACGAGAAAATGTACTGAGATTTGTCAAAACAAATAATAAAATAATCTTGAGCAGGGGCCAAATTACAGCATTCGATATCGAGTAAAATTGATCGTAATTTTCTTATTTGAGATTATGGCATTCGATATCGAGCAAGAAATTTAGTACATTTTATCATAATTTCGATATCGAAATCATTTTTCGATACGATATCTCATTCGATCACGAATGCGGTAATTTGGCCCCAGTTCTTGCGTTTGAGGAAAAATACTCATAATTTCTTAGTCGTTTTACATATGGGTAGTTCCATGAAAATGTCAACCATGACCAAAAACATAAGAGTACTTGAAAAATGTTTCTCATATGATTTAATAACAGAAAAATATTCGGGTTTTCATAATATGGAAGCATTTACAGGTCATTGGAATTTTAAAACTCAAAAATGAAAGAGAAAAACTGAATTTCTCTTCGACTCAGTTTTTGCAAATAAAATAAATTATTTTATTTTTGCTATTAACTAAATTAATAGATTTGAGACATTACAATTACATCTTAAAAATAAATTTGCAATAACAAATAACTATAATAATGAGAAAAACGAGAAGTTAGAGTTCGAATAACGGTATTTTTTTGTTCTTGATTTGCATTTGATGGTATTCTAATGTCACGTACGTTATGCAAAAACATTGTTTAACTATGTCATTTGTAAATGGACAGACGCAGGTAAAGAAGATTACAATTTTAAAATAAGAATTCTGCCAATTAAAGATATTAACTAAAATTTCCTTTTCAACCGGAATAAAAAAAAGTTATTACCTTTTAAAGTTTGTCGCATACGTTATTGTAAGTACGATAATTTAAATTAAATGCATCAAAATCAATATTAAATAAAAATGTTCTATTTAGATGAATTTAAATAGTCGTAAAACCATGAAACGGTGGCGGGAAGAGTTAAAAAAAGATGAAGCAAAACTGAAAGAGCCCAAAAAAAGGAGGCTGAAAGACAGCAGGCCTATCGCATTTCATTAGTTATATAGAAGAAAATTTGTCACGTACGTTATTATGTTTTTCTTTTATATAAAACTAACCACAGATGATTTCTTTAGCTTAGCTTATTTTTGAAGAAAAGAAACTCCCATGATTCGCAGATTTTCGCATGTACGTAAATATGCCTTACAACCACTTCCGTGTTTGTCACGTACGTTATCACCTTATTTTGATCAGATATTTTCAACACCAAAGTTTCGAGGTTGCCCATTTTTTTTCTCAAACATAAAAGTTTTTGATTGCAACATAACTGTAATATTGTTTTTTCATTAACTTCTATTTTTGGGAGATTTAAGCCTCAGTTAGCCGACTAACGGAATGTTGTGTAAAGACATAAAAATGTAAGGAAATTCTATTTCTTACAGATTCATACATTACGGTGTTGCGTTACTTTACATCTCCATAACCATTTGCATTACTTTACACATAACAATATCCATCAGCTGTTTCTTACTGTTGCAGTTACATTCCAGTCGGGTAACTGAGCCTTTATATTACTTCATATGCGTACGAATGTCACGTACGGCTGTATGAAAATACCCATATGTATATCCTGGTGTTTGTTTGTGTAAATCACTCGCATATCCAAAATACAAAACTTACTGTAATCAAATAAACGCACAATGTTTGTTATTGTTCTAAGCAGTTTGCTATTGAAACTAAAAAAAATCGCTTTAAAAGTAAAAAAGTTATAAGACAAAATATACGGTCACCTTAAAGAAATTTCATGTTTACTGAAAATCATTTTTTAAATTGTGTATAACCCAGAATGTAGTTCACAGTTAAAAACTATTCTTTATTCTTTAGCAGCGTAAAACTAGTCTCATGTGTGGTGAATTATGTGGCAAACCTACAATAATAATGATGTACTCATATGAATGAGTCCTTTATGATTCTTGTATGATTGTAGATTTTGTTGTTTTGTTTTGCTTGCTTTTCTGTTTGATCATTATGGCTAAAACTGATGTTTACACATTTACGTCAGGAATTTAAAAATGTTTTGTATTATTTTTTTAGAAATAAAAAAAGGTTACAAACTCGAGTGGAGCTGTGAAGTAGACATTAACAAACACATGCAAACACACATCTATCTACATATCTAAACTGTGTGACTATAAACAAAACGTATTTCTTTATTTAGTAGACACGAATGTTTATCACTTTAACTTTTAAATAATATTCAGAAGTTTTGAGATGGAATGGCTGGTTACTCAAGGGACGTGCTGATTCATTGTATCACTCTTGTCTTTGGCTGTAAACTATCTAAAAGCGAATACATACTTCAAAATGTATATTTTAGTGCAAAAGACTAAGTTTTCTCATACTTTACATGGTTGGAGGTTGTCAAGTGGAAAGTTGTAAACAATAAAAAAATACAACATGTTTACAAACATCTTTGAGTCTGTTCATTTCTTCCCAACATCACTCACTACCCCTACTACTGCTTTGCCTTTACATTTTATTAAACCACCCCCGATTTAATGCTTACAACCAGTAATAAAATAAAAAAAGAAATAAATACAAAAAAATCAGTTTATATTTATTTTTTAATTTTATGAGCAAGTTTTTGTTTTTTTTTTTTTTTTTTGTAAAATTACATACTTAACATATGTTTTTGTTTTGCTGTGCTTTGCTTTTATTATTATTATTATTATTTCCTTTTGTTGTAAGACGGAAAATATTTAATATGTTGCGTTAAAAAGTGTTCAAGAAAATAACAAAACAAAAAATTTGCATAAAAACACTTTGCAAGTTTTTTGTAAGCTTCGTTTTTGCAACATCATAAACTTTTTCAATATTCAAATATTTACGTTTTGACTGGTTTTTGTTGTTGTTGTTGCTTTTGTTTTTCAGCACATCTTAAATATTTGTTTATATGAACTTTTAGCACATACAACTAATTTGCATAAACACTTTGTGCAAAAATATAAATCTCTTTTTTTTCCAGGGCTTGTGTTAAAAATTAACAATGTTACTTTTTGTATGATAAACTTTAAAGTTAAAAATTATTTAACAGTTTGAGTTACATTATGGTTTATAACTTTGGTTAAACTCAACCGATTAGACCGAATTTCAATACTGTATGACTTAGGACAATGATAAATATTTTTAATAAATTACAGTCATTTCGTTTAGCTGTTTCGCAAGCAAAAGTTATTTACACATACAACTATATATTATTTGAAAATTTAATGACAATGAAAACGTCTACGAGTTTGCATTTTAGGGGAGAGGGAGGCATGTTTATACCCGGGGCACCTTTGAACTATTTTGATAAAATCTCAGTTTAACATTTTTTCCGACCCTTAACCGAGTTTTTCACATGGCAACCTTGTAAGAGTGTAAGAAGTATTCAGTGATCGTTTTCTTTCGTGACAGGAATTTGTTAGCGTAAAACTCATCCTGTACTGGAATTATAAAATTTTTAGTTTTGTTGTACAGGGTATCAAATAAATAAATCAAATAAAAATAAATTTATTGCAGTCCAAAATTCATTTCAAACATAAGATAAGTTATTTGATATTTATGTAAAAAAAATACATTTATTATAAATTTCCGTGAAATGGCAAGCCAGTTCAGATTTGAACAAAGATAAAGGGGGCACCTTTGAACATGTTAATTTATCAACCGAAGTTCCAAACATTGTTGATTCTCTCTTATTTTCTGAAAATGACGAAACCAATGCTGATCATGATGCTTTAAAGGAAAATGTAATGTCTCCTGCCATTTCCGTCTTAATAATATAAAACTTATTTTTGATCTGATTTTTTTTTTTATTTTTGAATTGTTAAAGTTTATGTTTTTCTTAATAAATAAATCGAATAAAAAATATAACTGTTTATGTAATTTTTGACATAGGCTCTACAAGAAGAAATTGCCGTTCAAAACTGCCCCAGTCTAGTTCAAAGCTGTCCCGTATGGGGGCACATTTGAACACAATCACTTCATCCATTAAAAAAATAAAAAAAAAATATAAATCGAACTAAAAATAAGTTACTTATAAACTTAAGCTACAGTTTATTTCCATATATATTAGTTAAATTATGTAAAAAGTCAATAATTCAAAAATATAATTGCTTGAAAGCAAAAAGTGTTCTAAGGTGCCCCCCTCTCCCCTACTCTAAATAAATCAAATTGTTGCACATAGAACAATTTGAGTGTTGGCTGTTTTTTCAGTTTGTCTTATATTTCCGTTCATAACTTTGGTTGCACTTAGTCACTAATTGACATAGAACAAAGATTAATATTTTTTTAAGAGAAAAATTCTTATTATTTCTGCTTGAGTTCATTTTATAAATAATAATTAGAAGAATATCATTGTAAAGTTATAATTTTATAGACAATTGACACATTGGAAGGCATCATCAGCAATGTTTGTTGTCCATGATCTATTTGTAAATATCATCTATTTAACTCTCCAATTAATGAGAAATAAATTTCGGGAATTATTCATATTTCTAATATTTTTGCTAAATCTTATTAATTTCAATTTAGTTTTTTTAGACATTTCAACAGTTATAATTTTGTATAATTTTCTAGGTCTTAACTTTTCGGTTCATAACTTTGGTTGTACCAAACCGATATGGCTAATTTTCAATAGCAATTAGCTTAGTAAAATGATAAATATTGTAAATAAATCTTATAGATTTCCATGTGGTATTTCGAGAGTAATTGTGATTTACACTAACAGCTAAAACAGTCTTGCAAAAGTTTTGTTCATAGTCATAGGTCTTAAAATATCATGTACTGTAATGTAGTAATTTAAAATCCTTATCATTTAAAGTATTATTTACTGAATTTTCTCTAAATTGCCAGTTAAATGTTCTAATGTCTTGTAATAAACACAAATTATCCCTAATGAAACTTGAATACTTTTAGCAATAAATTGCAGTTCATTATTTTTAGGCTTATTTCTTCTAGTTTTTGTCACAACAAATTTCATTATTTTGTGTACCAAAATAAAAACCACAAAAGGAACAATTTTTATATAATTTAAAAAATATATATAAATGTGTGAAATAATTTGTTAACATTACAGAAAATGTATATTTTTTATTTATTCCTCAGAAGCATATCAAATTATTTAATCTCGCATTTATTATTAAAAAGGTACCAGTATTTCAGCAAAAAATGAAAAAGGTTACAATGTAATTTGAGGAAAATTACAAAATATATAAAAGAAAAATCAACTCAGTCATAAACTAAACTTGAACAATCAACAAAAAAAAACGAAACATTCATGTTCGTACAAAATGATAAAAATGACACAAAAATGTTTATGTTAATATTAGATTTCATGAATAATAAATGAGCTTATACTTTTGGGTAGAGGCTTTATAACAACTAGAATATACACATTTTGTATGATGGAAGTGTTGGACGGTTTTGAAGAATTTTCAGAAAAAATAAAACATGTAAGAAGACAACTTTAGGCAAATGATGAAATCAACAACATTTATATCAGGAGCAAAAGTTTGCAGACCAAAATAAAAACAAAATTGCTACTTTTGCTGCAAACAAAATATCACAATTTGAAATGAGGTGATGAGTTTTGGTCTGCGAGGAATATGATAAAAAAAAAACAGACATTCAAGACATTACAACAAGGGTTAATACAATAACAAACACAACAACTGGACTTTAATACAAAGTTTCTTTTCTCAAATCAATGGTGTGAGCAAGACAATCTTACTCTTACATGGAAACAACAAGGAAACTTCTGACGCAAAATGTCACCAAAAAAAAACTGAACTAAACTGTCTGCCTTAAGTAATTTTTTTTTATTTTTTTGCAGGGGCTAAAAAGATACTGAAAAAGGTTTTCCCAAACGCCATAAATGACAATTCTTGTGCTAATGATTAATGATGTCTTAAATAGAAAATAAAGAAATAAAAACATCATTACAGCCCTGGGCAGGTTTGCTGCATCTTCAGTAAGTTTGTTACAACAAGTAACAGGCGACACATTTTACATTTTCAACAATAATTTGCGAAGTGTATGAGTGTTAGTTGTATGGTTTTTGCTATGACATGTTATACCCTGGCCTGGCATGTTATACCTTCCTTTTCAGCCAGGACTTTCATTACATTTTGTCAGCTGTTGCAAATCTCAACATTGTGATTATGCACGTGCCGTTGAAATTATTTAAGTCTGAATGACAAATGTTGTTAAGAAGTTGCTTTTTTCTCGCCTTTCGTTTCCTTTATTTTCAATTCTATACAAAAATACCTACAACTTATAATTCAAGGTATTTTTTTTTCATTCTTTTCTTTTTTTCTCTCAAATGTATATGTTGATGTATAGATGTGTACAGTTTTACAGCCTTTTGCAAATAAAGTGTTGATAATGGTTTTACTTAAAAGGCAACAATAACACAAGAAAAGAAAAATTGTTAAGAAAGGGAGTTTATTATTATTTAAGAAGGAGAAAATTATAGAGTAAATTGTTCATTTTAAAAGCATATTACTCTGCTGCTTATTTTGCCTTTTGATTTTTGCCACACTCCTTTTAAGCAAGTTTATACTAACTTGGAGTTGGTTAAAGGTAGGTGGCTTAAATGGCAAAAAAAAAACGTAATGCTTATGTTGTTTATAAGGATTTGAGAAAAACCTTTATAGGATTTTGTTAACTATGAGAGTTTTGAAATGTTGGTTGTGTTCTTTATTATTTTTTCATTTGTGTCTTTAAACAAAACTGAGTGACAGCCCCTGAAATTTAGTGTAGTGACAGCAATACGCAATCATTAAATTCTTAATAAAATAATATTTACACAGCGTTATTTAAATGTTGTATAAAAGGAAAAATGTAAATAAAGTTTCAACCTAATTCGCGTTGAATTTGAGACGGCAATATGAAAGATTGAAATAAACACAACTGATTTTAAATTGAAATAACTGGATTTCGACTGAATATTCCAATTAGCTCAAATTGGTTATCAACTATATGACTTGCCTTCAAATAGAGAAAATTACATTCATAGAATTGGCGTGGTGGACGTTTCGGTCGTAAAGATGTTGCTGAAGAGACTCGCAGAATCCTTCAGGATATTGAACACTTTCATCACACTACTATCGAGGAAATGCCCGTTAATTATGCTGATTTAATTTAAATATATTTATTTTATTTTTTCGTCTTTGATTTTATTTCATTTTAAGTGCTAACAGTTTAATTTTTGTAGAAAGTACATTTTTTTAATGCATATACAGTGGGTGGCCAAACTATTAGTTACAAATGCAAAATTGTTTAGTTTGAAGCCGTATAACATTTTAAAATAGTGGAAATTTATCCTTTTATTTGTTCTTTTAGGTAACTTAAGTGTTTCTAATTTAATTAAAAATAAACACCCAATCATGAATAAAAATTCCGCGGGAGTTGTTTCCCTTTTTATTTTTTTAACATTGAATTTGAATAGAAAAAATAGGAAAAGGGAAAAAACTCCCGCGGAATTTTTATTCATGATTGGGCTGAAATTCTTTTGTTTTAAAAATATCTATTTGAGGAAAAGAAATATTACAAAATTTTTTGAAAAGAAAAAATCGTAATATTTCGTAGAACTTTCTTTCGCATCAATTACAGCTTGCACCCTTTTTGGCATGCTCTGAATGCATTTTTGAACATTTTCTTTTAGTTTTTCATCGTGATGCCAGACTTTCATCAATTTAATCAAAATTGCATATTTCACACTTCAGAGCAGAATGACAGATAATGATCTACAACTGCACGCTAATGTCAAAATATTTAACAGTATTACCAGAATTAAAATACGAAAACATCTGGTACAAGAAATAAATTTATATACGTATTAAAAGCGGTTGAATCTTAATTACTAAGTGTAACTAATAATTTGGCCACCCACTGTACTTAGGTATTGCAGTGTTTTTTACTGAGTGAGAATAGTTTTCTAAAAAGTACGATAAGGAATGTTCTAGTTTTTCTCATAAATTACACAATAATTTAAGTTTGTGTATAAGGAAGGAAGTTTGATTGAATAAACAATATTTTAAGAGGCAACAGTTTAGTTTTATTTTCAATACAAAAATTTTTTTCTTTATTAATTATTGAATCTGCCTTATTTTCTTAGGCATTAGTTTCTTATTGGCTGTTAAGCTCTACGAAGCCTCGACTCCGTCTGGCTTTAAGCTAGAATTCTAGCAAGCGGTTTCGTGTGGGTTTGTAACTTTTGATGTAGTTCTCGCTACAAAATTTGCTTTATAAACCTCTTATAAACCTGTAATAAATAATAAATATCGTTACCGTGTGGAATACTTTGAAATGAGAGAAAGGCAATTGTGGAAATTTATTTTTATTATTTTAATTTTACAATTGTCTTCTTTTTCTTCTTTTACAATAGTAAACAATTTGATAACATATGATTGATTGTCGACGATGTTGCCATATTGAAATAGCTAAATTCAGTATAAATTCACCTAATGCGCATTAGGATGGGGATAATTCACGAGTTAATTTGAATAATATTGTTTTTATATTAAATTATCGTTTAATATTTAGGTTACTGTTTTATTTTATTAAAATTCTGCAACAAAATTTATTTCTGTATTTATTTATGCCCCACTTCTCCCACTTCTGCAATTACTTTAATGTGGTTTTAACAAAACGTTTATTGTTGGTTTTCTTTAAATCAACAGTTGAACAACAATGTCAAGCAATTATTCCAAAGATCCTTCACTTAACTAACTTAGTACACAACAAGTAAGAGTGCTATATTCGGCTGTGCCGAATCTTAAATACCCTTCACCTAAGCGTAATAAGAAATACAGAAACTACACTAGACTAGAATATCCTAATTCTGTGTTTTCTATGCAGTCTTAGTACAAATTTTATTAGTATTTGATATATTGTTTGAAAGACAATTTTACGACCAACATAATTTATGTAAAATATTTTCAAATGGTGTCTAATTTTTACCATTTTTAATTGATTTAATTACCAATTCTTACCATAATTTACAGAGTTTGTCTGATGTTCATAATAATCTTCAGTGTAATTTAACAAACAGAGTATAAAAAAGGAGTACAATTCGGTTTTAGTGATTTTGCTCAAAAAAAAAAAATAAACAAAAACAAAATGAAGTAGGGTTTTTAGAGGAGATACCAGAAAAAAAAATTTGTTGGCGGTCACGCCTATTTTCGAGGGGGTGGGCCGTTAAAGTTGAAAATATATAGGCCTATATCTCGGGAACTACTGGGTGTCTGATAATTTGTAATACATTAAATAAAAGGTATTAAAAATAGCTTTCCAACGATATATATCATGATTATAAAATATGGACCGAATATGGGTTAAATCCGAAAAGAATATTTTTTGACCCGAATTTATTTGTTTTTGGAAATGCTTCTATATGGCAGGTATGACAAATTATGGGCCGATCTTCTTAAATTTTGGAACAGTTATTTTCATGCATATGGGGATATTTCACGTAGAATTTCAACGTAATAACGGTATATTTAAGATATATATTAGTATTAACGTGGATTTGGAGAGTGGACCTTATGTGGGGGATATAGTCAAATATGGACCGATATTCTCAAAATCCAGCAGTTAGATTTAGGCATGTATATAAATGATCCGTGTAAAATTTTGGATTGGTACCCTTATTTATAAGCGATTTATGAGTATTAAAGTGATTTTCGGAAGAGGGCTTTATATGGGGCATACAGTTAAAAATAGACCGAAATTAACAAAATTGTGTGGAATGATTTTTGTATATATGTACATGATCTGTACAAAGTTTTGAGTCGGTAACGATATTTATACAATATATATAGGGAAAAATGTCTTTTTCAGATGTGGTCCTTGTATGGGAGCTATGACCATTTCTGGGCCGATCACCATAAAATTTGGTACAATAATTTATTTGCCTATAAAGAGTATTTATGTCAAATTTTAGCCGTTTAACATTATTTATATCTGTTTTATGCGTATTTAAGTGAATTTTGTAAGTGGACTTTATATGGGGTCTATGGTCAAACATGGACCGAACTAAAAAAAATTTCGGTTTGTGATTTCTTTTTGTATAAAACTTATTTTTGCTGAATTTTGTCTTGGTATTCCAATTTTATAGGCATTTATTTATCATTAAGCCATATTTCGGGAATATATATATTTGTATGGGGGCTATGAGAAATCATGGACCGATTTTTACTATTTTCCGCACACTTTCTTCTTTTATAGTACAAACAACGTATACAAAATTTCATGGTATTATCTGCAATATATTTCAAAATATTGCAATAAAATGGACGAAAAATATCAAATTTTTATGGAGGTGGTCTCACATATTGGTACATAACTCTAGTTAACCTAAACTGATTTTGCTGATTTTAAATAGCAAACTTCTCGAAAGCACTTCTGAGAGAATTATTGAAGGTTTGGATCCCGAACATATCTTGGGACTTCACAAAACTGATTTCAACATCCAGACAGACAGACAGACAGACAGACAGACAGACAGACAGACAGACAGACAGACAGACAGACAGACAGACAGACAGACAGACAGACAGACGGACATGGCTTAATCGACTTCGCTATCTATAAGGATCCAGAATATATATACTTTATAGGGTCGGAAAATTATATTGTGGAAATTTCACACGGAATGACAAACTTATATATACCCTTCTCACGATGGTGAAGGGTATAATAATAATTAACCATTTAGTAATGATTTCTTCTATAGTATTTTTTTTTTGTCGACTTCAATAACAACAACGCATTTCATTTATGGCCGTTAATTTGACGCGCTAGTAAAAGCAACTAAAAGAAAAGACACGCATCTCATACCCCAGATTAAATGAGGGGCCAACGTTCAAAAGGTGCATAACACCACACGGTTATAAAAGACAACACCTGTACGTTATGGTTGTCGGGAAAGCCCCATTGTTAGGTGGCGTTGGGTCATGCAATATACTTAAAGCCCCTACCATAGCCCACAGCAACGATGAGTCATGAAGGTCATGACGAAAGCAATACAGCAACAACAATAATAACAACTAAACACAAACAGAAACAAGAAAATACTAGTATAAGCAAATCATACATATATAATTTTTCGAACTTTAAAATAACAACAAACAAACATGGCTATTCATATGAAGCAAAACAGAGAGAAGAGAATGAGAGAGAGCGAGAGAGAGCTTGTTAAACTGACTAGCAAGAGAAAATTTACCGCTTTGAAGGAAACTACAAATAAATAAATATGAATCACATAGCGGTATTTGCACACACACACCCACACACACACAGTATAACAGTTGACAAGTTGTTTTTATTTTTGTTTTCAAGATTTTCTTGTTATTGTTATTGTGAATTTTCTTGCTCATCGTGTTACAGGATTCGTGTGCTGGTCCTTTTGTGTGCTGTTTGCCAGACAGTATGGCAGTATCACAGTCATTAAATATTATTATGATTTTGTTTGTTGTTTTCATTTCATGTCAGCCAGTATTTTCTGTGCTGGGAGTATTAACCTCAAATTGTAAACAATAATATTGTGTGTGTCTAAGAGAGAGTTGCGGAGAGTAAAATTCATTAGCTGTATAACTAATATTACACAAGAGCTAAATGATTTTAAAAAAGTAAAACACACATTTGTATGTGTAAGTTTAAGTTCGAAAAATCAATTTCGCAACACACATAAGAAAAATAATTGTTAAAAATAATTTAAGAAAATTATTAAAATTAAAATTAAAACTCTAAAGTTTAAAATATTAAAAAGAAATTACAATTAGTGTTTGCAAACACAAATATGGTAATTTCTTTTAAAAACAACCTCCTTTTCTCAGGCATTGCTGCAAATTTTAACAAACACTTACCTATTTTCTGTAATTATTGGTTATTAAAACATAATTTGTTTGTAAATTATCATAAATTTGTATCAAATATTTTGTAATTTGTTTGGAAGGATTAATTTGAGAGTTTTATTTAAATAATTTATTTACAATTGATATGTTTAAAATTGGGTTAAATTTGGTGTATGTTTTACTTTAGAATTTTTTTAGCAATTTTCTTGACACTTTCGTTTTATTATAATTACATAGAGCACTTGAAATATTTAACTATTTTTTAGCTGTTTCATTTAAACTTTGTAAATGGCTATAGTTAATTTGCGTTTTTAAATTTTCTTAATTAAGTTTTTTTTTTTTTTGTTGCTTATTTTCTTAAAATATTTTTTTTTTTAATTAAAGTGAAATTGTTTTGCGCTTTCTAGTTTATGTTTTTTTTTCAAAGTGTTTACACATTGAAATCTCCCGTAGAACTGTGGAAATTTTGTGCGGAAAGTGGTTTTAATGCAACCCTTATACGTCAGAAAAGGGAAATTTTTCGTTATACACAATGTTGAGCAAGTCCCTTATAGTAAAGAAAATATACCCAAAAAAAAAATATCCCCTTTAAACAAATAAGGGTGGAATTCTTGCATATAGCGGTAAATATCGAAACAGACTTGCCAGCTTAGAAAGTTTAAACAAATTTTCTCTCAAAGTAAAGAGAAAATCTGAGTAGAGAGAGATTCTCTCACTTTTTACAGTAATAATAATAATAAGCATAAAAATATTTCTATGGCAAAATACACACTCACACACATAAACTTTTTACATATTCATGTACCTAATACCTACTACTTATTAACAAACGTTAGCAACAACAGCAGCTTTAGGCCTTTAATTTTCGGTTGTTGATGTGTAATGGATTCTGTGCTCTTTTATTATGATAATTTTCTTCATTATGAAGTTAATAATGATTTTATTTGTGTTTTTTATTTATATTTACAGACAATAAAAGTTTTAAGGAATTGCCTAAATATTTTTGTGGGTTTTAAAATTAACATTTATTTTATGTTAAAAACAACGTGTACAAGATAACATATAAATGGCCTATAAAATATTAACATTTTTTGGGAACCGTTTTTCCTTATACATATTGCCTTTTGCTTATCTAAAGGTTTTTACATTTACATGTGTTGGCTTGTGTGTTTATTTGTTTATTTTTTGTTCGTTTAAGTGGTCAATTTTTATTTGGTGTTAGTTTTTCTTTTTCATTCTGTTGAAAACGGATATTACGTGTCTTGTGTTTTTTAATATTGAATTGTATTGGCCTTTAATAGTGTCCAATATATACGGTTTTTTAGTTGCAATTTTCCAACATTTTTCTGGTTGTTTGTTAGGCTCATTTGTAACACATGGTTGCTTGTGTTGACTTAAGGTTTTTGATTTTGATACCAAAAAAAAAATTCCATTTTTCATATTATAGTTGTATACACTCAATTTGAAAATTAAACCACTTTAAGCATTAATGAACGATTTTACTCGTAAGCTCAAATAAAAAATTAAATAAAACAAATTTTGCTAAATTTAAAAGAATTGTATTGAAAAAATGGCATTTAAACCTGAATTTATTTGAAAAACGTTTCCAAACTAAACAAGTAAGAAAGTATAGTCGTGATGTCTCTGAATATAAATATTATATGTGTTAAACTTTATCTCGATATAAATACTTTTAAAAGATTTATGGAACTTAAATTGAATTACGGAGAGGGTCTTATATGGGAGTTTCCATTAATTATTAACCGACCATTATATAATTAGGTGTCAATATTTATGTATATAAGAAACTTATTTGTGTCAAATTTTATTTGGATACCAACATTTTTAAGAAATTTATGGTCGTTAAAGTAAATTTCAAAAGTGGGCCTTATATGGGAGCTACCACTAATTATGGACCGATCATAATAAAATTGTACCTTATTGTTTGCATACATATAAAATATATTTGCGTTAAATATTATTTGGATACCAACATTTTTGAGAGAGTTATGCTCTTGAAAGTGATTTTCGGAAGTGGGCTTTATATGGGAACTACAAGTAATTATGGACCGATCTATACAAAATTTGTACATGTGATTTGGCTTCATTTAATACTCATTTGTGGTGAAATTTGTTTGGATACTTGCATAATTCAAACATATATGATCGGTAAATCCCAATTTCGGGAGGACATTTGTATGGGGGCCAGGTGAAATAATGCACCGATTTCCACCAGTTTCAATCTAATCAATCCTTGGATCGAAAAAATATCATGTATCAAATTTTATCGAAATATCTTCAAAATTGCGACCTGTACTCTGCGCATAAGCTTTACATGGACAGCCAGACGGACGGACGGACATCTTTAAACCGACTCAGAAAGTGATTCTGAGTCGATCGGTATACTTTAAGGTGGGTTTTGGACCAATATTTTTGGGCGTTACACACATCAGCACAAATCCAATATACTCGCCCCCCCCCTCCCACTATGGTGATGTAGGGTATAAAAAACAACTTTTTACAAAAGTGTGTATAAGTATCGAAATTTATGAACCTATTTTAAGGAAGAGTTCATCATCATACATTTGTACTGGAAAAAATAAAAATTTTAATTTGATTTCTCCTTTTTTTCATGAGTGTAATGAGGAAATAATGTTTTTTATTTCTTTTCTAAGCCTTTCAATGCAATTGCAATTCCAAATGGACCAGCAAACTAAGCCAAGTAATTAAGTTGTGCATTTCTCTACATTTCGCTTTATTCTATTTAAATTTTTTGCCTTTTTACTTGCTGCACATAAAAAAAAACACTTTTTTAACAAAAAAAAAAAATTATTTACAGAAACTGTGCCAAATGGTAGAAATAAAAAGGCATGACAACATATGAAACAAAATCGAAAAAAAAACAAGCAGAAAAAAAAACCCAACGCTAGATAATTAAGCAAAATGTAAACTCAACATCAAATAAGTTTTATTGAAAAAGACAACATGGACAATAGAAACAGACAGCACAACTAAAAGCCAGACGGACGGAGAACCCAGCAGTCTGCTAGCTAAAGACAACTAACAACAACTACGTGTTGTTACTAATTACTAAATTAACAACAAATTCCATATGAATAAAACAACAGCTTCCAACTCAATTGACCAAGTTTCTTTAGCACCCTGCAGCCTCACTCCTGCTCATTTTTACATATTTTTTTTACTTTAAACAACTTCTTTAGCTGCTGTTAAAGTTAAAGGGAGAGAGAGAGAGATTTCCCACATATCTACTACATAAATCATTTGATTTGAAGTTTAATATACTTTTTTCATTCATTTGTTTTACTTACAAATGCTGCATGTGGTAGTTTTGCGTGCTTTCCGGTTGTATATTCAGCATCTATCATCTTTGGCTTGCACGTTTTGTTCTTTTCTTTTACGAAACTTTAAGAATTTGTTGCTATCTTGTTTTGTAATTATTGTTTAAATACTGTATAAACCACCTTGCTCTGCTAAATAAATAAATAAATATAGTATTTATAACCCCTGCTGTCTGAAGTGAACAGAGAAAAAGATCTTCTTTTCATTTTGCAGTTGATTTCATAGAAATTTAATTTCCGTTTATTATTGCTTTTAATCATACGGGTACTTTACATTTGCCTTAAAGTATGGGGCAAGTCAGTTTGTGAATTGTAAGGGATATTTGCTGTCTTTGTGCTCGTTTAACATAAATTTTCCATAAATCCTTTAAATAGTTTTCTCTTATTGCTTTAAATTGTTTCATTGAAAACTTATCATGTGTATACGAATTAGAATTAGTATTAATCCTTTTGTTATCACTTTAAACACGTTTTGTATATACATACATATTGTAGTTGCCAGAAAACGTTTGACAAACTTTTTTTTTCTTCTTTAAATCCCTAAAAATGTTTTAAATAATTTCATAATAGAAAGAAATTATTTGTAAAAATAATCAATTACGTTATATATCAAACAAAATTTTATTGCCTCCCAAGCAGTTTTAAGGATAAACGTACATTTGATAACTAAGTCCTGGCATACACTTGACTAAAAAAAATGCAATCAAGCATTTAGTTTGAAATCAATTGAAAAATAAACTTTTAAAGACTCAATGAAGCCCAAATAGAAGAAACAAAGAACAAAAAAAAAACATTAAAATTTATTAAGCAAAAGAAGCATTTCTTTGAATTTCAGAGCTACTATCTCACTATTCTATAGAATTTATGCAAATCTTTAAATGTTTTGAGATTTATTTTAATTTTCAGCTTAAATTGAAGTATTAACTACAAGAACAAAACATGAGAGAAATTCTTTGTATGCTCTGCATATTTAAAAGGTCTTAAGAAATTTTAACTTAGTAAGCAAATTCAGTTTTAAAAATTAAAAAAAAAACTTAGAAAAGTTTAATTTTTTACTTTATTATTACTAAAAAGTTATTACAAACAAGAAAATTTAGCACTATCAGGCTGTTTTAAAAATCCTTTACTAAAAAAGCTTTTTCAAAAAATTTTAAAATATTTTGTTTTACTTTTTTTCAATAAGATCTTTTCTAAAAAAGCTTTTTAAATAAATTAAAAAAAAACAAGATTGCCAAATAATTTTTTTTATTAAAAAAGCTTTTTCAATAAATTTGTAAATATTTTTTTTTTTATTTTTTTCAATAAATTCTTGACTAAAAAAGCTTTTTTAATAAACTGTTTACTAAAAAGCTTTTCAATAATTTTTAATTAAAAAGTATTTTTAATCAATTTTAAAATAAAGATTTCAAAATAGTTTTTTACTAAGAAAGCTTTTTTAACAAATACTTGACTTAAAAAGACTTTTCAATAAATTGTTTACTGAAAAGCTATTGTTTTCAATAAGTACTTTACTAAAAAAGCTTTTTCAATAAATGTTAAAAAAAAACAAGATTTCTAAATAATTTTTTTATTAAAAAAACTTTTTCAATAAATTTTTAAATATTTTTTTTTAGTTTTTCAACAAATTCTTGACTAAAAAAGCTTTTTTAATAAACTGTTTACTAAAAAGCTTTTCAATAATTTTTAATTAAAAAGTATTTTTAATCAATTTTAAAATAAAGATTTCAAAATAGTTTTTTACTAAGAAAGCTTTTTTAACAAATACTTGACTTAAAAAGACTTTTCAATAAATTGTTTACTGAAAACCTATTGTTTTCATTAAGTACTTTACTAAAAAAAGGCTTTTTTAACCTTGCTACTATGTTCAGGGTCTTTTGATGACCCAAATCGTATTTAAAATTGCACAACTTGCAAAAAAAACGTGTTTGTCCGTCACACCGATACACAATCACTCTAACGACGATACATTGCATTGATCACAAGCCTTGAAAATATTTTCGAAATTTACAAATTTGAATTTTTTCAATAAAAAAATGTGGGGTCAAAATATGACCCAAACATAACAAGTGTATTTTTTTTCTAACATAGTAGCAGGGTTAATAAATGTTTAAAAAACAAGATTTCCAAATAATTTTTTTAATAAAAAATATTTTTCAATAAATTTTTAAATTTGTGTTTAATTTTTCCACTAAATTATTGACTAAAAAAGCTTTTTAATAAATTGTTTACTAAAAAGCTTTCTTAATTATGTTTTACTTAAAAAAATTTTCAATAAATGTTTTACTAATCAACCCTCTTCAATATAATTTTTTTACTAAAAGTTTTTTAAATAAATTCCAAAAAAGGTAAAAAAAACTCTAAAATTTTTAATATTTTTTACAGGAAGCTTTATCAATAATTTATTTCAGCTTTTCCAAAATATAGATTTTTAAACTAGATTTTTTTTTTTTAATAAATATTTAACACAAAGCTAAACAAATGTGTAATTTTAAAAATGTTGCTATATTTTTGTTAGAACATAAATATGTATGTATGTGCATATGTATGAATATTTAATTTTTTTTATTAAATTATCAAGTTTCTTTGTTATAAAAGTTTTAAATATCTTTTTATATGTACGTTTACAACCTATGCCACTTGAGAACTCAAATTAAAATGTAAGCAATTTAAATTATGTTCAAAACCTGTTAATATGTTTCTTTATGATTACTTGATCTTTATATTGTTCATTTAAACTGTTAAATAGTTAAACAATACAATAATAACAAACCAAACCAAAAAAATAAATCATTACTAAAATGTTTAAAAGATATATCAGCACCTTTGTTTGTTGCTTTTAGCGATATTTATAGCTATACGTCAAATAAAAAGAGCTGCCATTGTAGAAAAAAAATTAAAAAACTAAGTTATGTTCGTTATGTATTTAGCAACAAGTTTTATGAAAAAAACTGGATCAAAAAAAAAGACTATATACACAATATAATTGTTTATTACGAGATTATTTTAGCAATATGGTCACCCTGTTTATTAGTTTTTTTTTTAGACAGTTATTGTTTTAAGCGGATCCCCAATTAATTAATAAACATGACTTAATAGCAGAAAGTGAGAAAGAACTATTAACCACAAAAAAAACAAAAAACTGATTTTGAATTTGGAAAGCCCCCCTCTTAAAACAATTGTTTGAAATTAAGGTGTTTAAAATATGAACAAACCCAACTTTGAGAACAATTATTAATGATTAATTATGTTCAGTTTAACAAGATGAATATACAAAATACTTTTTAAATTAATTAGATTCCAAATTTGTAGTCTTTTTTTTTGTTTTTTGTTAAAAGCTTTTAAAATAAGAAATATTAATTACCAGACAATAAATAAAATTAACAAAAATGTGTATAATATTAAAAAGTGACAAACAAAACACATAAAATTATTATTAAAAATAAAAACAATAAGAAATTCAACAAATCAATTTAGTACACAGAAAAAAATAACAATGAGTTTCAATTAAAATATTTGTGAAATCAATCAATTGCAAATATCAGAAAATCAGAAAAAGGATTGAATTAATTAAAATTGTAATTGAAAATTATTTTAAAATCAATTAAAGGTTTAATTGATAATAAATGATTTTTTTTTTCTGTGTATATCTTGTTATGGGTATAAAAATTTACTGCTTTCAAATTATGGACAAAAAAAAACTACAAAGCTTTTGTTTGTTGTTTAATTTAATCTATTGATTTTGTAATTATTTTCCTTTTTATTAACAATCATTCATTTCTCAATATGTTTAACGATTTGAACCTTAAGCTTCCTTTTAAACAAAATAAATGTAACAAAGAATCCCTCACTCGTGCTAAACTGAAAATGCTTCATATGCAATAAAGCTGAGAAGAGAGTTTGAATAAAAATAAAGAGCGTATTATCAATAATGGCTTTCTTAACTTATCTTTCATCATTCAAGACCATAAATCTTGAAATACACTACACTCTACTGATGATGCTTTAGCATCTGTTGAGCGCACAGCTTATCAACAAACTGTATCCGGTATTTTAACAATAGAATTCTCTTGTCTACAGACAAACATTCATTATGAAAACGAAATTTGAACGGCAAATGATTTAAGGAAATCACCCTTAAGATTTTTTCTAATACACTTTAAGGCCAAATTTCAACCCTGATGACACTGAAACATCACTGTAGTTTTTGTTGCTGTTGCTATAACATATTGTCAACTGGCTTGTCAGTGCACGTTCTTGGTAGCTAGTGACAAATGTAGTGTTTTTAATGATTATTAGATGGAAAAACAAAACGATTTAATGGAGTCATTAAATTTAAAGGGATTTTTATTTAATTTCAAAAAAACTTTTAAAAAGAACATTCGACAAAGTCCCCGTTTACACAGGGTGACATTTGGAAGGGAAACATCGGGAATTCTGATATTTCTTTTATTTCGGCTCGAGTTCATTAAATTTAATTTTTCATTAAATTATTTTTACTGAAGTTAGGAATTGTTACATGAAACTTATTATTAAAATTTATTGATAATTTTTCTTGGCTTAGTGTTCGAATCTGGGTTGTTGGTTGAATTTACATATGTTTCGAGAAACACCAATTTCTTTCATCAGAATTCTTTGCGTTCTCACCCTCTGCACCAATGCGGCGCCCGCTAGCCCACAGTCAAACATCAATCCTTTAACCAGTATTACTGGTGGTTCGAAATTTGCTGTAATTATCATTTTCTCATTCTCTTTCATTTCATTCTCTTTTGTATTTTCCTTCGTGGTCATAGAGGGAAACATTGTTATGGGAAACATTCCAGTTTATATTTGTTTTTTTTTTTTTTTTTTTAATTTCTACTGTTTTTGATTTGCTAATGTAAGTATATTTGAATTGTGAAATAAATAAATAAATTATAAAAGATAAAATTTACAGAAATATTTATTTTATTTTACATTATTTATTTTTATTCAAACAAAGTCAAATATAAAACATAGACAACAAAGCACCCCGAAAAGAAATACAGGAAATGTCAAAAAGCATAGCAAATGTAAACAATAAGAATGAAAGCACAAAGTGTGCTACCGAGAACGGGAAACAAATTTTATATTCTCTTCCCCACCCGTCCCTCTCTAACAAACAAAATGTTTCCCTTCCAAATGTTTCCCTGTGTAAACGGGGACATAGAAATTGCAATTAAAAAAAAAAACAAAATCAGTATTAAAAACAAGTTAGAATGCTGAAAAGAATCTTAAATAAAATCAAACCAAGTTTGAGGTTTCATAAATCGTAATTGTCTCAACATTGATGAATATTAAAAAAAAACACACTGTTTGTTCAACAACAATAATAACAAGTACAACTTTATGCTTGTTTATACACATTACAACGACAATAACCTAAAAAGCCTTGAAAATTTTAAATTATGTTTTTTTAGTTTAGTAAAATTAGTCACACATTTTAGTTCATAACTTTTTCTCGGCACAACCGATTTTATTAATCTTTAATAGTAACTTGCTTAGGGCAATTATAAAGCCATTTGCTGAATATAACTATTTTAAGTTACATATTTTCATCGTCAGAGTGTTTTAAACACACATACACACACTAGACAACTTTTACATATTTCTTAAACAGTGTAAACAATACAAAAACAAAGAAAACTACAACACTATTGAATATTATTTATATATTTATATTTATTAGTTTACTAAATTTCATAGAAATTCTCTTTAAAAAAAAATATCAAAATGTTTTTAAAATGTCTGTCTCTTTTGCATATTTGTTATTACAAGTTAGCTGCTTTAAAATACAAAAATTCAAATCTAGTTTTTAATGTCTTCTGTTTAAAATATTCACATTTATCTGTGCAAATTTGTTTTTACCACAAAACACACACACACACAGTATCCGCATCAAAATTATACCACGTCATTTTCCAATTTTGAAAAATTTTCATTGTGAAATGCACAACAAATGCATACAAATTCATTTCAATGTCTGCTGATTCCAAATACAAATTTTTTTTCTGTGAGTTTTGTTTCTTTCTACCAATCCATCAAATGTAACCAACCACTTCCTTTAGTCTGTCAATTTAAACATTCATTGTCATGTTCAATTCAAATGTAAGTTTTTTTTATTTTTGGCAAAAATATTCACAACACCCATGCAGTTTTTTGTTGGTTGTTTTATTATAATGAAGAATATTTTCAAGGAAATACGCTTTAAGAAGCACCATATTGAACCATGCCTTGTATTCCCAGTTACCCAGCACACGCATACAATTAAAAACTTGAAAATGTTCAATGTTTTATGTCTATTGTTATACGCTACATCTGTTAATATGGCGAAAAAATATGTCGTTTCATGTGTAATAGTTAGACATATTCAACAATATCTAATAAAATTCTTTTTAAACTCGATTTGTATGTCTGTTTAAAACAATCATACTCTCAAATTACTAAACAGATGTTGCTAAAATTTAGCCAGACTATTGATCACAATCCTAGGTAGCGGGGTATTGAAAAACAATAAAATATTTTCACTTCCAATAAAGATATGACACAAAATGTGTGAGAATGTCCAAAAAAAAATTTTATTTTTTTTTTTGACGAAAACAAAGTTGTTGTTAAAGTGTTGTATGAGTAATTTTTGTTTTAATTGCCGAGTATTCAAGATTCGTTATATCCAATTTTCAAACTTCTTTTTTGCAATAAAAGTTCATTAAAATTTTACAAACAACAACAACAAACAAAAAATGCTCAATTTTAAGAAAAACATTAAAACTACTGTTAATTTAGTATTCCACACCCTTTGTATGTTTAATTTAACACTAAAATATGATAATGAACCGCTATTAACGTTCATTACTGCAAAAAGATGCCTTTCAAAAGCTCTACTTTCAAGAGTTTGATTTTAATTTTTGAGATTTTTATTTTTGCTTGTTTTTTGAAAAACCTCAAGCGGAAGACGTTAACAGCAAATTGAAGCTACTGTAGAATTTGTGGTCTTTGTGAAAACAAATATACACAAAAAGTATTAATATGCACTGCAGCATGAAACATTTGAGGTGCACAGCAAGTGCTTCTTTATTTAAATCATTATAAAACAATAGTATAAGAAATATGTACAATAAAGTATGACGTTTTAAACACTTAACTTTCAAACTTAAAAATTAAATTTTAACAACAATTCAGATTTCCAAATTAAAACGAATTTCAATTATATAACCAATTTGCTTTTGTTATTGGTTTGTTCAATAATTTTAGGTGTGTTGTTACCTTTTCTAAAAACTTGTATTAATTGCTTTATATATTTTTTGATTGATTAATTGTCTTTTTACCCACAACCAGTGAATTCTGTTGAAAAAAAAAAACACCAACCAGGAAATTTTCTTATTTGAAACTCATATTGGTTTCATTTTTTCCGTTTTTTTTTTTTTTTTGCTTTGTTTAAGGGAATGGTTAACAATACTCAGTCTCAAGTTCAAGTTCATAAAATTAATTATAAAGACACAACAAATAATAATTAAACTTATTACTACAAAAGAGTAAAAGGTCAAAATCATGAGTAGACAAAAAAGCTCCTCCCTAATTTTAAAAGAAAGACAATGTTCTAAACTATTTTAACTGCAGCTTATTTCCAAATATAATTTAAATAAGAATAAAGTAACGGACTGGAGATAGAATGACTGAAACATCATCACTCAGCTCGAGAAACAAAAGCTTTAAAAAACTAATCGAATAGAAAGTAAAACTTTTTACATTTAAACCAACTTACTAAAAAAGATAGAAATAGGCACATTATCCAATCTTAAAAAAAAACAAAATATTTTAGAATAATTGACAGTTTGGTACCTATGAGTTAAGCATTTGTTAATTTAAAACAAGTAAGAGATTATAGTCGGTCAAGCCCGACCATATAATACCCTACACCCAGTATATTTATAAAACAGTTTTTCAGAAATGGGCGTTATATGGGAGATATCACCTATTTGGGGACAAAATTTAGTGTCATGATTTCTGTGAATACACTTTTACCCCGGTTTGCGTCGTTTCGAAGTTTAAAATTTACGTGACTTCAATGTTGCGTCGTTTTTGCTTCAGTTGGCGTTGCATTGCTTCGAAGTTGCCTCGTTAGTCTTCGATTTGCGTCGTTAATAAATGTTTGTATGTAAAAAGCAAAAATAGAAAAAGGGCATTTCCCGTCGAAGTCTAATGCAAATTTGTATGTGAAAATCGCTACAAGTTTTAATTTTAATATTTTTATGTTTTTTATGTGTTTTCCATGAATTGTTATTTTTTTTTCTTTAATAAAAACTATTATTACACAAATAATAATAAAAAATTGGTATTTCCTATTGCAAACTCAATTCTTTTTTACTAAAATTATGAGTCTCGGGACAAATTAAATGAAAATTAATACAAATGTATGGAAAACTGTGATTCGGTTTGCGTCGCGTCGTTTCAGTTTCAGTTTGCGTCTCGTTTTTCCGGTCCCAATTACCGACGCTAACCGGGGTATGAGTGTATAAATATTATTTGTGTTAAACTTTATCTCGATAAAAATACTTTTCAAAGATTTATGGAGCTTAAATTGAATTACTGAGAGGGCCTTATATGGGAACTACGATTAATTATGGACCGATCATCATAAACTTCTACGATATTATATGTATATACACGAAACATATTGGTGTTCAATATTATTTGGATACCAACATTTTTAAGAGAGTTTGTTTAAAGTGGTTTTCGGAAGTGGGCCTTATATGGAAGCTACGACTAATTATGGACCGATCTTGAAAAAATTTGTAGATGTCATTTAGATTTATTTATTACTTATTTGTGGTGAAATTTGTTTGGATACTTGCATAATTCAAACATTTATGATCGGTAAACCCCAATTTAGGGAGGACATTTGTATGGGGGTCAGGTAAAATAAAGCACCGATTTCCACCAGTTTCAATCCCATCCATCCTTGGGCCGAAAAAATATCACGTACTGAATTTCTTCGAAATATCTTCAAAATTGCGACCTGCACTCTGCGCACAAGCTTTACATGGACAGCCAGCCAGACGGACGGACGCACGGACAATGTTAAATCGACTGAGAAAGTGATTCTGAGTCGATCGGTATACTTTAAGGTGGATGTTGGACCAATATTTCTGGGCGTTACAAACATCAGCACAAACCAATATACCCTCCCCGCTATGGTGGTGTAGAGTATAAATACCAAAGAGATTAAATTGTTTACAATATGAGCAATTGTGGGTAAACAATTTGGTACTTTTTTAAAGTACTATATACAAATTAATAATCCAGTAATTAAAGTCACTCAATCTATGACTATGATTAAGACTATATTATTCAAAGCAATAAAACAACTACAGCACTTTTTTCGAAAATAGTTTTTTATACGGTTAATTAAATTTAACTTCTTTTCTTTTCTTCAACAGTTAAAATTAATTAATTAACTACCAGACACTTTGGAGAAGAACATTTTTTTTTTATTTCAACCCATAATTAAATCAATAATTATCAAAACTGTGTTTAATTATTAATAAAATATCTATTAAACATTGTTTGCTTAAAAGAGAATATTAGTAAAAAAAATGATGAATCAAAAATTATTTCAAAAAAAATAGAAACACTTAACGTGCATAAAAACAAATAATAGAAACAATAATGATAACTAAATATATGAACAGTGAGGCCAATAGTAAATATCAAATAAAGACGCTAAAAAAATACTAAAATTCTAGAGCAGTGGTCGTTATGAAGAGAACAAAACAAATCTCTTAATTACTTATATTTTTAAAAACAAAGCGACATGAGCCAGCTTTAATGGAAGCTTATTTTAATAAGCTAAGCGACATTGTTCAATGTTCCTATTAAAGTTTGGACAAAAGAAATGCACCTGAATGAAGCAGCCCAATTTGTAAGCTTGTTTCAAAAAACTTTAACTCTAACTAAAATCGCGTAACGCTGCAATAATAATTGATATTCAAGTTTAATTGACGTTATAATGGCAAAAAAAAAAGCCAAAACAAAGAAGAACCTCAACAAAAAACTCTTAAGAATTTTTAAGCAAATTTTTGTTTTGTTTCGCAGAATCTACAAAACACAAACTCACTTTCAATACAACAATACAAATACATACATACATACATTATTCTAATGTATAAACAAGACAATAGACGATAATGATGTTTGTAATAATCATTAACATAATAAAGTAAAACTATAACACAAAGCAGACGATGAAGATGAACTGGAAAAACAAGAGAGAAATAACAGAAATTCACAACAAATCAAATAAACCAATAGAATTGTATGAGATTTATGAATTGTTTGGCTATAAAATTGGCCAAGACGAGCTGAGAAGTTATTAGTTTGAAACAAACATTTCATCATCATACAACGAAAAGAACAATCAGGCAGGCAAACAAATCAACAAACAGCATTATGAAATTTGTAAGGATACGGACACAGAAAAAAGGATAATGGAGAATAATAAATGAAATTTAATTTGTGTTTTCATTTTTTTTTTTTTGTTTTGAATTTGCTCAGTTTGTGTGTATAGCCACTATTGCTGTGTGTTTGGGAGTAGCGGCCGCAGGCAGACCTTCTGCTAAATATTTGCCACCCAATTTTGCAGCTGTTGGAGCGGCTGGTTCCAGCCAATATCCTCATTATCATGCTGTCAGCGGTGGACGTGCTGCCCCTAGTGCAGGACATCAGTATGCTGCTGCTGCTTCAGCTCCCGTGCATGCTGCCTCTCAGTATGGCCATAATAGAGCAGCTGCTCAAATTCCCATTCTAAGAAATGACTACAGCAATGATGGCAATGGCAACTATAACTTTGGGTAAGTAAAGTTTAAAGCAAAAGTAATTGGAGTCTAAACTTTGGAGCTGTTATTCACACTAAAATGTTTAATAATCACCCCTATCGTGAATAAAAATTCCACATGAAATTTGTTCCCTTTTATTTTTTTTAACATTGAATTTTAATAGGAAAAATGTGAAAAGGGAACATATTTCAGGTGGAATTTTTATTCGCGATAGGGGTGATTATTAAAAGTTTTAAAGACATAATGTCCTTGTTATATCTGTTTTAAAAAATATTGACTGAATTAAAATGCCATTATGAGGAAAGAGATTTGTGGACACATGATAAAATCTGAGTTCATCCAAACCTCTTTTTTAATCTTTAAAAATGTCTCGATCAGTGAAGACGACTTTGAAATGTTTGTGGTTATTAAAGTTTTAGATCAGAAATCGCACAAATGACAATGACACTTATAAAATGGGCCAATAAGATATTGAAATCAGACTCAGAATTTACATGCAACAAAGTAAATTATTATAAAAAAAATTAAAAATTTTTAAAGTGCCACCAGTCTCTTTTTGTATTTAAACAATTATTTAATATTTAAACATCATTTAAATGAAACAACTAAATGTAATTAAAAATTCCTTAGTTTCGAAACCGGCAATGGCATTAAACGCGACGAAACTGGTCACTTCCAAGGCTCTTGGCCAGGCGGTTCTTTGAACGTTGCTGGCTCCTACTCATACACAGGTGATGATGGCAAACTCTATTCTGTAAACTACAAGGCTGATAGCAATGGTTTCCATGCCGTCGGTGATCATTTGCCTACTCCACCACCCATTCCCCGTGAAATTCAAGAGTAAGTAAACTTTTGTTTTTTGAAAAGAAAAAAACGCCTAAAATTAAATTTATTTTCACAATTTTCTTGAAGAACTTTGCATTTACATCAACACGGTGGCAGTCAGCGCGGCTCTGGTGCTTCTTATGCAGCACCCGCTAGCTATTCGTCAGGTGGCCATCATGCTCCCGCTGGAAACTATGCTGCCGCTAGCCATCATGCTGCTTCTCATGTGCGTGCTCCCCATGCCAACTATTTGCCCCCCCAACAAGGCCAAGGTTATAACTATGGCAGACAACATTAATTTAAGTATACCTTTTTGACACCACCCCTCGCCTACCTTCCTTCTCACTACCGTCTTAGTATTGATGTTAATAAAACGTAAATAAATTTGTGTATAATACTCGTAAAAAAAGTTTTTGATTTTATTTTGAATTTTTTTGTTTGTTTGTTTGTTTGTTTGTTAGGAGTTTCCCAAAATCCTTTAACGCCTACGAAAAATAATGGAACTTATTGAAAAACTTTTTAAATATAGATTTCCATGTGGTATTATTAAAGAGTGAGAAGGTGTAGCTATTTTTAGCACACATCAAATTCATTCCAGGACATACAGCCAAACTCATGAACTCTAGTTATCATTTGAGCAAAAACATAAAGGGAATTTTAAAAGAGAGAGAAGGAAGATGTTTTTTCCAACCAGAAAACAAACAAAAAACTTTAAAAATCTTTCCCTTCCAAATGCACTAGTTTGTTGTTGTGAATAAGGCTTTTTGTCTGCCTTTTACCAGTCTATAAAGGAATCAAAAGAGAATTAAATAAAAGTTTAAAAGTTTTACAATTTCATAAAGAGCCAACAAATTCCATTGTTTTGTTTGCAAACAAAAAAGCTGCCTCAATTATTTGTATATCCCCCCAAAAAAAAAAGGACTAGTTTTGATTTTAAATATTTAAGGAGGATTTGCAAAAAGTAAGAAAAAGAGTTTAAATTAAATTTGCATAAACAGGGAGTAACAAATGCAATTATTAAGGTCTGTTACAAAAATGTTCAAGTTAATCAAATGAAGAGTAATCAAAGCAAGAAGAAAGTAAAATTTAAATATAAGACAATAATGAATTTAAAGGAACTAAAGGCAAATAATTAAAAACTAAACTAGACAAAATCAAGTTCAAAAATGAAACGATCGCAAAATAACAAAAGCAAACAGAAAGAAAAATAAAATAGAATTCTGAGCCATTTTATTTTTATTTTTAAAATTCTAGAGTAAAAAAGAATTATTCGTTACGAATTTAAAATTTTTCTAAAATTTATGAAATTTTAAAAATTTCTTTTATTTTTTAAATATTTTAATGCAAAAAGAAAGAAAAATAAAACAAAATTGTGAGCCATTTTATTTTTAAAATTCTAGAGTAAAAAAGAATTATTCGTTACGAATTTAAAATTTTTCTAAAACACTAAAATTTTAATAATTTCATTTATATTTTAAATATTTTAATGATAAAAGAAAGAAAAATAAAATAAAATTGTGAGCCATTTTATTTTGATTTTTAAAATTCTAGAGTAAAAAAGAATTATTCGTGCCGAATTTAAAATTTTTCTAAAATTTATGAAATTTTAAAAATTTCTTTTATTTTTTAAATATTTTACTGCAAAAAGAAAGAAAAATAAAATAAAATTGTGAGCCATTTTATTTTGATTTTTAAAATTCTAGAGTAAAAAAGAATTATTCGTGCCGAATTTAAAATTTTTCTAAAATTTATGAAATTTTAATAATTTCTTTTATTTTTTAAATATTTTAATGTAAAAAGAAAGAAAAATTAAATAAAATTCTGACCCATTTCATTTTTTTTTAAAAATCTAGAGTAAAAAAAAGAATTATTCGTTTCGAATTTAAAATTTTTCTAAAATTTATGAAATTTTAAAAATTTCTTTTATTTTTTAAATATTTTAATGCAAAAAGAAAGAAAAATAAAATAAAATAAAATTCTGAGCCATTTTATTTTTATTTTTAAAATTCTAGAGTAAAAAAGAATTATTCGTGCCGAATTTAAAATTTTTCAAAAATTTATGAAAAATCAATTAAAATCAATTAAAAATAAAAATAAAATAATTCTTTTTTACTCTAGAATTTTAAAAATAAAAATAAAATGGCTCAGAATTTTATTTTATTTTTAAAATTCTAGAGTAAAAAAAATTATTCGTTCCGAATTTAAAATTTTTCAAAAATTTATGAAATTTTAAAAATTTCTTTTATTTTTTAAGTTTTAGTTTCCTTAAATATCAAGCAATTTATTTCAACATTTTCACAATCTCAGCCGCAAATTCTTCCTGTTCATTCATTTGTCTTTTTTTCGTACTATCTTTGCACTTTTGCATAGAATCTTATTTAATTCCTGGAAATCCTTTTTAGAAAATTTATTACTTGTTTAAGGTGGAAACCAACAAAACCAAAGACACTGGCTCTGGAAACTGACAACTTTCTGCTGCCAAAAAAAACACCCATATATTTAATAATACAACAAAGACTTTTCAAGATTTAAGCTGCAAAAAACGTCTACATTAAATTGTCTACAATAGGAAAACGTAACAACCCCATTACAAACATAAAACCATCTAATGATTTTGTTGCTTTTAATTTATGCGTTACATGTTTTGAAGAATGCAACCAATGAAAAAAAACCGAAATTTTTAATTAAACTGTTGTGTTCAAAGCAAAAGGGGAAATCCCTTTTTCTCATAATTTATATGCAATTATTGACCCTTGAGCTGTAATTTTAATAAATTTAATTTCAAAGCTGTTTACACTACCACCTCCTTTCTATTTAAATAAGTTGCCTTAAAAATGTCCTTGATAAATTGATGATGTTGTGAAGTGTAAGAAATATGAAAAAAAAATCTATTAAAAATGAAAAGAAAATGGCAGTCGTATTTTGTGAAACTTGCATAGAAAAGAAAATAAAAAATAATTTATGAAAAACGTTTTATTATAACAAAGGAAATTGACTTAAGTTAAACAGCGGGTGGTGATTTCACTTTTAAAGAAAAGTGAAATTTTGTATTAACGGAAATATTTATAAAATATTTAAATTTGTGCAATATATAAAAAATATATAATTTAAGGCAATTATTATCCAACCACTTCTTAATAATATAGCTGGGATGTTGTTTTCATTACAAAGTATGTTAATCTGTTATAGCATGTCATTACCAAGCTAGTAATGACATACAATATCATTACATTTAATTAAACAACTAAATGGCGTAAACTAATAATCAATTGCTGTCACATTGGCATTTATTATCCCCTGCATTCACTCCATGGCCTCATGCTAAATTACAATTAATATTTATTAACAAATTTATGTCGTCAATGAAACTAACAAACAGACAACTATAACCATAGGGACTGTTCCCCGAATTTTATTACACATATTTTACTATTCACACATTCTATTCATTAAGCGAGTACGAGTATGTGCTGGCTAAATAACCATTAAGGATACAAAAAAAAGGGATACAATGAATAAATATACATATGGATTAGTAAAATGTTATGCGTGTTACTCAACCATCAATATTAGGAAGGCATAAATTTTCATTGTAGGGTTCGAAATGTCAGGAAGACTACTTTTTTTTTAACTGTAATGACAAACAATGGAGACTAAATCAAACAGAGACAATTTTAACAAATGTACTTTAAAAAGGTATCCAAATACACCGAATCCTAAAATTGTTCGTTGAAACAAATGGTTACTTACTTCATTTTTGAAGTAAGTAATCATTTCTTTTTAGCACTTAATTTGCTAAGCTGTAGTGAGACTCATTTTATTAAGATTAAACTAACACAAAAATAATAAAATTTTTTCTAAACTCCCAAAAATAAACAAAAGTAACCGATTCTTTCAAAAGTAACCATTTATTTTTAAACAGTTAATCGTGAAATTTAGTTGTTTTTAACCAATAAGACAAATATTAATTTAAAAAAAAAAATCAGGAAACTTTTAAAAAGTAACCGAGTATTTTTTTAAGTAACCATATAAATTTAAGCATTATTTACAAACAAATTTTGAGAAGGTTCCCGAAAGCTAAATCAGGAAACTTTTAAAAAGTCGCCGAGTATTTTTTAAGTAAAATAAAATAAACAATGGTAACCGAGTCTTTCAAAAGTAACCATTTGGTTTTAAAAAAATTAATCGTGAAATTTAGTAGTTGTTAACCAATAAGACAAATATTAATTTAAAAAATAAAATTAGAAAACTTTTAAAAAATAAGCGAGTGTTTTTTAAGTAAAATAAAATAAACAAAGGTAACCGAGTCTTTTAAAAGTAACCATTTGTTTTTAAAAAATTTATCTTGTAATTTTGTTGTTTTTAACCAATAAGACAAATATTAATTTAAAAAATAAAATTAGAAAACTTTTAAAAAGTAACCGAGTATTTTTTAAGTAAAATAAAATAAACAAAGGTAACCGAGTCTTTTAAAAGTAACCATTTGTTTTTAACCAGTTAATCGTGAAATTTAGTTGTTTTTAACCAATAAGACAAATATTAATATAAAAAAATGAGGAAACTTTTAAAAAGTAACCGAGTATTTTTTAAGTAACCATATAAATTTAAGCATTATTTACAAACAAATTTTTTAGATGGTTTTCTAAAGCTAAATCTATGACGAAAAATAAAAAATGAAAGCTAAAAATACAACAAATAAACAAAGGTAACCGAGTTCTTGAGAAGTAATCATTTAGTTTTGAGTCTAATCTTTATTGTAATGAATTTTAAAGTCTTATTTCCCAGCAAGCCATATCAGTTCGAAAAGAGTCTATTCTGACACCTTTTCAGGAGCGTTCATGCTCTTTATGAGCCCAAAAAACAATCATTATTGCTCCGAAAACCTTCAGAAAATAGGGTCATTACATTCGAAAATGGTCCTTCTGAAAGAGCTTTTAGATAATGTCAGAAAAGAGCCTTTTATGAGGGTTTTTGGGGCTCTGAAAGAGCTTTTACACCATGTCAAAAAAGAGTCATTGCAATTTTAAATACAACAAATTTAAAGATCGCATTTATTATTTTTTTTTAATTGTTTTTACTGAAACAAAAAGGGAATTCATTTACAAATAAACTAAATTAGAAATGGAAAAAAATTAAATAAAATTGTATATACAGTAAAAAAATGGAATTCATTTAAATAAAATATATAAAAATTGAAAAGAAAATTAATTTTTTAAGCAAATTTTACTTTCGCTCCGAAAATGTTTTTTAGTTGGACTCTTTTCTGATTCCTTTTTCGGAGCGCTCTTAGAATGGTATGCTGGGTTTCAGCTTAAACTAATACATATATAACAGAATTTTGTCAACTTTAGAGTAAATACAGAAAAGTAATCGAGTCTTTAAAGGTAACCAATTGATTTGTAGCCAGTCAGTTGCCAGTCAGCAGAAAACTTGAATGTAAATAAGAGAAATTCAAACAGTTAAACAAACCCGTAAATACTGGTACCTAAACAAATTTGTGCCGCTCACTGCTTTAAATAGTATCTAATAGTATGTACGCCTTGAAAATCGTTTAACACTCCACACTTTGCAAATTGTATGTTAATGTCAAATTTATATAAAAAGTTTTTAAATTGTTTATAGAAGAAAATTTAACATTACTTCTAAATGTCAAGAAACTATGTAGTTTAATAATGTATGCTTGTAAATAATTCTATTTATAATTCAATGTTATAAATTTATAAGCACGCATGTTTGTTGGACCAACAACAAGAAATCGAAGCACTTTGCATGGAAAGCAAAATAAGGAAAACTATCATATATTAATGTTAACACGCAATACAACTCTGGAAGAGTTGGCAGGAAAACCCCCTTAAATAAACTTAACCAAACAAGAAAGCAAAACAACAACAACAACAAAAAACTGTAACAACAAATTCCAATAAACTAATTTGCACACGAAAATTACTTCATGAAAAAATAATTCTATATAAATTCAAAATAACAGCAATAATAAAAAATACATACAAATAAATAAAACAAATACCATGGAAATGCGTGAATAAATTGTGAAAAACACAACAACTGATGACTGAAAGTGTAAAAGTAAGTAAGGAAGTAAGAGAGAGAGAGAGAAAATCTATCACACGAACATCTCAATAGCAACAAGACAAGCAGGCTGGAGGGTTGCCTGGCACACAAGTGCCAAGAGTTTGAAACAGGAGGTTGTATATAACTGGATAATAAAGTACTAGGGGGATTTACATTTACACTTACATTACACATTATTCAGTAATAAATTTATATGCCGACTTAATTTTTTATTAATAAACACATGTTTTTACATTAGTGGGTCCCTCTCTGCCTCTTTTTCCTTATTTTTAAAGGATATTCTTAGAACTGCTGTTTTCTTACACTCCATTATGATTATAAATCATTTTTTTCCCCATAAATACCCCTACAAATAATACAAGAAATTATGATTTACAGTCCCCGTATGCTAAAATTGCATATCATTTCATTACATTCATTTCTATAAATTTTATTTTCTGTTCTGTTTTTTTTATTTCAATTTTGTATACAATATGAATGGCAACTAAATAAAAAGCATCAAATTATAGACATTTTTTCTAGATTCATTTCTTTTTCTTTCTCTTCTTTTCTGTGCAGCTTGTACTCAAAGGACCTTTTTTTAACAGATTACATACATTACACAGCTCGTACATGCCCATAAATAAACTTTAAATAAACTTAAGCAAAAAAAAAAACAAAAACAAATGCAAATACTAAAAGTATGAAATCAAATATATTTATTTATTCAAACATCTTAAGGAAAAACCTTAAGTCAGCAAATCATAAAGTTATTTGATAACTTACTAAGTAAATAAATCATAAACAAATTTTTGAATTAATGCCAACTGTTAAGCACAGGAGAAGAACACGAAAAATGTGTCTTAAGCTGGTTATATATAGTTGAAGGACTTGGGGACTCATGAATCATGGAAGTATATATAGAAAGTATTTTAATGGAATTCAATCGTCTTATTTCAGATATAAATAATCAGCAAAAGTGCCATAAAAAGTGTTAAAATTATTGCCTTTACTTAAAATGCTCCTTTAGTTAAAGCTTTAATCATTTCTAATTTTACTTTGAAAGTTCAAATTTAATAAGAAGCAAAGAAATATTTTAATGGAATTAATTATAAGAATAATTAAAAGCTTATATTATTGTAGATTAAAAGCTGTTTTCAACAAATTAAATTTAAGCTTTAAGTAAACGTTTGCTGCAGAACAATTTGAGCTAAATTAGTAGAGTCTGGCCGAAATCGGATATTTTTAGGCCGAAACTGAACCGAAACTAATATTCAGCCAAAAAATCGTTATTCGGCCTAGTCCCAAACAAACCGAAATATTGGTGTTCGGCCAATTTTTGGCTTAATTCGAAACCGAATACTCGGCCTGACTCTGCCAAAATGTTGCTGAAAATTGCCTTCCATCACTTAATGCTGCTGTAACTTTGAAAATAATCCTGTTGTTTTTCCAAACTGTTCTTTTTCTTTTCTACTTATTGAAAATGCAAGTTTGTTATGAGGCACGCTCTAACTTCTTATTCAAAGAATTTTCTTCAAATAATAAATCCTAATTCCCTAAAATAGATTTGCCACATATTTCTAGTGTCAGTGATTTGTAATTATTTGTACGAAAACCTTTTAACCCAAAGATCATTTTTCTAAACTGTACATTGTATTTCACTACTTTTCCGCAAGTCACTATGGACCTTTTAAGACCCTCCTGCCCTACACTGCAGAGTAACTATTTCTCGTTGTCACTGTCAATTGCGCAAACAATACTCGCTGGCTCGTCTACTTACAATCATTAATTTGGCTCTTACTCTCCAAGTGAGGAACGGACGGACGGATGGATGGATGGATGGATGGACGAATGGATGGATGGTTGTCTGTAAAAAGTTAAACAAAAGCCAAGCAAAACTGTGGTCAAACCCATTTTCCGCACAATTGTTTTGTATTTGCCATTGTCAACGATTTTGATGGCTCATGCTTTTCATTATGTCAAATCATTACTCATGTTTTTATGCTCGTCCACACTCTGCTCTATCTACCCTCTACTTATCCTAATGCATTGTGCGGAAATTGTAAGTGTCTAAGTAATGTCTCGTAAGTATGTTCGTATATACAAAGTATGTACATACATGCAGGATTGTCTCAAAATTGATGCTGAGACATCAATATAAAAACTTTAACAACAATGGGGAAACACAGTAGCAAGTCAACACACAATTTATATATGTTAGCAAATGGTCAATACGAGTATGTATGGAAAATTGTTGAATTACGCTAAAAAAAATGTGTACTTAAAATGCAGCACAATACAAGTTTGAAAATATTTTTCCGATCCTTTCTTTCTTTTGAAAATATAACGGGAAAGGAAAATTGTGGTTATAGGGGACTTATTTATGGGACTCTCAATCGGGAAATAAATAAGGAAGACCTAAAGATCATTTATCAGCCTTTAAATGTTGGGCTCATATAAAGGCCGAAACTTAAAAATACGAATAAAACTCCACAAGGATATTGTTAAGGATATAATTTTTTTGATTTATTTGATTATTATTTTGAGAGATTTTTAAAATTCGCGAGTTTAAAAAAAATAAACTTTGCTCATGAAGTAAATTATAATTATCGTCTTCTAAATTATTATCTTCTATTATACTGAGAGAATTTTAAAATTCGCGAGTTAAAAAAAAATAAACTTTGCTTATGTAATAAATTATAATTATCGTCTGCTAAATTATTATCTTCTATTTTATTGACAGATTTTTAAAATTCGCGAATTAAAAAAAATTAAATTCACTCGTGAAATAATTGAAGGCGGCAATAATCAGTCTTCTAAATTATTCGGATCATCATAAATAAAAAATCCGCGGGAGTTTGTTTTCCTTTTTATTTTTTTACATTGAATTTGAATAGGAAAAATGGGAAAAGAGAAAAAACGGAATTTTTATTCATGGTTGGGCTGATTATCGTCTATTATTTTGACAGATTTTTAAAATTCGCGAATTAAAAAATTAAATTCACTCGCGAAATATTTGAAGGCGGCAATAATCAGTCTTCTAAATTATTCGGCCGCCGGAGTTTTTTTTCTTTTTATTTTTTTAACATTGAATTTGCATAAGAAAAATGTGAAAAGAGAAAAAACTTCCGCGTAATTTGTATTCCTGATTGGGCTGATTATCGTCTATTCTTTTGAGAGATTTTTAAAATTCGCGAATAAAAAAAAAATTTAATTCGCTCGAAAATAATTAAAAACGACAATAATCAGTCTTCTAAATAAATTAAAATTTAATAAGAATTAAAATCACTTGCTTGAAGCTTTCTTTTTAATACCTTTTAGTATAATTCGTGAAACAAATCTTATTTGCCACTTTTCTACACTTTAATGCCCCTATTGCGGTTCACAACTTTTTTAATAATTTGGTCGTCTTTCATAAATCGGTATTGCCATTCACAACTTAAATGTAGTAGAGTTAATGTAGAGTTAAAGTCGGGTTGACTGACAGACGACCAAACTTAGTTGAGTTGAGAACGGCAATAGGGGCATAAATTACTTTCAATCGCCAACGAATTGAAATTATTAATAAATTATCAACAAATCATTTATCTGTTGTTTTTATGATTTCCAATTTAATTCGTGAGAGCTAATTTTTCTAAATTTGCATTCTTTAAATAAATTTATTAAATTGGCGAATATTAAAAAAATATTTACTCAATTTAAATTCACGATATTGAAAGCGAGTACTGTAAATATGCTAAAAAAAATTACTTTAGCATCCTTGTTCAAAAGTTTTCTTAGTGCTCGTTTACATTAAGAGATTTTTGTCGTTACTTTTTTAAAATTGCATTTGCCTTTACATTGTACAATTTTTGTTGCAGCGATTTCTAGTGGATGCAAACATGTGTCCATATTTTTCTGCACGTTTAAAACTACGAATGAGAGAACAAAGCGATCTATATCATAGTGTACACGGAAACTTATCAACTTTTGAAGGTTTTTGCCTAACTATTTAAAATCAATATGTTTGTTGGCTTTAAAAACTTGGAAAATTGCATTTCAATAATAACTTTCCCTAAATCTCAATTATATGATTTGATTAAATGATAAAAAAACTTTTATTATAAGCAGTGACTTTATCAGTTTTGGATGTTTTTATTTATATTTATATAACTGAAAAGGTTTCCATTAAGTAACTTTACCTCAGTTCGTTTAAATTTGTATGATTTTTCCCTAAAATTTATTAACATGCAATAACCTAATAAGACCTTTTTTAGATTATTTTTATTAAATTCTAAAAATCATGTTAAATTTAGATTTTTTTCTACTAGGCCCAGACCAAATTGCGTGTTTGATATGAAAACCTTAAATAAGTGATATAAATTATGAATAAATTTCATTTACCAAACTAATCTCTTTGAGGGAGGGTCGTTGCAAATTATTATTTCTTTTTAAAAAGAAAAACAAGTAAGAGTGCTATATTCGATTATGCCGAATCTTATATACCCTCCACCTTTGTTGTGGATGCATAATTATATTATATTAATACACTTTGTTTGATAGTTTTTTTGATGAAATTTTCAGAGGTTGTCTCGGATTTTTGCTCATATCTACGTTATTTATAGACGGATTTTGCTGATTTTAAATAGCAAACTTCTCGAAAGCATGCCTGACAGAATTATTGAAGATTTGGATCCCAAAGATGTCTGGGGACTTCAGATAATTGATTTCAACAAACCGACAGACAGACGGACATGGCTTAATAGACTCCGCTATCTATAAGGATTCAGAATATACAGTTTAACCTTGGTATAACGAATCTTCAGGGGATTAGAAAAAAAAAACTTTATATCGAATAATTCGTTACAATGAGGTTCGTTATATCGAGGTGAAGTTGCACTTCTATTTGTTATAACGAAGTAATAAAAAATTTTGTATATTAATCATTATCTGCTTAGCATGTTATAGCGAACGATTTCCGCTAATAACACACACTTGGCAACAATAAATTTTTCTTCAAATATTTCAGCCGTTAGTCTAATGCATGTTGCTGTCGCCTACGACTGTAGGTTTGCTGGAGACGTTGTCGTTGCAAACACAATAATTTTGTGTGGAAATCGTTATGCAAAGGTTATAAGTTGACAAAATTCGTCAAATAGAGGTAAATAATTCTTTCTATTTCGTTAGTCTGCAGTGAATAAAAATTTGTTATAACGAGGCTATTGGCAAATGCATTCGTAATAGAGAGGTTTATTTTGTAATGAATCTTTTGGAGCGTTAAATCGAGGAATTCGTTTTAGTGAGGGTCGTTATATCAAGGTTTGACTGTATATATATATTGTAGAAATTACAAACGGAATGACAAACTTATATATACCCTTCTGATGAAGGTGCAGGGTATAAAAAAGAAACAAACAAAATCTAATCAGTTCGTTATCAAATACAGTGGGTGGCCAAATTATTAGTTACACATGCAAAATTGTTTAGTTTGAAGCCGTATCACATTTTAAAATAGTGGAAATTTATTCTTTTTATTTGTTCTTTTAGGTAAATTAAGTGTTTCTAATTCAATTAAAAATAAATTCTTTTGTTTTAAAAATATCTATTTGAGGAAAATAAATATTACAAAATTTTTTGAAAAAAAAAATCTTAATATTTCGTAGAACCTTCTTTGGCATCAATTACAGCTTGCACCCTTTTTGGCATGCTCTGAATGCATTTTTGAACATTTTCTTTTAGTTGTTCGTCGTGATGCCAGACTTTAATCAATTTAATCAAAATTGCATAATTCACAGTTCAGAGCAGAATGACAGGTAATGATCTACAACTGCACTCTAATGTCATTAATCATTGTTGACACTGCACAAAATATTTAACAGTATTACCAGAATTATAATACGAAAACATCTGGTACAAGAGTGTAATAAGTGTAACTAATAATTTGGCCACCCACTGTACGTAAAAGAGAGCAAGAAGTAAAGGTGTAAATGAAAAAAAGTACTTTAAAAATAAACAAAGTAACAGGTATTTTTATCATTAAGTTACAGGGGGAAAAACATAAAAATAAAAATTCTATATTTCCTAAGAATTAATATTACTTATACCCTCCGCAGTTCCGTAAACTTAATATTATTACTCATACTCTAGAAAACCTGAGTTTTAGTTTGCTCTTCATTCGGCCAAAACATTTACCCCCTTATTCATAAAACTTGTCAAAGATTTACAACAGGCTTATAAAGCAAATTTTGTATGGATATTTGCTTTATAAGCGTGTTATAAACCCTTGATAAGTTTTTATGAATTAGACTGTTACTGCCGTATTTATAAAAAAATTAAAGTAGACTTCAAATGTACTTTAAGAAAATTTTGTATGAAAATTTTTTCTAAAAGCATACTTCAAGTCTACTTTATTTTTTATAAATATGGCAGTTAGAATTTATCTATATCCTTCAGCTAAAATTTTAATAAACTAAATGACCTATAAATTCTTTTAAAAACTTCTAAAAATTGTTTAATCTCTTTAAACTTTAAAGCACTAGTGTTCTATATAAAACGTATGTAAGTAGCAGTAGACTTGTAATTTAATTAAGATAATGTTAATTAACTTAATTTTCCCAAAATGTAACAAATTGTATGTAAATTGTGATAAATATTCTTAAAGATTTCTTTATGCCGGCATATGAAATATAACTTAGAGTATGTGTTAAACACAACGTCAAACAAATTAAAATAATAAAAATAATAATGACTACGTGCCAGAAAGATGTAATAATTATGCCTAAATATCTATCTATCTTGGTTGTTTGAATATTTTGCTCGCAGTTATAAGAAGTACGAGTACATTTTGTTATTAATTAAACGAAACTTTGCATAACAATTTGGGGGAGGATGATGAAATAAATGGAGAGGGTTTTACGAAAGACAAGAACATTACAAGACAAGAGAGTTATAAATAATGCAACGGATTAACTTGTTAAGAAATTAAAATTATAAACATTAAGGCCAGACACAGACAGTCATATTGTAGACATTAGAGGTCTGCATGTGTGCGATTAAACGACACATGAATTCACACATCAAACTAGCAAGTAGTGTGTTGTGTGTGATTTAAGAATCACACAAAATTTATTGTGTGTAAGAAATAGCATATTGTGCAAAGCGTTCAATTCATTATGTGAGTGTTGTGAGAGAAATATTTGATTCAACTGTAAATAACAAATATGCTGTTTTACACGAGTAAATACAATTGTATTTATAAAAATCCAAACTAAAGAAAAAACCCCAATTTTAACAAAGTAAAAAACACAACAAACACACAAATGAATTGTGTGATTTTTAACTTCACACAGGTTTTTTTATTGTGAGATGTATGAATTTGAGTTTATCAAGCAATACAATATAATTGAGACGCACACACAATTAGTGTTAGTGTATGTGTTTTACTTTTTCATGAACGGTGTTGTGTTGATCTTTCATTTAAAATGATTGAACGTGAATGACAAGCTCTCATTTGTTTTACACATTTGAATTGAAAATCAAATACACACACAACACTCATTTGGCTGCCAAATACATGTCTACTAGACATGCAATTTAAAATTATTCCACAGCAAAATTAAACATTCAAAGACTTTAATGGCATCAGCAGAAATGGCAGTAAGTCTGTGTGTCTTTTAAGTTCCTAGCTTTCATTTTTACCATCTATCACAAACTGTGATCTCCCTAATAACAAGAAATATGTTAAGACTTGTCTAAGACTTCTTTAAAGAAATAAAACATTGTATTTTGTATACAAGCAAAATTAATTTCACTTTCAAAGAGTTGTGCAGTAGATCTTTTGTTAAAGATAAATTCGTGTATTTAAACGTATATATACAATAATTAAGCAACACTTTTTCCATGTTCCTAAAAAGACAATAAAACAAGAGGAAAATCCAAAATACACAAGACAAGAAAAACAGCACATTGCTAAGTATTTAACAAAAATGCTTAAGACATTTACACGATTTGTATGTCGTTCTTACTAACTCCAACAACATGGAAAGAAACACTTAAGTTTTATTAGGAGAAGCAAAAAATAAATAAAAATGAAGTAGAAACAAACAGGAAAACGTCAGAACAATTCGACCACACCATAAATCTAGCAAAATGAGTGAAGCTGTCAAGGGATTAGGCAGCGAAAAGAAAACTGTATAAGAAACTGCAACTGCTTGAAAAGAAACTTGACAGCCTGCACAAAAAGCACAAACAGGATGTAATACAACTCCAAACACGCAAACCTTTAAAGTAAATAAAAACAGCAAAAAAAATTATGTACTTATATGGAGAAATATTAACATAAACTTTTACACAAACGCCAAAATGACAGGTAATCCAATCACAAACCCTCAACTAACTCTATATATTTTTTTTTAGAAATGTAAGTGAAAAAGACGACTATAAACAAGGCTCGTAGTTCTCTAGTTAGTAGTGGCAAAAGGCTACAAGAATCTAGTCAATCACTTAAAGTGGCTGTGGGTTTGAAACTAATTGAAGGTGATATGAAACCCATAAAAAATGATGGTTAAGAAGACGAAACAAGACTACTATATATAGCACTTGGTTAAGAACATGTAACTGTGATATGAACATTAGCTAAGAAACTCCAGTAAAATGTTTTGCTTGTTTGGCTGTTGCAGCTGAAAGTGATAAATGTATTGATGTCTTACTGGGCGCTTTACGAGACTTTATGTAGAAGAATGATAACTGATAATGATGTGTAAAGTAGTGGTAATAAAAAAAAAACAAAAAAAAGAAGTTAAAATGCTGTGAATGGCAATGGCGAATTTTAAATAATCTTCATGTAACATTTGAATTATAAGCAGCGGTCAATATTGATAACTATTCTTATATTTTTTAAACTATTGTACACATTAAACAACAAATGCTTGGTTTTCACTATGTACGAAAACGGGTTGTCATATGGCGTCATCTATGTTTGCAATCATGTTTATCATGATTGATGACGCCATATGACAACCCGTTTTCATACAATTGCCAACAATTTGGACAATTTGACAACAAAAATCATATAGTGAAAACATAGTGAAAACGCGGCCAAACAAAGTTTACAAACAATAAAAATATTGAAAATTATTTTTATGACGGTTTATAAGTTTTTTTTTCTACTAAACCGAAGCAAATATTCTAGGTGATTCTAATTTAAGAGGTGTGCATGATTTACACCAGTGAAGGGCTTGTATAGGAACAAAATTCTGTGTGCGCGACTTTGACACAAGTATACTATAACCTGTTTCGCTGTCTGATCTCGCTGCGCATTTTTTTGAGTACACTCAAAGCAAAATGCTTAATGAAGTATGGGAAAATGATTATTTTTTTATAGAAAACATGGATGGCGATGCACAATGCTTGATTTGTCATCGCATTTTAATTTTAATTTTGGCAACTGAAAAATTATTTCAGTGTACAATTATTGTCGATCGTTCTTTTTTTTGCTGCTTCCAACACTAGCACATATGTGTGAGTATGTGTGTGCCCGACACTGATTTACATTAACAAAACAAAAAAACATACATTGTATTTATATAATAAAAGCAAGCAAAACAATACTAACAATGCGGAAACTTTTGTCTCACATTTTGGTTCATAATTTATTTCCTATTAAACCAATAATGATAAATTTCAATACCAAACAACTTAGGACTTTGAGCAACTTGATAGATGAGTGTTAAAAATTTCTTTGTAGAATTTAGAAGATGAACGTGTTTTACACAGACAGCTAAGTCGATCTAGAGTTTCTTAGACATTTATATGAGTTTTATAGCACACAAACCTACACATATATATATACATATACATATATACGATGTGCTAGCTATTCCATTTACATTTATATTTCCCAAAAACTTTATGTTTTTTAAGTTAACTTATGATTTATTTAAAAAACAATATTATATTTCCTTTAGCATAAAAAGTTAAAAACATATTTGTGTTTTTTTTTTGTTTTGGTGCTTCTTAAACTGTCATAAAAATCTGTCAAAAAATTGTATTAAGGATTGATGATGTAACACAATTTTCAAGGATAATATATTAAAACAAAATAGAAGCTAAAATAGACACAAATTGTATATTGAAAATGATAAATTTTCAATTTTCTTAAAACAACACTTCATTTCCAATAAAATTCTTTGTTTAAATGTTATTTGTTAGAAAAGTCAACAACCAATAGAAGGAAATTTCGTTAAACAACAGACAATCTAAAAGTCAAATAAATTTATTTTAATTCCTTTACTTTACAGTGGAAGGGGCAAACAAGTGTTACAATAAAGAAAATAAAAACTGAATTTATAATCCTAAAGAAAAGTAAGTAAGTACTTGTTGTTTTAAAAGCTAAAACCATATCAAATTTCCCGCTAAATAAAATACATATAAATAAAACAAACAAACAAACAAATTTGTTAAGAAACATATTTATTTTGTTGCTAAAGCAGACATCAGCAGGCAGCTGGCAATTTACTATATTGAAAAAATTGTTTTACAAACAATCAACCAAAATTTCCTTTGAAGGTTTTAACAACACCTGACCACTGCCTTACACGTCAGCCAGTTTGGCCACAGTTTTACACATTCATAAGGCTTTCAAGCAATTTAATTTCCTTAGTTTCTAATAAAAAATGCTAAAATATGCGCATCTATTGCTTTTCAAATTACAAACATTTTATGAATACCCACACCTTTAAACATGTTTACATATACATACATACTGCTTTATACAACAGATTTACTAAAGGTTTTTATAAATTTCTATATTTATTGATCATTTTATAAACGTATGTAGTCGTATGTATTTTTGTAAAACTTTTTTTCGTTTAAGCCTGTATCGCTGACTGTTTTCGCCCTGTATGTAGTGTAATATTAAACTTGCTGTTGTTTGTTGCTGTTATACAATTAATCACTTAATTGGCCATTAAGGTGTAGCACCTGTGTTTCAAATACTTTAGATTCAATCGTTTAATAAAAATTACTTGTTGTGTTTTAACATTTAATTGGCTTCACTCCCCCTCAATTTGAGGCATTCATTCATTTCCATAATTGTTGGGTGGAAAATGCGTAGGAGAGTTTAGTAAGAACTTGATTTTGGAAAAAAATAAAATAATTTAGACATTCTAGTAGAAAAACTTTAAATATGCCTTTTCTCTTTCAATTAGGGTATTTTTTTATTTAAACTAGGCAGCAAAAACTAAGTTGTAAAAGATTTTTTTTTTTTAATTTTCCAGGTTTTGATGAAGCTGTCTTGAATTTTTGTTCATGACTTTTTTAATACTCAACCGATTTTTTTAATTTTAATAGGTCTTTGACAAACATTGATTTAGAGTTTCACCAGCAACTGTTAAAGAATTATAGTCCTATTACTCTTTATGTCAGCATCCAGTAACAAGGAAACAAAAATTAAATTCAAATGGTTTAAGTTTAAAAAATTAAAATTATTGATCTACAAAAACGTAGACGCAGCAAGAAAAGCAAAAACAAATTTGTAATAATAAAAGATTTCTAAATAATAATAAAGAATACACACACATTATAAACGCACGTAAATGTCGTTTTAACTCACAACACGTAAACAAAGAAATATGATAATTCTCGAATTCTATTTCTCAAAAAAAAAAAAAAAAAAAAAAAAAAAAAAAAAAAAAAAAAAACGTTGAGTTCAATAGATGATGTTTACAGATTGATCGTGGACACTGAAAATTGCTGATGACGCCCTTGGCAGGGTAGAAAATGCTTTCCAGTTTGCCAATTGTTCCAGTAATTTACAATAGTATTTTTGAAAATTCGAACTATTAGCCTGAATAAAAAAACTTTTCTCTTTAAAAAAATAAAATTTCATGTTTTCAAGTTAAATTTCAACAAAATATTGAATATTGGGAATAGTTTGAATTTAGTCTAAATTTTTAGAAAATTCACAACAATTAGAAATAATGCCAACAACAAATGATACAACTATAGCAACATATGCCGATGACACAGCGATTATGGCGTCGAAAGATTCTCCCCCCGAAGCTTCTAATGCACTGCAAAATTGTTTAAACCAAGTGGAAGAATGGTTAAATAAGTGGAAAATTAAAGTCAATACGGAAAAATCGGTTCAAGTCATATTCACTCTAAGAAAAATTGATTGTCCTCCAGTATCACATCACTTAGATAGAAGACTAACTTGGACAGAGCATATAAAAACAAAACGTCAACAATTAAACATTAAATCAAAAAAAAAAATGTTTCGGCTTTTAGAACCCAAATCAACTTTAACATTGGACAACAAAATACATACAAAACTATAATCAAACCAGTCTGGACCTACTGTATACAACTTTGGGGAACAGCTAGTAATTCAAACATAGAAATTCTCCAAAGATATCAGTCTAAAATATTAAGAATAATTACTGGCGCTACATGGTTTATGAACAATAAAAATATTCACCGTGATCTTGACACACCTACGGTTAAACAAGAAATTACCAAATTCTGTGATAGATATTTACAAAGACTTAGCAATCACTCAAACCTACTTGCCATTAATCTCTTAAATGATAGCGATGCAAAAAAAAAAAAGACTGAAAAGATATCACGTACTTGATCTTCCTTTTAGAAAGTAAGCTTTATATTTTACTGAACATTATATGTATATTTGCACAAGTTGTTGTTCTTTTTAATTGGTTATTTGTAAAATTTAAACGATTTGCTTAATGTTTCTTTAGAAAATAGATCGCAAATGAAAAGGAAATAAATAAAAAAAAAAGTTTTAACAACGTTCTCAAAATATTGAATATTGGGAATAGTATGAATTTAGTGTAAATTTTTAGAGTAGTTTCTTGGAAAATTCATGACAATTAGAAATAACTTTTTGGTACTAACAGAGCTATTTAAATTGTATATAATAACTGCAATATGTTTATTTGTAATAAATAATAATATTCAAATCAAAAACTTTGGTAGCGCATATTTATTTTTAATATTCAATATTGGCAATGCTAAACATAAAGTAGCGCCATCTTTTGTTTACTATTTAAACAAAAACATAATAAAAGCTTTCTTAAAAGCTTATTATAACATTATATCGCACACACTCTTTCAATCAAACCCACATATAAAACCGCACACACTAGCCCACAAATTCCCCCTCCCCAACCGCCACAAACAAAAACAATTACATGCAGTGATGGAAAAATGAAAAATTGAAATGGTACTGACCGTCAACAAAAAGAGTACTTTTTTCAAGATTTTGGTACTTTTTAGGAAACATATATTTTTATTCAAAAATAAAATTAAAAATCCATTTAAAAGTAATTCACAAATTATAAAAAAAAAACTATTATAACAACAAACTAAAAATTAATTAATTTTTATGTAAAAATAAATGTTTCAAAAATTTTTATTTGTTGTGGGTTAAGATAATAAACATCCTGCATTTTGTTAGTGTTAATGCCATGTCATTAATAGACCTTTCACCATTATGTTTGAAGTTTTCAAACTCATATGATAAACAAAAAATCTCAAACAAGAAATGAGAATTACAAAAATGTACGAAACATAAGAAATTAAAAAATGTATTAAAACACAAACAACAAACAACTTTAATTCTTTATGCATCTGTTTGCTTTTGTAAATTAGATCAAATAAAAACCATGAATAACGAATTTGTGCATTCCTTATGTTCTTATTTTGTCAATGATTATAAAAATAGTAACGCTGGATTTCTAAACAGGGAACAAAGCAAAACAAACAAAGAGTACTAAATATGATGTGGGGGTACTGTGGTATTTTTATTGTGAAAAAGTACTGAAAATAGTACAATAGTATTGAATTTTCCATCACTGATTACCGCATACAATACTCTCACCCCAACCCAGTATACACTACAGTACGCCAACAACACAACAACAAATAAAACTAACAAAAAACACTTATAAAATATAACTGTTAATATTATAACGGTGCTTTCCTCTTTAAGCTTTACAAGTATTTCCGTTATTCAAAAAAAAAATGTACAAAGAAGAAATAGAGAAAAACAGTTACAGCAGCAAACACCTAAAGACATATTTAATAAATAAAACTTTATTTTTTGCCTTATTACTTCAATACACAACTAACTAATTTCTATTGTTATACGGTTTGTAAAAAGGCTGAAGAGAGCAGAAGGACTATTATTATTTAAACACACAAAGACAAAGTAGGAAAGAGAGTCTTATAACAATAAATAAATATGATTTAATAAGCAAACCATAATTTCATTCATTCTTTCATTCATTCACTCTGGCAGTCAGTCAGTCATACAGCCATACAGATTTCGAATTTCAAAAGAATTTAAATTTGTTTATTTTCATACACTCACCTGCTTTTGCAAAGTATCCGCCAGCTCTTCCAAATATTCTTTACGTTCGAAACGTTCAAACTTAAAACTGTTGGAACGATAAAGCTCATTGTCATCACGACGACGATTTCGACACAGACGTCTTGTGATTATATTGCCACCACTGCCGCTTCTTTGTAATTTGATTTTTGTTGTATTTCATTTCAGAGGCATGAAGGTAGAATATGGTTGATGGTGGATGAAAAAAAAACAGAAAAAAACGAAATAAAATGTATAAATTTTGTATGATAATAATAATAAAGCGAACAAGAATTGCTTTTGCCAAAGGTAATAAAATTTGTAAAGGATTTACAAGCAGATCAGCAGCTGTCCACAGCCAGATTTATAACATTTCAATAATTATTCAAGGTCTATTCATGATTATTGCTATTTCTTTGTTAAAACATAATTGCATTGAAAGCTTTGTTTGCTTTGTGGTTTGTCCCAAATTAATTAATTTTGCGAAAAAGGAATATGAAATAAAAAAGTCAAAAAAAAAATGTTTTATTTATTATGTTTTGTTCCCCTATTTTAAAAGATAAAGTTGTTTTATCTGTTTGCAAAAAAACTGAATATTTAAATGAAAACACTCAACTTAACAGTTGTTCTATGTGTTGCTTCCGGTGTTAGAACTAACACCTTTATAACGTCATAATCCTCATCATCATCATCATCATCATCGTTATAAACAATATAACACATTAACATGTGCGAATGAAGGTTTCTATGTATTTATTTGTGTTTTTTTTTTTCTTAATTGTTGCTTGCCTTACACTTTTTTGTATTTTGTACCAAAAACATAAAAACTAACAACAACGAAAAAACTTCATTAATGTTGAATTTTTCCACCTACAAACCTTGTTTTTAACTCCTTAATTTGTTTTCAACACACATACGAGTACATACACATCTACGCACACACACACATATGTAGTTTCAAAGCTTGCATACATACATAAGTAAACAAATATTTATGTGCATTATTAGGGCGTTGCAAAAACTAAATGAGAGTTCCTCAAAATTCCCCTTTTCAGTTTCTGACAATTTTTCTCATATTTGTTCTAAAGAAATAATCATGGGTGTCATAGACACCAATATTGTCAGAATTGGTTTTAAAACCGATAAGAAATGCTTTGGTGTCATAGGGCACTGCTACACGTGCAATAAATATCGTGATACTAGAAATATCTTGATATTTACTGAACGTGTAGCAGTGCCCTATGACACCAAAGCATTTTTTCTTATCGGTTTTAAAACCAATTCCGAAAATATTGGTTTCTATGACACCCCTAAATATGTCATTTTGCCATCATATCAATGAATGGGCCTGAAATGGTGAATCAAAAATATTTAAAAAAAAAATTCACGTGCAATTTTTTATACTAACTGATTTTGAAATAAAATATCTGCTTAATATAAAATTTATTTCTAACTAGTTAGGCCTTCAAAATTTACACAAATTACAATGAATAGACTTTGATTTATTATTGAAATGTTGAAAATTTGTCTGCTGATCTTTTTGCATACAAATCTTCAAATGATATCAATGCCTTAAGCTATGTATACACGATCATCAGATATTACAACGTTGTCAGAGCTAACAATGTACTATCAATGTACTGACATTGAAAAATTGTTAGCAAAAGGTAAATTATCAGTTTAGACGACTGTAAGAAAATTAACAATTTCATTGGCAGACAATTGTAACACAATGAATTTATCTGTCAACCGAAATTGTTTTTTCCAAAATGTTATTAATGCACACTTGTTTGTTTGTTTGTTTATTTATGTATATACAGAGTTGCATTTAAAAATAATTTCTATGACAATGCTGCCATTGGCAGATGCATAAACTTTGCACATATGACAATAAAAAGTGTTTGACAATTGTCTTAAAACCATGACAAAATTGTGTGTTTACACGATTGTTAGATGTCTGACAATATTTTTGTCTTCCAATGTACAGAAAATGCTTTTTCTTACAACGTTGTAAGACAAAAATTTCAAGTTCACACGGTTGTTAGACATTTTCTGAACATTTTTCGGACAACGTTTTAATATCTGACGATCGTCTATACATAGCTTTAGTATCATTCAATTATAAATTGGCTGCCTATTTAAGCTAATCTAACCCAATATATAGCAATCAATGGCTTTCTTCTTCAACTATCCGCTTTCCAAAGAAAGTAACGCAAGTATATATAGGCATATTAATTGACTGAGTGTTACTTCTCTTAAAAAAAAAAAAAAACAATGAGAAATAAAACACGATTATTTCTAAGGGCGCGTTTTCACTATGTCATTGTTGTTGTCAAATTGTCCAAATTGTTGGCAATTGTATGAAAACGGGTTGTCATCAATAAATTTTCTTTTTTGCCATCATCATTGCAAACATAGATGACGCCATATGACAACCCGTTTTCATAAAATTGCCAACAATTTGGACAGTTTGACAACAATTTGACAACAAAAATGACACACTGAAAACGCGCCCTAACAATCTACAGCTTGTTTGAGAAGAAAAATCTACAGCTTGGACAGAACTATTTCAGCCAGCTGAATTTGGAAATTCTTTTTGGAATAAACACTTTTAACAAAGGCTTTTTTTAAATCCGTTTTATTCTATTTGGCTAGTTATTATTTTTGGGGCCATGCTAACCATGCATTAATGTTGTTTGCTTGAGTGCAGACTCATTTTTATGTAAAATGTTTGTAAGTATGAATGAAATTATATGAAAAGCTTCATACAAAACTTATGTATATTCCCATACAATTATGTTTGGCGATACAGTGGATTGTGGTTATAAAGTAAATAAAAATTTTAATTCATTTCAATTGGAGTCGTTAAATAATTCCTTAATTATTTTATTAAAAATATAATAAAATACGGTGGAAAATTGAGTTGCATATACAAACCCCGATAGAATAGGCGATAGAGTGCCGGACTATCAGTCAAAGGGTTGCGGTTTCGATTCCCGCCAAAGACTCTGGGTAGACGAGTCAGACATATGTAAACTAGTCAGACATTTGGTAGAGAATCTAAGGCATCGCAATGGACCATATTGGTGTCTGGGTGAGGGTGTGAGATGACTCACACCAGCCTTCCTACCTAACCTAAGCTGACAAACCCCTATGGGGACTTTTGACCACAGACAGTATATGTACTTCAGTTTCCTGTTTATAGTGACTCAATATTGTTGGTTAACATGGAATTTCATAACAGTAGCAATTTCCTATCCTTGTTGTAGTGCTTTCACTGTGATTTCGTTTATATTTATTGTTTTTTTTAGGGTGTGTGAAATATTTATATTTTCATTTTAACAGCAATCTTTGCCATTAGTTTTATTTCAGTTTTCATAATTTCTTAAGCGTGTAGAGAGTATGAATACAGGAATATGAATAAAACTCATACTAATACAACTAAGCAGAAATATATGGTTGTATATGTATCTATGTCTGCATATGTTTGTATAGATAAGCATAAATACATATGTAGACACATACGTATGCATATATATGTATGTATGTATGTATGTTTATGCTGTTTGTTAATGTTTATATTTATTTTAGAAGTGAGAAAAAGCAACAACAAAAAAACTAGGACAAACAGACATTCGTCTTTATTAAACATAGTGTCTGTGTTAGTAAATATATAGAAATGCTAAATAAATCCTTAAGCATCAGACATGCACACACACATTTCAATGTACATATATTTTAGACAAAGTCTTATTCTTTTCGCTTTAATAATATTGAAAGAATAAACATGTAATTTCAGCAGCAGGAGTTGTAGCAGCTGAAGGAGGATTCGTCGCATACACCTCCTGAAATTGTTTAATAAAAAGCAACAAAACATCAACAACAACAAAACAAAAAATTGAAAGGAAAACTACAACACGAGAGATAGTAGACCATAATAAATGAAGCTAAAATAGTGTTACCACACTATTGCCGGCAAGAAAAAGTTTTTCTGATTTAACGATAACAGTTGAGAGGGTGACTTGGATTGATAAGTAACTTGATGAAGTAGATTAGCAAAGGAATTTTAATTAGAGAAAGAATTAATTTAACCCATATCGAACTATGGTTGCGAAAACGCAACACTCACTTTAGGGATGTGTGATTCTCAGTTTGGCTACCTTTTTCTTAAACCCGATATGCAATATGTAAATTTGGTTAAATATATAAGCAACATGAATTGAGATTTTCCTCAGAAATGATTTTTTCATATTGAAATCAGATCACAAAAAAAAAAGGATTTTCCAACTTTTTTCGATTTTTTATGAATTGTTATAAAATGAGTAATAATATTTAATATATCGACGGACAAGCTGTGATAGTATGAAGATTATACATATATCTATGCATTTATATAAGATTTGGAACCAAAAAAAACACAACGCCTATTGTCCTGGTACAGGATAATGTGGGTATTGCGAAAACGCAACGCTAGTCCTAAACAAGGGCTGGCGCCACGCCCAGTGATTCAATTTGGACCAAATTTTTTCTTTTCTTAGTAGGACATAAATAAACATTTTCTAAAACTCTCTTCATTGTAACTCGATGGAATCTTAGGGCAGTCCGATATGGGTTAATGAAAGGCGTAGAGAAATATTACCTGGGGCCAAATTACCGCATTCGATATCGAATAAAATGTATCGTAGTTTTCTTATTTGAGATTATGGCATTCGATATCGAACAAGAAATTTAGTACATTTTATTATAATTTCGATATCGAAATTAGTTTTCGATCAGGAATACGGTAATTTGGTCCCTGGCTTGGGACAAAATTTAATTAAAAACTGGATTTGACATAATGTAATGTAAAGTGTTTCGTAAAAAATGTCGCAAAAACTACCAAAAATGCTTGTCTTTAAAGGAACAAGTGGATGTAATAGAAAAACTTAAAGGAGGATCAAGCGTAACTAGCTTAGCGAAGCAGCACAATGTTGCAAAGTCAACAATTTGTATTATCAACAAGAAACAAGAGAACATTTTAAATTGTGTTAACAATACATATTCTGGTCCTGGAATGCGGAAGACTTTAAAGTGTTCTAAACTTTGTAAAATGAAAAAAGCGCTGTACCGTTGGTTCTTAAAACAGTGACAAAAAAAAATTATCCTGTCAATGGACTGATGGTTAAAGAAAAAGCCAAATTTTTTCATGCAAAAATTAGAGAAACTCAAAACGATTTTATTGCGAGTAACGGAAGGTTGCAACGATTCAAGAAGCGGTATGGTGTGCGTTTTATTAAAATAAGTGGAGAAAAGTTATCTTTTCTAGAGCTGAACTTGTGAACACTTTCAAGAACAAGCTGCAAGACAAAATTAAAGAGCTAGGTCTGTCTTACAATCAAATTTATAATGCAGACGAATAGGGATTATTTTGGAAGCTGCTACCTGACCGAACATACGTATCATCTCAAGAAAAAATATACTCCTGCAAAAAAAAACGAAAAAACAGCGCGTTACTTTTCTTCTAACTAACGCAACAGGGGTACATAAAGTTAAGCCTCTTGTGATTAGAAAGGCTAAAAATCCTCGCTCTTCAAAACGCAACCGAAACGAATGATGTTTTTACCGGTGATGAAAGTGAAAGCGACGATACTATTCTGGAAATAGCACGGCCCAGAATAGAGCCTAGTGCAACAGTCAACATTTTCAATAAAGCTTTGGAATGGGCGGAAGATGAAAACATCAGTCAAGCAGATGTGACGTACTTAAACGTCTGCGAGAAAAGGCCGTGTTCAGCAATTTGCAAAAAAAGAAAATCCAGAAAAAGATAATCCACTTTTTTCAATAATTTTTATGTAAATTTTTTTTTTTAACAAAACACACAATTTAATAAAAAATATATGAATTTGATTTAAACTCTTGTCTAATTTATTTGGAAAATTTAAAGAATTACAACACCTTCGTAAACATGAACAACTTTGAAAACGTGTACACGCTAGGTTTTTAAGAGTTCACGTTACCGCGAGTCTACTGTATGGGGAGGGTGCCATTCATAAGAAGTCTGCAACACATTTAGAAATGCAAGTAATTTTATTAATTCATAAATAGGACAAGAATTGTTGTACGCTCTAAGAAAAAGTTGTAAACTTTTAAATCATGCAAGTTTTTTTTTTATTATAAATATTATTATTTATAGAAAATAGTTAATTACACAACTTTTAAACAAAATGTTTCTTTTTGTTGTAACTTATTAATTTAACCACCCTGTGTAACTGCGGTAAATACTTCATCATCATCACAGATGTAGATAAAGTAACAAATAGTTGTAACTATGGTGGCGATAAAACAAAATGAGAATAATAAAAATATAAAACTTTATTTAGAATTGCAACACTTAACTTCTGAATGAACAGCTTGTGGTCAAGTTAGGTTTTTGTTTATGTAGATCCAGCGAATTTCATTTTTTCACCAACTTTTTATGCAAGCCCAGTGTTTCATTCATTATTCGAGTATGTACTTGCATTCTTTAAGAAATGAAGTGCATAAATCTAAGCTAGTAACAGTTAGTAGGTAAGGTTGTTTTTTTTTAACAACACTTAAGTTTAAAAATATTTAGGCCACAAAGTAATGCAGAACAATGAAACCAGCAGTAACAACACCAAGTTAGAGTTGGCAGGGGTAGGTAGTTAGATAGTAAAAGGGATAAATAATAAAAAAAAAAAAAAGCTCTTCAAAAACTGCACCTTTTGTTGTGTGATTTTTAACATACTCACACAGACACACTCACATACACAATACCCCATTAACCCCATATGTGTACCTAAGAATAGATGTCATTTCGTATAAAAGAAAATAGTGAAAGAAAGTAGAAGCCTTTGACACTTGTAAACAAAATAAAAATAAGAAATTTAAAAAAAAACTAAACAACAAAATAATCATAATAAACACTTGAATAAAAACATAGAGAAAGGACAGACAGACAATAAAACATCCCTGCAAATAATATTGGACTACGTGATCCATTTTAGATGATATGGACTACTCACAACATGGTCCAATGTTATGCAGTCATGGACCATGTCATAGTTAAACAAGAGTTTGTAGTTAAACGACATGGTTTCGTGTTAACACGATTGCATATTGAGTTGTTGTTGTTGTTGTTTAAAACTAACCCTCGTGAGTACTCCATGGAGTAGTTTTGGGACTACTCCGATGGGTTATATGGTCCAGTCCTAGGACATCGCAATGTTAAATGGACCACCTTTTTTTCATATATTTGGAGTAGTTTTGGAGTACTCCTACTCCTCTTTGGACTAGTCTTTACATTCATGTATGGACTAGCCGCGTTATTTGCAGGGATACTATACACACACACACACACATACACTATTGGTCACAGTAAATATCTGTATGTATGCATGTATGTATTCGTATGTGAGCAAACCAAAGCAAAACGGAAGCTCTCTGTTTAACATACAAAGGATATGAACGAAACGTTATAAGGTTCATACTTTATTCTTTTGTTTGTTTACTTTTTTGAGTTTTTTTTTTGTGTAAATAAAGCCAAGCTAAGCAAAGCAGACCAACAAGACCAGGGAAAAGTAAAAGTCAAAAACTCTAAAGCAGGAGTGCCCAAAAGTTGCTTATGTAAGAGCAAACACCAATACATTTAAATAAAAACTAATTTTTATTCAGTATTTTTTGTTGTAAAAGCCAATACATACAAAGAAACAACACAACGGTATCATACGTTCAATAAAAACAAAATCTACATTGACGATCGCAGTCACCAATGTTTACCAGTAGAGCATACGAAGGTGTTGTTGCTTTGCGCTTGCGTGTATAGAGTAAAGTACGACAAAAAAAAACAAATAAGGCAAAGTTGTTTGTGTATTTCGTATTGCTAGTGCTGAGTGCTGTAATGAGTATACAAAATACACAGCCTATAGCTAAGAGTTTTTACAAATACAAAAGAGCACCAAGAGTATAGGGCTTGGGCACTTCTGCTCTAAAGAGATGATGATATGAGAGATGTTGTTGATGATGACGGGTAATGGCGATGATGGTTATTTACTCTAATGATACATGAATTTTTCTATTTCTTTTTGCTTTCCCTACTTTAACTTTAAATTCTTTTTTCTTCTTTTGAACAACAACTATTTTGTACTTACCCACATGGTTTGCAATGAGTCATCTGCAGATCCCAGTTCAAATGAAAGTTAAACATACGCAATTTGGCGACAGCACGTTGTCGTAAAGAAATATCCGGTGCTGCCGCCACTGTAACAGACGTTGTTGTTGTTGTTGTTTGTGTAGCTGCCAAATTGCCAGCGGCTGTGGCAGCTACTATGGCTGTTGATGTGGTTGTCGAGGTTGTCGTCGCCATACCCAATGTATTGGTTAGTTCGCGCGCTGTTGTGGGATTAGGATACATTAAGACGGTACCACTAGGTGCTGAACTGGCCATCATGCGTGTGGAACGATGATAACGATGATGATTAGATTCGTGGGACTCTTTGATTGTGTAAAAACCACCGGAAGACCTTTGATGGAAGAATAAATAAACAGAAATCAAGAGTACATCATTTTTTTTATAATAAAAACCAGAAATAAAATACATAAATTAAAGTAAAAATATTTATACATATTTTTAAACACTTCTAACTGCTTTTTAAAGGACACTCAATTTTTAAAATATGCTTCAAACGTTCTCTTAAATTATGTAAATTTAACGTGTGCTTTTATAAAGCAAAAATAAAACACAACAAAAGAACTTAAAACTGTGAATATCTTATTAACAAAGAGATAATGTGAAAATGAAAAACAAGTTTTACAAGAAAGGGAAGGATAATTTTCGTACGATGGTACATATGAGTGCCCAGCACTAGTCTAATGAAGTGAACATACATTATTTTACCATTTAAAATCCTTACTAGATAATGCAAGTCTTTGTTGGCTCCTAATAATCTTAGAATTTAACTATATTATAAACTTTCTCTTTCTTTAACACTATTTTACCCTCCACTGTTTAAAAACAAACAAAAATCTACACTTTAACTTATCAGCCATTATCTTGCACAGCTAATTTCAAATCTATTTATGCTCTGCTGCCAATTCTATGCCAACATACTCGTTCACACTGCTCAAAGTGCGGGTAATTATTTATGCGTTGACGTTTTAAACGTCTTAGACAGACTACTAAATCAAAATTTGCTCTTCTTCCTTCTCAAACTCTGAGGCAGACAACACGTGCTAAAAAAAAATGTAGAAAGTATGTTCATACATTCTTGAAATTCTCAGTGTAGACACTCAGTGTTACTTTTAATCTATTGTTATTACTCGTACACTAAACTAAAAACTCTGGCTAATAAATCATATTAGTTACAACAAAAACATAAACAGCCTACAAAACCTACAAAAATCAAACTTAAGCTATAAACTTTAACAAAGTTATTTCGAAGAGCTTGGTGTTTTTCTGGGTATTTAGGTTGTCAAGTGAAGAGAACAACCGCAAAATAGGGAGTACTAACGGGTCCGCCATCTAACGGTTTTTTTCAACTAGTGCTTATTTCGTCTGCTCATGTCTGATTTGACAGACAATCCTTCCGCTGAACGAATATGGTTGTGTACACGCTTAAACAACGCTGGGAAATATTGCGACATTACTTTGAAAATCATGGTAATGTTGCAGAATATGTGCGAAAATTGCGTACGGATTTTGGAAGAAGAGGAGCACCGTCAGCTCCGTATGTTTGTTATCTTGTGAAAAAAGTGAAAGAAACCGGCATCCTCATCGATAAACCAAAAAAACAGTGCGTACACCCGAGAATATTGCTGATGTGGCAGAAAGTGTGCGTGAAGCGCCATCAACATCAATTCACCGTCGTTCGCAACAATTGAACATTTCGGAGACATCATTGAGACGAATTTTGCATAAAGACCTTGGTAAAACGCCATACAAAATCCATTTGGTGCAGGAGTTGACCCCAACTGACCATCCAATGTGTTTTCGCCTGCGATCGACTTACAGAAGATGCCGATTTTGCCAAAAAAAAAACAATCATCTTTTCAGGTGAAGCTCATTTTGATCTTGGCGGGTATGTAAACAAGCAAACTTGTGGCATTTGGGGCACAGAAGACGCGCACGCATACATTGAAAAGCCGATGCACCCATAACGAGTCACTGTTTGATGCGGATTTTGGTCCAGCGGCATAATTGGGCCAGTTTTCTTCGAAAATGAGCAAGGAGTGGCCGTTATAGTCAATGGCGATCGTTATCGGGCCATGTTGAATGAATTTTTGTTCACAAAAATTGAAGGGGAGGATATTGGCAACATTTGGTTTCAACAGGACGGCGCTACGTGCCACACAGCCGAAGCTACACTCGATGTTTTGCGCTCTGTTTTTGAAGATCGCATTATCAGCCGCAGAGCTGATGGGCCAAACGACATCGGAGCTGCGATTTGACACCGTTGGACAAATTATTTGTGGGGTGCCGTCAAAGATAAGTGTTACGCCGACAAGTCAGAGACAATTGACGCTTTAAAGGACAATATTCATGAAGCCATTGGTGAAATCGGTGAAATACAGCTGCACACAATCGATAATGTGCCAGTCGAGGCAGCCATTTGAATGAAATTATATTCCATTATTAACCGGAAGGATTGTACATACTTTCAAATAAAAAAAGAAATTTGAGAAAATATTCAGTAGTGTTTTTTTTATAGAATTTTCAAGAAAAAAAACAGTTATTTGGCGAACCCTTTATTAAGTACTTACTTGGCAAAGATTGAGATAAATTAGAATTTATAGGGAATTAAGTAATATATTAGACCAGTGGTCGGCACTTAAAGACACCAAAGGGCGAACATGATCGGTTATTTAACTGTAACCAAAACGAATGTCAACGAAGTTCATGTTCTCTTTATGTCAACCACTGCATTGGACATCTCTAAGTCTGACATTGAATATATTGTATTTAACAAAGTTTTGACCAAGTTTTCAACATTTTTGCAGTCAGCTGCTTGTTAATTTAATTTGAGTTTAAAACTGTGTGGCACTGTTACCATAAATTTTCATATTTTTTTTTTTTTTGAATATTTTGTTGAAACATGTTTTGGTTAAATGAAACAATCTATAATAATTTGTATTTAATATTCAAGTCAAATTACCTTGGTGCACTCCATGAAAATGTCTTCAACAAATAAAAGAAATGTTATTTGAAACAGCTGTAAGGAATAAAGCCTTAACAACCAGTTTTTTTTTTTTTTTTTTTTTTGTAACATGAAAATTATAAATTGAAGTATAAGTAAAAAATTCAAATTCTTATTCAGTTTGAAACATTAGATTGTATTTGTATTGTACACACTTCTACAAATTGTATTCCCAATTTAGTAGACCAATCGATTTTTGTTTTCCCTGGCGTACGACTGTATATTTCCGTTTCTATGTGTATTTACAAACATTCCCTTATATATTTTTTGTTGTTGATTTTTTTTTTTTTGGGAATTAAATGGAAGTGGTTTTTGGAAAATTTACAGCAACAAAAAATGATTACAATATTGTAAATTAATTTATGCAAACCACAAAAGTAGATATGTAGTTTTTTACTATGAGGGTGTACATTAGAATGTACAAGAGAAAATACATTGTAGTTATAATAAATACAAATATTAGAAAGTTATTTTAAAGTATGAACTCGTTAATATGCGAACACATATAAATTGTATGTGGCAAACTATAATGTACTTAACGAAACGTTTCGTTAAATTTTCCAACTGTCATTTGCTTAAGCAAAAAGCGAAACTGATCGCATATTCCGTACGGAATCAGCTGTTTGCTGTTGTTTGTTTGTGTTTTTAACAAAATGGAGAAAGAAGAAAATACATTTATTTTAAATTTAATAGTAAATGTGGAGAAAATAAGTGCCTTTATAATAAAAGGGACCCTTTTTATTTTAACAAAAATTTCTTTCTGTCGCGGTTTTTTTCTCTGGCAGAACAAGAGCGTCTTCTTCTTTTACAGTGTAGTTTACTTATTTCTTTTAATGTGCACAGGCCTTCAAGCGCTAACTTTAATATTTTTATATTATTAAAATTTTTAAGTTTTTTCTCCATTTTTGCAAACACAATACGAAAATTAACAAAACATATGTAAACGTTTATTATTATTTACAATGTAGTGCTGCCACAGCTGTACATTTTAGTACTTTTGCCGATAATTTAAAAAAAAGGAAAAATTATGCGTTTCGGGTACAAAGTTTTCTTTTAATTAGAAAATAATAAAATAATATTTATAAAATATAGTCATTTAATGGCTTTTTGTTAAAATAAAAACGTTTTTTTTTTAACATAAATGAGCAACTGTGGACAAAAAGTTTCAAGGTCACATAAGTACATTGTAGCCATCTGAAAGTTAACTCTGAATTGCTTATGCATTTGACAGCCTTTTCGTTAACTTTTGCAATTTGCTTAAGCTTGCTTATGCATATTATAGTTGGGCCTTTAAAAGTATGAATCACGTTCATTTTCAGGGAATATATATTTTATTTTTTATTATAAAAAAAAAATTATGCTCTGATTATTATAAAAAAGGAACAAGAGTTGCTGTTCTCATAAATTAAGTTTACAAGAATAATAAAAGTTTCCCAATATCGAATTTTATTTTTTTAATTTGAAAATATAACTTTTTTGTGATTTTGTTTCTGTACAAAAATTCCAATTAACTAATTGTTTTTTGATATTAAAGAATAAATTCCTTCAAACTCTATTAGTCATTGATTAAGATATGTATCCATGTCGTCAAATCTATCGAAATAAGTTTCTTTACTTTCCTTACATCAGTTCATGGGTAATTAAAAATTGAAAACATCAAAGCCACAACCAGTAACTGGTACTTATATGACAAAAAAGGATGCTAGGGATTTACATTATATGTATAATTAAACATATTTGGCTACATTTGCAGTAAAATATATTTAGAATTATTTACAAGTGTAATTAGAGAAAATTAAGGGGATTCTTTGTCAAACACCCACAACTAAATATGAAAGAGTTTAATTGCTTTTTCTCAGCTTCCGTTGGTAACAACAGAAATGTGTCTAAAACAAGTGGTTTTTTTTATTTGTATTCATGGGAAACTAAATATTAAATACTAAATATTAAACACTTGCCTAAGGCAGCAACATAAAACTTGCAACTTGTGACAACCTAAAACACTAACGTCCTTATTCATAAAAACTTGTCAAAGGTTTATAACAGGCTTATAAAGCAAATTTTGTATGTATATTTGCTTTATAAGCCTGTTAAAAACCCTTGATAAGTTTTTGTGATTTAGACTGTAATTATCTATTTTATTCTACGATTGAAGCATATTATTTGCATATTTGTGATATTTAAACTAATTAAAACTTTACTTACGACATATTATCTCCGCCACCGCCCACACAGCTAACTCCACTGCGACGAGGTCGTGATTTACGCCGTCTGCGTCTACGCCTCTCTGATGAGGCAGTGCGAGGCTGCAAAACGTGTTGACTCAAAGACTTGCGAAACTGACCAGGTGCAATTACCGCCAACGGATCCGTGGCTACTTGCACTGTATTACTATTAGCTGGAGCATTAGCTGGAGCAACAGTCAATGTTGCGGGTGCCGGAATTTGGCCACTTGTTGCCAAACGTCTGCCAGTGGCAGAACTGGAACCAGCCACTGCCACCACCACCTGGCCGTCGCCAAAACCTCCTGCCGAGCTGTTAGTGTCGGTAGCATGTGCTTGAGTTTTTGTGGCACGATTGCCACCAAAACTATGATTCACTTTACGCCACATGCGCTCCATTTCGTTTTAAATTATATATTTTGTTTTCTTTTTTTTACTTGTTTTTATTGTTGGTTGTTGTGTTTTTGGAAAAAGGGGGGGATATTTTCTATCTAATTGTTAGTTAACTTTTAAATATTGACATTTGCGAATTCTTAGCAACAGGAACTATAAATTATTCATATTTTCTTATTTTTGTTTGTTTGTTTGGTTTTTGTTGGAATATTAAATTGTGATTTTGTATTTAGTATTCCCCTAGTCTAGTTTATAAAATTAAGGAAGATGAACATAAAAAAGTTCAATTAACTCGGGGGAAGCATTTCGTTTTCTAAACATGGTAGTTATTACTGTTGCTGTGGCATGTTGTTGTTGTAAGGAGTATGATGATGATGAATTTGTAGTTTTTAGGTTAAGTACCGCTTAGCTGTTGCTGCCGATGCAAACGATGTATGCCTAAAGTTGTTCCTCTTACATTGATGCTGTATGTATATGTATTATAATTTGTTTTATTTAGTTGCTTTAATAGAAATGTGAATTTTTTTTAATTGGCAAATTTATATGACTTGTTTTATACTTTACTGTTTCGTTGTTGTTGGGTATTTATTTTCTTATTAAGAGCACAAAATTCTTAAAACTGTATTTGATTATCAGACAATGTGATTTTCTTTTTGCCATCACTTTTCTATTTATTTTTATGATTATTTCTTAACAATACACAATGAACACACATTTTCTACACGCGCAAACACACACATAAATATACATACATACATGCATACATCATGTATATGTAATTATGAATACAGACTGTGTGCCTTAGAGAACAAGTCTTTCTTCCACTACATTATCGCGCTTACTTTAGCATTGAAGTGATTCATAAACGCGAAAGTAAAGAATAAAAACTTGAGCGAGACTTTTGAATATTTGATGTTTTATCGACATACTGCACTAGCTGCCAACTAGTAGTTGGAGTAGATTTTTGCATATTTGTCTGTGTGTTTTATTCGTTGTTATTTTTTTTTTTTCTTTCGTTTGAATACATTCACACAACAATTGTTCACTTGCACTGTTACATGCTTACACTTACAGAGAGACATACATACAAGTCTGTAGGCAAGTTTAAAACCAATATAGGACTCTAACTCCTTCACTAACTGACTCACTCACTTGCCAGTTGTACGCTAGGTAGGTAAATGCTTGGTTGCTATTCAGTGTGTGTGTGTATGATATTTTTTGCACTTTATTTATTTGTATGTAGTTTGTTACGTTTCCGTTTCGCCCGTGGGAAAACTACCCTACCACACTTGACTTTATCTTTAGAACGGAAGGTAAAACATTTTTGCTTAAAGGAAGACAACTAAAACTATTTTCTGCAGGACTTTCTTCTCACAGCACCACCAACACCACCACAAACATTAGCAGCAAACTACGTGTATGTCTATGTGAGTGTTTGTGTGTATGTTTTTGTAGTGGCTGTATACAAATTTAGTCAGTCGCCTTTAAATATGCTTGTTCGTTTTCGTATTATGCTTTTGCTTTGCTATGTATACAACAATTGATCCAAAGGAATTTTAACAGTATCAAATTTTCCTTATTAACACCCGCACCACCCTCTTGCCATGTATACACAAACATTAAAATTTAAAATTTCACTTATTGCCTTGATTTCATTTTAAAGCGACTCGTTTTCTTTTCATTATTTCATTTTCATAACAATTTCTTTATTATATTATACACTTTTTTTATAGATTTTCTAATTTTTCTTTTGTTAATTCATAAAATTTGGTGATTTTTCACGTTTTTGCTTTGCATTGAAAAAAAAAAGATTTTTTGTTAAAATATTTGTCTACATCTATCTATCTGCACGTTGCTCTGAGTCGGTGGAAAAACCTTCTAACAAACTGTTCATAAATTTACTCTAAAAATGTTTTTCGAACTCTCCTTTATAAGGATAATAATTTATATCTCTGTGTGAAAGTGAAAAAGCTTTTTGGCAATTTGACAGTTCTCTTTAAAAGTCAGTTGGGGAACTCTTTTTCGGGTAAATATCAGCCAACACCACCTGTCAGATGACTAATATGTCAGATATTTCCTTTATTAAGGCGGCATTTACAAAGCACCAGTTTATCATTTAAGCCGTTGAATTCATTCAAGTCAATAGAAAGATATCTCTGTTAACAATAGCACTAATCTCTTGGTAACAGCGCAGGCCCAGTGCACACAGCTGCTATATGTAGTGTTAAGTTTTAACAGTTCGAAATGAAAACTTTCAAAGCTTCAAAGTTTTAAAACCATTGTAGAAAATGTAGCTGCTCTAATAAGTATTAGTCAAGAGTTATTTTAAAACTAAATTGTTAAAAGTTACCAATTTGGTTAAAAATCTTAACAGTATCAATTCAAAGCTTTTACGGTTAAAAGCTTTTCTGTTAGCAGTTTGTATACAAAGCTTTAACAAAAAATAGTTCAGAAGTATAAAGAGAACAAGTTATTAAGTAGCAGTGTAAATCTTAAGGCCAGGGATATAAATGTTATTATTTTTGATAATGAGTTGCAAAAGTAATCACTCCCCTAAATAAAACAATTTTAATTTTTCTCTAGAAAATACACAAACTGTCTCTAGAAAAAACTGTTATACACAAAGTAATAATTTTCTATAGAAAAAAAATGTTTTACACAACATTTTCTATAGAAAAAACTCTTATACATAACATTTTTTATAGAAAAAACTGCTATACAGAAATTTTTCTATAGAAAAAAATATTATACAGGAATATTTCTATGGAAAAAATGTTATACACAAAGTAATATATAGAAAAAACTGTCATATACAACATTATCTACAAAAAAAACTGTTATACACAACATTTTCTATAGAAAAAACTCTTATACAGAAATTTTTCTATAGAAAAACATGTTATACACAAAGTAATCTATAGAATAAACTGTTATACATAAATTTAATTTTTCTGTAGAAAAAACTGTTATACACAACATTTTTTATAGAAAAAAACTCTTATACATAACATTTTCTATTTAAAAAATTGTCATACACAAAACTTTATATTTAAGACTCTGTCATACACAACATTTTCTATAAAAAAAAACTGTTATACACAACATTTTCTAAGAAAAAAAATGGTATACATAACATTTTCTATAGAAAAAACTCTTATACATAACATTTTCTATAGAAAAAACTGTTATACAGAAATTTAATTTTTGCTGTAGAAAAAAATTTTATAAACAGAGTAATCTATAGAAAAAACTCTTATACATACATTTTCTATAGAAAAAACTGTTATACAGAAATTTAATTTTTGCTGTAGAAAAAAATTTTATACACAAAGTAATCTATAGAATAAACTTTTATACATAACATTTTCTATAAAAAAAACTGTTATACACAACATATTCTATAGAAAAAACTCTTATACATAACATTTTCTATAGAAAAAACTGTTATACAAACATTTTCTATTTAAAAAATTGTCATACACAAAACTTTATATTTAAGATTGCCATACACAACCTTTTCTATAAAAAAAACAGTTATACACACCCTTTTCAATAAAAAAATGTTATACACAACATTTTCTATAGAAAAAAAACTTTTATACATAACATTTTCTACAGAAAAAAATATTATACACAAAGTAATATAGAGAAAAAACTGTTATACATAACATTTTCTATAGAAAAAACTCTTATAAATAAAATTTTCTATAGAAAAAACTGGTATACAGAAAATTTTCTATAGAAAAAAATGTTATACGCAAAGTAATCTATAGAAAAAACTGTTACACAGAAATTTAATTTTTCTATAGAAAAAAACTGTCATACACAAGATTATCTACAAAAAACTGTTATACACAACATTTTCTATAGAAAAAACTCTTATACAGAAATTTTTCTATAGAAAAACATGTTATACACAACATTTTCTATAGAAAAAACTCTTATACATAACATTTTCTATAGAAAAAACTGTTATACAGAAAATTTTCTATAGAAAAAAATGTTATACGCAAAGTAATCTATAGAAAAAACTGTTATACATAACATTTTCTATTTAAAAACTTGTCATACACAAAGATTTCTATTTAAAAACTTTTATACACAAATTTTTCTATAGAAAAAAAAACTGTTATACATAGACTTTACTATCGAAAATACTAATACTTTGATTGATTTGGATTTAAAAATTTGCTACTAAATTTCATTATTCATTACACTATATACATATATAAGAAAAGCTACATAGTTTTTAACAATATTCTTTATTGTAATTTTATTTAATAAGTATGTATGTATATATAATTATTCATATGTAAGCAATGAAATTATATACAATAGAATAAATTAATCATATATTTTTTTTAAGAATTTCTTTCGTTTCATTGATAAACTTTAAATACTCGCAATTATTTTTGGAATTTTTCCCAATTTTTTTATAATTTTCGTTGATAAATACCATATAAGCATGGATATACGTACATATGTACATATATTTCTTTATTTCGTAGTATTAAATAATAGTTTTATATTTTTTTTTTCTTGTATAAACTAAAGATAGAATATAAATAATGCAAATTTTTAACAAAAATTAGAACAATTTTTTTATGCAAACGAAAAATTCATAAAATATAGGAAAACATAGAGCAAAAGAGGCAAGACTACTAAATAATATGTAAAATGTCAATGCAGACACACAATAGATAAATAAATCTGTTATAAATTTATGACTAAATTAAGTATAAAGTAAATGAAAAAGGGGAATGTCATTGTCATTATAATCAGCAACGTGGCCAAAACATAATATGTATAATACTAAACTCCTTATAATTTTCGCCTAAAGGATACCTGATCTTTTAGTTGTGCAAAAAAAAAGGAGTTTGTCTGCGCTAAAATGTTTTTATTTTACATATGCATGTATGTATTTCAGGCATTCTGTTGTATTAAATTTTCCCACTGGGCTATTAAACCACGAGATGAAGGAGCTTCTTCTGGCGTCAAATCACATAACTGGGCCAAAGATACAGCCGGTCTCAAGCCAGCACTGCCGCCAGCTGAACGTGCTTGTTGCTTATCAAAATCAGGCATTGGAGAAACGCTAAAATTATTTTTTTAATTAATTTTTGTTTTAATTTAAGGCATCAGTAGCTTTAAAATTGTTTTCAATATTACCTTCTTGAACTGTTGTTGTTTTGTGCATCACACATGTCACCAATCGATTTGGCAGCTCTTAATTTTCCTGGTCCGTAACAGTGTTCTACATCGGAATCCTCGTCATCAGTTTCAACATTTCTGCAAGTTTGAAAGTAATTAGTTTTAGTGACAAGTTCTTAAATGCTAGTTAAAAAAATATAAAACCAGTTGCTTTCATAGTATGTTTCATAAATTTTGGTACTTGCTAACCTCTTTTTTTTTATTTTCAGCTACTGTGTTCTTGCTATATACATATTCACAATTTGTCTTTCATAATGTTACACTGCAAAATTCCTTAACATTCCTTAACGTATTTTACTTTGGAATCTTTAAACACTATTCTGTACTATTATTTTTATACTTGAAGTTCTTTTTACTGAGATGCTTTACTGCTTAAAAATGTTTCACTGAATAACTTCAAACCGCTTTTCTATAGTTCACTAGTGTAACTAGGTATGTCCGAAGTTTTCGTATTACAAAACTAAAATGTTGTTACAATTGATGACTATTACAATCATATATTTTGCGAGGAAAACTTCAACAAGATCTATAGATCTTGCAAGTTATATGAAGATCAGGGTTTTAAATATTATACTTTAAATTTAGATTATTAAACGAATACATATGTCACTCTGTCTTAACTTAATGTGACAATTGTAGGAGGCACAACTCCCCATTTTATACAAATGGGTAAGCGAATGTTGGTTTCATTAACTATTTTTACTGCAATTTTCTTTATCTTTGGTAAGCTAAAGAAGATTATTTTAAATTCTAAATTATTCTAACTTCTAAATATTTGTAAATTTACCCCTGACCAAAGATGTCGAACGATAACGTTCGCTTAGATAAGACTTAAGACACAAACTTTTTATCGTATATATTTTCTACTCAATCAAGTTTGTTTATTCCACAATCAAGTTTGTGTCTTAAGTCTTATCGTTATCGTTCGACATCGCTGGCCAGGGGGTTAAATCTGAAAGTACTGGAAAGCATTCCCATACTTAAAATTTCTTTATTGTTTATTTTCTCTAACAAATAGAGTTGAGCCATTCATTCAGTATTTAACTGATTCTCCAAAGTAATCAAATCTTTGTTTATCTGCTTAATAATTTCCTCTCTCTCTCTTCTTATACGAGTATATTCATATAAATTATCATGATTTTCTTATAACTAGATGATTTTATAAATCTTTCAATTATGATCATTACTGGTTTAAGCAAATAAAGTAAAAAATGGTAACAGAAAGTACTTACTCGTTATCAATGGAATCTAATAGATCAGGTGTTGACTGTCTAATTTTGCGTATTTTCTTCAGTTCACTTTCCCGACTCTTCAAATCTTTCAGTTCACGTTGAATTTTCAATTCCACGGGCACATAACCGGGCCGAATGGGTCTGCCTTCAGAATCACGTTCAATGACAGGAGCTGACAATGTAACTGTAGGTATTATAGCCCCGGGACTGTGGGCGGCATAGTCAGGTGTCGCACCTCCCAAAGCAGCAGACATGGGTGTCATGGGCGTATTGGGTGGGGTACCGGGTGTATTCATGCCCAATATAGTGGCGGCATTTTTACCATTCAAAAACATTTTATTTGGTGTGGCATTATTGTTGTTGTTATTCATTTGTAGTTTGCCGCGCGAAGCTATAAAACGCTGCATGACACCCTTGTGAGCAGGACTCAGGGTGAACTGTCGTGGTGCCTTAATGGCACTGAGTAAAGGAGTCGATACAGTGCGTGTCATTAGTTTCTGCTGGGGAGGCTCTGGTGTTAGATTATAGCAATTGGGACGAATATAGCGGGGCTCTTTCAAAGCTACCGGTGTGGGGGGTGTATTAACCACTTTATTAGCTTCATTGATTTTCTTAATGTTGGCTGACACACCATTTACCGGACTGGAAGAGGCCGATATGCCCGAGTCATCCGAATGATTATCCTCATCTTTTGTGCTGTTTACACTTAAAGCCAACGAGGGCATGCTAGCGTTTGTATCATCATTGGCCATCATTGAATTGTTAACATGTGAAGGTACCGGGCTCAATGACTGCAAACTGTCGTTATGATTTTCATCATGACCATTTAAAAGGTCTTTGTTATTCATTAGTGTTTCGCTGCATTCGTTTACGGTTATGTTCGTTACTGTCGAGATCAGCTGGCGATACTCCTGCTCACGCCTTTCGACCTCTTTTATTTCCTCCTGTATACGCATTAAGGGATCAATTTTCTGCAAAGTTAAGAAAGTGATAAATGCTGTTAATAGGAAATATGATACGTTGGGAGACAAAAGTAAAAACTGAAATATAATTTAGTAGGCTAAACGTACATATTTATACATAGTATGTTAATTAAGCACTTGAAAGGTTTTACTGCTTTTATGTCATACCTCTCTGCTTTCAACTGCTTAAAAATATAATTTATGTTGTTTGTTTTTTTTTAAATATAATTTATAATTATGTATGTAAGATGTTTTTGCCTTTCAACTTTAGATAAAAGTAAAAGTCTGTATGTTTTAAAGTTAGTTTAAAAACATTCGCATTTAACAACAAACACAAAACTCTAGACAAATAATCCTCATGGCTTTAGCACTATTGCAACTTGTTTCCACATGACATTCACATTCAAATTGCGCTTGCAATTCCATTCCAAACAACATTTATATATGGAAGTTTCACAGCCATACCGGCTTTTGGCAGGCGGGAATTTTCTGTGTTTTTTTTTCGTTTTTGTTACTTTAAAAATGTTTGTTGTACGAGTATTTAGTCATTTACAATTTTGGCATGCAATCGATGACGCAGTTGCAGAGTTGCAGTGTTTGTGTGTTTAAAACCAATAAGTGAATTTTACCAACTGAATGTTGAGACGACGGCATTAAATGGCTAGATTTTGAAATATTAGTCATTAGAGTTGTGGAAACAAGGGAATTTGAAAATTGTGGCAGACAACAATTTTTAGTGCTTCAAAAGCAAGGTCGTTTAAAGCACAAAATAAATAAATAAATAAGTATTTAGCAAGCAAGTTTTTTGGGTGGTGTATTTAATTAGTTAATGCAGCCAGCCAGGGTTTGTGAGAGCTAAAGAAACCTGAAAACCTTAAAAGGATTTGGCTTAATTAGTTTTTACAAAATACTTGTGTTATATAATTGTTTAAAACATATTCACTAGTCATTAGTTACAATAATGACAAATTGTTTATAGATGCCTGCTGCTTAATGATATAAATTAAACAAGTTTTTCTTTCACAGTTTTGCATTAAGTCTTAATAATTGTGTTAAACATGCATATTTACATAAAGCATTATAAACACTTTTGAATTTACTTTTATTGATTTACTTTGATTTGATTTAACAAAAAAAAAACATTTTTAAGAGCTAATGCTTTTTGCTGTTTTCTTTGATTTCTTCCAACCAACCAGTTGGCTGTGCTGGTTGTTTGGTTGGAGGTCAAAGCTGTAACTGTTAAAATGTCATTAGTATCGCTATGAAAAATTCGTGATTTCCTTTCTAACTCATTTACACCACAAATTTTCCAAAACTATTTTTATTTCCCTCTTCTTTTTCTGCCATCTATCTAGCTATCTATCCAACTGTCTGTCTGTCTGTCTTTCGTTATTGTTTTGTTGCATTTCAACACTGCTGTTTTCTATTAGTAGATATGCAAATAATACAAAAACAAAAATAAACTTTTCTCACCACAACAAACCACAACAATGAAAGAAAAAGCTAAACATCACAGCAGCATCATCTTAATAATGATGATGATCATCATCATTATCATTTATTAAACTACAAAAACAACAGCAGAAAACATACACAGAGTTCATTTACCACAGATGTTGGTTCCGAAGTATGTAAGCAAAAAAAAAAAAAAACAAGTAAGAAAATATATATTCGGTCAAGCCCGAACATATAATACCCTACACCCAGTATACATATGTATAAAACAGTTTTTAAGAAATGGGCGTTATATGGCAGATATAACCTATTGTGGACCGATCATCTGTGAATATAAATATTATATGTGTTAAACTTTAGCTCGATACTTTTAAAAGATTTATGGAGTTTAATCCTACACTGCATGACTTTTTATATTTGATCGAAAAAAAATGTTTTTTAAGGGGAAATTACCGTCTGATTGCAGGAAAAATATTAAAAAAAAATTTAAAACAATAATTTAGTAGATATTATGCAATTTTTATATGTATCACCAGTGATAAATTATGCAGTGTAGGGTTTAAAATTTAATTACGGAGTTTCGAATAATTATGGACCGACTATTATAAAATTAGCTGTCGTTATTTTTGTATATAAGAAACTTATTTGTGTCGAATTTTATTTGGATACCAACATTTTTTAGAAATTATGATCGTTAAAGTGAATTTCGAAAGTGAGCCTTATATGGGAGCTACGACTAATTATGGACCGATCATAATAAAATTGTACCGAATTATTTGTATATATATGAAATATATTTGCGTTAAATATTATTTGGATACCAACATTTTTGAAAGAGTTATGCTCTTTAAAGTGATTTTTGGAATTGGGCCTTATATGGGAGCTACGAGTAATTATGGACCGATCTATACAAAATTTGTAGATGTAATTTAGCCTCATTTACCACTCATTTGTGATGAATTTTGTTTGGTTCCTTGCATAATTCAAACATTTATGATCGGTAAACCCCAATTTCGGGAGGACATTTGTATGGGGGCCAGGTGAAATAATGGACCGATTTCCACCAGTTTCAATCCCTTCCATCCTTGGGCCGAAAAAATATCACGTACTAAATTTTATCGAAATATCTTCAAAATTGAGACCTGTACTCTAAACACAAGCTTTACATGAACAGCCAGCCAGACGGACGGACAGACGGACATCTTTAAACCGACTCAGAAAGTGATTCTGAGTCGATCGGTATACTTTAAGGTGGGTGTTGGACCAATATTTCTGGGCGTTACAAACATCAGCACAAATCCAATATACCCTCCCCACTATGGTGGTGTAGGGTATAAAAAACATTGGAAATAAAAAAGAAATTCAACAGAATACAAATTTGTTCAAACAACAACAGAAACCTACTAACAAAAATATATATGGATGTACATGGTTTTAAGAAAGGTCACGCATAAAGTACACTAAAAAACCCAAACTAGAAAAAGAACAATCTTTATTGTAAAGGCTGCTGATACTCTAGCTTTGTGGTACTTAGACGCAATCTCAAAGAACCCACCAAGTTTTTATATATTTTTTTTTCTCGTTTTGATGTAGCAAGTTGTGTATGTAGATAAAACCTAAAACCTTACTAAGAAACAAGAAAAAAAGAGCTTTAGGTGCTTTAGTTTTAATATCAAGTTGCTTTTAATTTTGGTCTTAAACTTCTAAGGTACATTGCGCCATAAAAACAGAAGGGATTGGAAAAATAGCAGCACAAAATAACAAACAAGAGAGTAACATACACAAGTTTAAACTAGAGTCGTTAAAAAAAAGGCGTTTGAATGACATTTAAAGAACATTTCAAGATTTTCAAAGTCCATTATGGACAGTGATGGAAAATTCAATACTATTGTACTATTTTCAGTACTTTTTCAGAACAAAAATATCACAGTACCCCCACATCATATTTAGTACTCTTCGTTTGTTTTGCTTTGTTCCCTGTTTAGAAATCCAGCGTTACTTTTTTTATAATCATTGAAAACATTGGCTTCAAAACAAGAACATAAGGAATGCTCAAATTCGTTATTCATGTTATTTATTTGATCTGGGATAAGCTAATCTACAAAAGATGCATAAAGAATGAATTAAAGTTGTTTGTGGTACTATTTTGATAAATTTTTTAAATTTCTTATGTTTCGTACATTATTTGTAATTCTCATTTCTTGGGCATGTTCATTTGTTTATTATCTTAACCCACAACAAATAAAATTTTTTGAAACATATATTTTTACATAAAAATTAATTAATTTTTAGTTTGTTGTTATAATAGTTTTTTTTTATTAAACTGAATTAATTTTATTTTTGAATTATTTTTAAATGGGTTTTTATTTTATTTTTGAATAAAAATATGTTTCCTAAAAAGTACCAAAATGTTGAAAAAGTACTCTTTTTGCTGACAGTCAGTACCATTTAAATTTTTCATTTTTCCATCACTGATTATGGACAACTTTGACACAACACAGCAGAATTTTTATTAAATAAGTCGACTTTTCAAAACTCTAAAATAACTTACAAACATGAATGACACTGTTCTGTCAGAAATATTTTCAAAATCGGTCCTGCAAATTGGCCGAGATCTAAGTGAAATATAGCGAAACTGAAGTGTAGATTCGCCACAACTGAATATAGAACTTTAACATGTTTGTATCTATTTCGTTGCTCATAGCTGTGAGTTCTATTGTACAGTGGTTTATAAATATAGTGATTTATTGGCAACAAGATCTAACCTTCAAATAGACTACATTCAAAAACCCAAACCAAAAACTAGAATCATTTAACCAAAACCAAGCACTAGCAAGTTTTTACTATGTATATATTTCCATTTCAAGTATAAAAAATATCTTATCCAGAATGTATGATATTTTTTTGTCCGCTTAGTTTAGCATTACTGTTTTGCAAAGTTTCTATATGGGATTGTGTCGGCCCATAAAATGTTCCTTTTTTTTGTTTTGTATTTTTTCAGTGTTTTTGTTTTCTTTGTGATTTTTGTTTACAGCAAGAAATAATGCGGGTTTTATGTTGGCACTCAAGTGATCTGTAGCAAAAAAAAAAAATGTGTCAATCTTGGGCTTATTAAAGTGGGTATATTATGGTCTCTTGTAGTAGAATTTAAGCTGGTTTCCTGGTTACAAAACGGGTTTTTAAGCACGTGATAAGTACTGGTAGTGAAACCAACCAACTAAAACCCTTTTTGCTGGTTAAACACAAAAATCACAAGAGAGAACAAAGCAGACCTGGGTGGGCGTATGGTTTGCACAACAGCTGGCAATTATTAATAACATTGGAATGAGATATACATACGTATGCAGAGCTAAAAGGTATGGAAACATGTAAACAAATTTATGATGCCATCATTTACTGAGACATTTATTACATGAGAACTAGACAATGGCTTAAGCTGAAAATAAACAACACCTTCATATTAAGCCCCTCTCAAAATACATATTTGCATGAAGAGATTTATTAGCTTAAGTTTCTTTTTATGTTTTAAATTTATTTTAGATTGTTGCGTTTCTTTTTTTTTTTTTTGATATTGTAAATAAATTAGTTTAAGCAATTTTTGCATTAACAGCATAGCAGAGTTTAACGAACGCATTTTTTCAAACCTAAAAAAAACCCTCATTAAGAGTGTGTGAATTTAGTTTTATTAAACAAAAAACAATTTCTATAAAAAAAAAAATTATGAAATTGTTAGCAAAAGTTAAAAGCGCCCAAGTTAAAGCAAGCTTTATTAAACATTTCCAACACGTAATACACATTTTAAAGGTTTTTGTAGGTTGTAAATAAAAGTTAACAACAAATACAATATAAATAAACATAAAACTAAATGATCTCTATAGAAATAAAACTAAGGTTACTGTGGTTTAAACGCACTCTGCCAAAATAACCCAGCATACCATTCTAGGAGCGCTCCGAAAAAGGAGTCAGAAAAGAGTCCAACTAAAGAGCAGTTTCGGAGCGAAAGAAAAATTTGCTTGTTACTGTCCTGAGTCGGCACGCAGTATGACTCAGAAATTTCACTTAATTATGTGTGTACCAAAGCGTTCCTGTTATTTGTGCTTTGAACAAATAATAATAATAAAAAGATAATAAATGTGAACTTTTAATTTTTTGTATTTAAAATTGCAATGACTCTTTTCTGACATGATGTAAGAGCTCTTTCTGAGCCCAAAAAAACCCTCATAAAAGACTATTTTCTGACATTATCTAAGAGCTCTTTCTGACGGACCATTTTCGTATGTAATGACCCTCTTTTCTGAAGGTTTTCGCATCAACAATGATTATTTTTTGGGCTCATAAAGAGCATGAACGCTCCGGAAAAGGTGTCAGAAAAGACTCTTTTCGGACTCATATGGCTTGCTGGGAAGTAACCAAATGTCTCTATGTATGTATGTGAGTGGGTTATACGAGTATGTGTGTTTTAAATTAAACTTATTATAATGTTAATTTGATATTATTACACCATTTTTATTATGTCATTTGTCGTTTATCATTTACTTATATGCATATCTAGGAAATCAGTTGAAAGAAACTTATCAGTTATATGAAATAAATTAATATTTATGTATAGTATGTATAAAAATGAAATTAACCCAGAAACACAGTGTATAATATAAAACTATTTATTTGCTTACACTCTACTAACAGTTTAACATTTATTTAAATTGAGCTGTTAAACTATCTAAATGCCTGCCTGTTTCCTCATTATATATAAAAAGTAAATGCTGGAAAATTTTGCAAGAATTCGTTTTCTTATATTTCAATCTGGAGTATCCGGATTTGTGCATGTGTTTTAATTTTTTTTTTGTTATTTAAACTTTCAAAAAGTTTAAAAGTTTGTTTAATGTGTTTTTTGTTAATGATTTCATTTGTAGATCATTATTTTGTGTAAATGTTGTATTATATTTTACTTGGGCTCTTATTGTCTTCACTGACCCGAAAATGAAAAGAAATCTTTTTATATTTTGTTTGTTTTGTTTCTCATCGTTCAGAGAAAAAAAAGCAGAAGAAATTTTTGCAAATCATGTTTTAAGTTGATTTTTTTTCCTTTAATTTTATATTGTATTTACATTGTGTGGAATTCGAAAAGGTATATGTAGTCTACTTTCAAGAAGCCATTCATGAAAATCTGAATATCGTGAATAAAAATTTCACATGAAATTTGTTTCCTTTTATTTGTTTAACATTGAATTTTAATAGGAAAAATGTGAAAAGGGAACAAATTTCATGGGGAATTTTTATTCACGATAGGGGTGATTATGTTAAAGTTGTGTAAAGTTGACACTTACTTACTTTGCATAAATGAAATTAAAGTATTTTAACAAAATTTTAAGAGCTTCTTAAAAATCCAAATCGGATTACATGAAGGTGTACTATTCTGTATTCCCACATTTTCCATCACATATATTCACACCAATTTCATGCATCGTACATATAAATACAGCCCAATTTAAGCTTCACTCAGATTTGGGGCCAAATTACCGCATTAGATATCGAGTAAAACTTATCGTTGTTTTCTTATTTGAGATTATGGCATACGATATCGAGCAAGAAATTTAGTACATTTTATCATAATTTCGATATCGAAATCATTTTTCGATACGATAGCTCATTCGATCACGAATGCGGTAATTTGGCCCCTGTATATAATTAAATTTTAACCTCAATAGTAAATATTTATGCAGACCGATTTTAGCTTTAACGATGCAACATCTTTATACAGTCCAATTTAAATTTAAAGCTTCAGTTTTACATCATCAGACAGACTTTTTATACAGCCCGATTTTGAATTTCAATAGTACAGTTTGATACAGTCCAACTTCATCTTATTATTAAGTCTAATTGTAGTTTGAATTTCACATTTATATACAGCCCAACTTTAGCTCCTATCCCACATCTTTATACAGATAATTTTCAGTTTCTGTTGTAGCTCTTTATATAGTTAATTTTTTACTCTTTATACAGTTCAATTCACATCTTTGTTGAAAAAACAAAACAAAAAAACAATGCAACTCTTGTGTAAAACCTATTCATACAATGTAGAGTGTATTGTGATCTCAATACTAGTAAATATTGAATCATGTAACGTTCAATAAATAAATTTTTTTTTTTTTTTTTTTTTTTTTTGAGAATTTCTGAAGCAATTTGTTTAAGCTATTCTTTTTTTTTTTTGTAAACATAAAACATGAAAACAATTACCATCACGCTTTATTTTTCATAGCAACACAGTAGTTTTTATTGCTGCCGTTTGTTGCTGTTGCTGTTATTATTATTATTGCTATTGTTGTTGGTATCCATATGCAAATCATGTGCTGATATCTTGTACATATCTTGTACTCGTATTATTCTACTTACTAACTAATCAAACCTCACGCTTCTTCCACATCAGCAAGTTCTAAATGATTTTTACCCAGCAAGCTATATGAGTCCGAAAAGAGTCTTTTCTGACACCTTTTCCGGATAGTTAATGTTCTTTATGAGTCCAAAAAAACAATCATTATTGCTCCGAAAACTTTCAGAAAAGAGGGTCATTACATTCGAAAATGGTCCGTCAGAAAGAGATCTTAGATAATGTCAGAAAAGAGTCTTTTATGAGGGGTTTTTTGGGCTCAGAAAGAGCTCTTACATCATGTCAAAAAAGAGTCATTGCAATTTTAAATACAAAAAATTAAAAGTTCACATTTTTTTTAAATTGTTTTTACTTAAACATTCATTTACAAATAAACTAAATTGGAAATGGAAAAAAATTAATTAAATTGTATTTACAATAAAAAAAATAAAATGGAAAAAAATTAATTTTTTAAGCAAATTTTTCTTTCGCTCCGAAAATGCTTTTTAGTGGAATCTTTTCTAATTCCTTTTTCGGAGCGCTCCTAGAATGTTATGCTGGGTATTTTGGTATATATTTGTGCATTGTTGTTATTGTCGGTTGGGGTTTCTTTTTAGTCTAATTCAGTTTGTTTTTTTTTTCTTCTTGTTTTGTTTCATTCTCTTTAATGTTGCATTGTTTTAAACTAAAAACGTGAAATATTAGTAAATAATTATTTTGCAAAACTGAAAAAATAAAAAAGAAATCATAATATTTTTATTCAGATCTCCGGTTTTTGCTGCCAAACATCACGTATTTTACTTTACAACTTGAGGTTAATATTACAGCAACAAGAGCAAAAATGAAATGTTTTTAATTTTCTTTCAGCATCAGGTGTTTGGGAAAAGAAGTTTATAATAAGATTTATGAGATAAAAGAATTTAGTGTAAACAAATCATGTTTGTTTCGGTTTCTTTTGTAGAACAAAATAAGTTCAAATTACAGTATATTAATAGGCAAACCCGTAAGTCATGAGGGTAGGATTTGTATTTTGAGTATAAACAAACAGTTTTATTAAAAGAGGGGTTCTATCTCCGTAGTTTACGTACCGTTTTGGTGATTTTTAATAGTGATCATATCGAAAGTATATTTCATCTAATTATAGGGTTTATGTCACATATAGTCCAGTAAATTATTTGTTAAGGTGTTTTGAACTAAAAAGGTACTGTCAGACTTGGCAAATATTTTCCGAAAAAGGCGTAACCACTAAATAAAATATTTTTTATTAAAAAAAACTTCGTTTCTTTAGGACAAGACACAGCAAATATTTAGTTTTATTTTATATGATGCTGTTTAATCCTGCCAAAGTCTTGTAAGAGTAAACAATGTCAAACATAATTTGTCGTAAAACAAATGGTAACGCTTTTTTGAGTAAATATTTGCCATGTATGACCATACCTTTACATATGCAAATTTATAATGTCAAATTATTAGCGAACAATATAATATTAACATACTCTTCTTTAGATGCCTCAGATTTTTTTTTAAATTAAATTAAATTAAATTAAATTTAAAAAAAAATTCCAAATTTTGATTTTTTTTTTTTTTTTTTTGTAAATAAAAAATGTTTGAGAATTTAAAATGTTTTTTTTAATTTTGTTTTGTAAAAAATATTTCTGAAATTTTTCTTTTGGGAAGATATTATAGAAAATTGTTTTATTATATTTAAATTTTTTTATATTTTTATATTTTTTTTAAATTTATAAATTTTATTTTGTAAAACAAATTTCTGAGATGTTTTTTTGGAAAATATTTAAGAAATATTTTTTTTATATAATTTTTTTCTTTTTTAAATATTTTTGAGAACAAAAAAATAAAAGTTAAAAAAAGAATTTTTGAGAATTTTTTTTCTTGTTAAAAAAAAAAAATGTTGAGAATTTTAAAAATGTTTTTAAAATATTTTTATATGAAAAAATGTGGAGAAATTAAAAAAAAAAAATTTTGAGAATTTTAATTGAAATTGTTTAATTAACGCCTAATTGAATTCAATTATCCATACAAAATTTCAATTAAGATAATTGCTTCATTAAGAGTTAATTGTTCTAATAATTGTTAAAATTAAAAATACAAACCTGTGACAAGTAATAACTAAAATGGCAGTTGATTCGCTTTTAAATTAATAAAGATTATTTTTAGGCTGAAAATTATAATATTACAACCAAATACAGTGCACTAGGGAAAACGTCAACTAATTAAAACCGCGGGTGTTGACGTTTAACAAATTTAAAAAAAAATCTGTTATTTTTTTCTGCTGTTTTTTTTTCTTTCCAACACTTGGAAGAGAGCCTTCTCTCTATTTATTTCATAAAATTTTAGAGTAGGTAATGTAAAAAATGGGTTGACGTTTTGGGATGTTGACGTAAACGAGCGTTGACGTTTTCCCGAGTGCACTGTAATTGTATTCTTTTTTGTCATCTGCTGTCAAACGCTAATTAAATTAGCAATATTGAGCATGTGTGAACACTTTTTAATTAACCAATAATTGACTCAATTCAAAATACATGTCTGAACACCATATTATGTAATTTTGTTTTGATAAAAATTATAAGTTATCGCCAAAAACTAATTGTGATAACAACTATTTTTTTTATCAGGGTTCAAAGTTTAGAAATGCACAAGTCTAAATGATTTCAATAATTATTTATTACTATATAAGTACATACGAGTATAGGGTGTTTTTTTGAGAGGTATAGAACTTCGAATTGAAATAAAACACAAGAAAATCGTTTTAATGACCATCAATTTGGCTTTATTGGAAGGATAATTTTATGCCATTAATGCTTAAATATGATTTCAGGCATGTAGCCGCCGCGTCTGGCTCGAATAAAGCCAATTCTACAGGTCCAATTTTCAACCACTTTTTCGAGCATATGGGGCCGTATGTCGGCAATAACGCCACGAATGTTGGCTTCCAATTCCCCTAACGTTTCTGGTTTGTTGGCGTAGACGAGCGACTTCACATATCCCCAAAGAAAATAATCCAATGGTGTCAAATCACACGATCTTGGTGGCCAATTGACAGGTCCATTCAGCGAAATTATGCGCTCATCGAATGTTTCCTTCAATAAATCGATTGTGGCGTGCGCTGTGTGGCATGTAGCGCCGTCTTGTTGGAACCACAACTCATCCACATTCATGCCATCCAATTCGGGAACAAAATAGTCGGTTATCATGGCTCTATACCGGTCTCCATTAATTCGGGTCCTCTTCAACACTTTGCTCTACAGCGGCAATTGTTTCTTCGGTGCGCACTGTTCGACGTCTCTGCGGATGCGTATTATCACATAGAGTAAACGTAGTGCGAAAACGATCCATGGTTAACCGAATTAATTGCTCTGATGGACGATTATGTCGACCATAAAATGGACGGAGCTTGCGGTAAACTTCGCGAACTGAACCGTTATTTTCGAAATAAATTTGCACGATTTGCAAGCGTTGTTCTTTTGTCAACCTGTTCATGATGAAATGGCAAACCAAACTGAACATAAATGACATTAGAGTTGCCAGATTTGACCACAAAATGACAGTTTTATCTCTTTTCGAAAAACAAACCCGCAAAAAAAAAACACCCTATATAAGAATAATAAACAAAATATTTCAAACGTTATTTTACTTAATTGTTATATTACTTTTTTAACTTTAGCTTCTTTAATCACTTCTTAGGCATGTAAAAATCATGAAATATATGCAAATATTACATCACTAATAACCACTAAAACATTTAACGAATTTCCTGTTAACAATTAAATAAACATTTCAACTAATTTATTTATACATAAATAATTACCCAGATAAAAAGCACAAGTGTGTGTAAATGTGTATAAAACACAAACATAATTTGCAGGCACGTTAAAAGTATTTGACATAATTTTCTTTTGCAAATCACTGCCATAATGATGATCTAACAGAACGCGTGCAAAATAGGCTTTAATTTATTAAATATATATTAATTTATTTATGTGTCTGCTGAAGGAAATATTTATTTATTTTGTAATTATTTTGCCAACGTTCATTTTAATCGTGTTTAAAAAACATCTCAAGAAATACTAAATGACCACCAAAACCACTTAAAACCACTAGAATAAAAACGTAACAAAAAAAATAAACTATTAAACGTTTAAACGTGATTATCTTTAGTTTAGCAGAGGGAGGGTAAATTGATTGCCTTTATACTTTATTTGACAAAAACAATTTAGCAATAAGTATTTTGGCAAAAGAGTAAAGAGTAAGTAGGTACTCTTTTGGGCAAATCAGTGGCCGGTACAAAGATAACAAGCCATATCCGTATTGAATGTATTATAAAGTGTTTGTTGAAGAAATTTACTTAAATTTTCCCACAAACTATTAAACAATTAAAAAAAAGCTCATTAAAAAATCTCTATATGCCAAGCCTGCTTTACAACAAAGTAGAATCAAATAAAGCAAGAGAGTAAGATAAATAAAGAAAGTGTATGTAATAGGTTTGGTCGTAAGTGAAGACGTCAACAATAGCGGTAAATGAAATAAACAATTTTAACTTATACTGTGTTCAGATATGCAATTATAAAAGCCTTTATTGAGCTCAATATTCCATATAAAATATCAATTAATTATTGCGCAATAAGTACGAAATTTTTCTAATATTGAGTAAGATTTCGAATGCAACACTGTTCACAACTGTGTTTAGTGCACAAATTTGTATAAAATGGCAAATGTCAACAAAAGAACACAAAAGATATCATTAAAAAATCAATATGAAGGTAAGTTTGTTTACATAGAAACACAACAACCATTTAGAGTATTTTTTGTATTGTTTTCCAGCTGTCAAATGATTATTGAGTAAGCTGAAAATTGCGTATGCCTTAACACTTAAAATAATATTGTCAATTAACCGAATATTGATTCAATAAGGTTGCATATCTGAACACAGTATTACAGAATATGGCTTACGTGACCTTTATGTCTTAAATTTAGTAAATAAAGTAAATATTACAAACATATTTCTAAACAAGAAAATCAAGCCCGACCATATAATACCCTACACCCAGTGTTTTCAGAAATGGGCGCTATATGTGAGATATCACCTATTTTGGACCAAAATTTAGTGTCATGATTTCTGTGAATATAAATATTATACATATGTGTTAAACTTTATCTCGATAAAAATACTTTTCAAATTTGTGGGGCCAAGTGAAATAATGGACCTATTTCCACCTGTTTCAATCCCATCCGTCCTTGGGCCGAAAAAGTATCACGTAGCAAATTTTATCGAAATATCTTCAAAATTGCGACCTGTACTCTGCGCACAAGCTTTACGAATCACTTTCGGTATACTTTAAGGTGGGTGTTGGACGCATATTTCTGGGTGTTACAAACACCCAATGTAGGGTATAATGAAACTCTCAAATGGAAAACTTTCGTTTCAAACTGTTTATTAATTTCTTTTTTTTTTCGTTTTTCAAATGAATTTCAATAAATCATTATCTTATCTAAACGAAAAACTAATATAGACATTTATAATTCACTAAACACACTCGCAATTGAATTCAATAAATGTTTCACATTTGACGGCAACTATTTGTTTTAAACGTTGGAAAATGTTTTTTTTTTTATTGTGGCAAAATAGTTAATTATTTGTTACACGGCACAAATAGCTTTAGTTTGTTTTGCCAGAAATGCTTCCTGAATGTTTTATTGATATAACTAATTGTGGCATGCAGTAATTATGTTGCATTTGCCACACACTATAAGACATTAATATTAATTTTATATGAATTGTTTTTTTGAATTTAAAGTAATATTTCCGGCAATAAAGGCTGGTGAGAAACCCTTTGAAATAGATTTTTATTTAAAAAAAATGCGTGCTGCATTTTATCGTAAAAAAAACATTATTATTCAGGACTTTTTCCAAACAATTTACAGATTTGACATTGACATTTTTGCCTAATTATTTTTTATATTAGCCTAACGACTTAATTCTTTTAAATTTCTTATCTGTCACAAACAATTTTCGCTTAAAATTAACTTGTTTTAAACTAAATTGATCGGTTTCTGTTTCTATTTTGTTTCTCCATCTCTCCTTTGAATTTAATTTTCCTTCTGTCATTCACCCACCTTTAAAACAATCAATGTTACTGCACGATCGTAAGATTGAAAATTTCGCTTGTAACTGACTTGCTGCCACTTAGTTTTTTTTATAAAGCATTGCAACACCAACATTCAATAATACCACTGAATAGATTATTTGCATATTTACTCAAATTTAATTTCCGTATTTCAAACAAAAAGTAAAACATTTGCAACATTCTTTAACAAACAAATAACTTGAGATACAGATACAAAATAACAAAGATGCATGTCTCTTAGAAAAGATCTTCAGGTGTGACAAAACGCCTGGTAAAATTTATTATAACAATTTGTGTAAATTAAGCTTGTTCGCATTTAGATACAGATATGTATGTACATGTGGGAATTTAAAACTGTCTAGTATTTTAATTCTCACCCGCAAATCATTTGGTTTTGTTTTGTTTTGCTTTTCTAAATCTTTTGTTATTCTTATTGTTGTTGCTTTGAAAGAAAGGTCATTGAACTACAAATGCTGCTGGTTTTGTATATAACTTGAGCTTTGCTTTCTGTACTAGGAATAAATTGTTTAGATTCAATTACAAATATGTATGTATGTACATGTAACACGCAACTAGAATTTTCTTTACGGATGACACTTCTTTTGTAACTCGATTTACAAAAACAACTTTAGAACGTTGTGTTTTGTAGAAAAGCAGCAATGTTCTTCATCATTATGAGCATTGAGCATTGTCATTATTACCCTGAGTCTAACCATGGCTTAAACAGTAGCGTTAGGGAAGTATCAGCAGCATGCCTGTTGAATAAAATACAAACAAACATACTTACGCTTGTTTGGTTACTTTGTTGATGCTGTCTAATGTTGTCTATTCAAACAAAACATTTAGGCTAATCACAGTTTCAAATTTACTCTTAAAATAAAACCTTAAAAATTCTGTTTATTTCATTATGGACTTTAAACTGTGAACACTCTACTTGATTATTTAATGTAAAGTTTGTTTTTATATTTTATTAACACTTTGCTTATTACAATTCTTCTTTTTTTTATTATTTATCAAGAACATTTCTAAGATTGTTACTCCGAATGACAGAAGAAAAATTTTGAAATATTTTAACATATTTTAACACAAACGGCATAAAGATAACAATTCTTGGAATATCGTGAAAACACCCATGAGGTAAGAGAGCTAGTAAACAACGTTGAGAAATTATAATTAACAAAATGTTAAAAATACTTTAGAAATGTATAAACAAATAGCTGCAAACGTAAATACTTATATATTTAACAATATGTATGTACCCAGCAAGCCATATGAGTCCGAAAAGAGTCTTTTCTGACACCTTTTTCGGAGCGTTGACGCTCTTTATGAGCCCAAAAAACAATCATAATTGCTCCGAAAACCTTCAGAAAAGAGGGTCATTACATTCGAAAATGGTCCGTCAGAAAGAGCTCTTAGATAATGTCAGAAAAGAGTCTTTTATGAGGGGTTTTTTTGGGCTCTTAAAGAGCTCTTAGATAATGCCAGAAAATAGTCTTTTATGAGGTTTTTCTTGGGCTCTGTGTAATCTTGTTTTTATTATTCTTGTGTGGTACAGCTATGTTTTTTTTTTGTTCAAAGCACAAATAGCAGGAGAACAACGCTTTGGTACACACATAATTAAGTGGAATTTCTGAGTCATACTACGTGCCGACTCAGTAACAAGCAAATTTTTCTTTCGCTCCGAAAATGCTCTTTAGTTGGACTCTTTTCTGACTCCTTTTTTCGGAGCGCTCCGAAAATGCTCTTTTGTTGGACTCTTTTCTGACTCCTTTTTCGGAGCGCTCCTAGAATGGTATGCTGGGTATGTACGAATATGTAGCGGTTTTTTAATGAATTTTAAGAAAAACACCGTTTATTTGATTTGGTTATGAAATTGTACTGTTTTTGTTAAACAAATATTAAAAACAAATAATATACAAACAATTAATTAGCGGTTTAAAAAATATTCTTATTTGTTAATAAAATGTAGCATTTTTAATTATTCAAGTTTAGTTAAACAGTAGCGCAGCAGCTGTCTCAATAAATACCCACGATATTGAAATGACAGTTAAATTATAGAGTTAATATTAGTTTGTTTGTTTTTGTTGAAAGAATAATTATGTTAAACTAAACAGTAAACTAAAAACATTTAATAACTCGTATACCCTGCCGTTCTTAACACTATTATCGAGTTGTAGTACTAGTTACCCAATTAACCACTTGCCAGGCTTTCGACTGGGGAATTTAACTCATGAATATCATTTGAATAATAGTGTACGAATATAATTATTTTTTTTTTAAGAGAAGTAAGACTGAGGCAATTAATATGCCTATATATAATTGCGTTACTTTCTTTGGAAAGGGTTTAGAATGAAGAAGTAAAGGTGATGGAAGAAGACAGCTTTTTATATCACAACTCTGCAATTGCGCATTATGTTTGTTTTTAGTGCAGAATTGCAGCGCCTCTGGTGGTGAGTAGGCGCATTAATGCTTGATTTTATAGCCTTTATTTAATTATTTTACTTCGGTGGCGTTTGAATGTTATACCACCGAAGGAGGGCGCTGTGATAAATATTAGTTATGATAGAAAAAACTATTAAAAAATAATCATATTTATATTTAACAATAGTTAAATATAGATGGCCTAGTTCTCTAGCTTTACTGACTTTAAATTTGCAAAAAAAAAAAAAAAGTCCATGTCTCATCACTATTTTTCCCCTACCAACATTTCATATGCAAATTAATTAATTAAAAACTTTACTTTGTTTTATTTTTTCTTCAAATTATAACACACTTTTGCAAATCCTTTTGTTTAAGATTTATTTTTACTAGTCTAAACGCATGAATTCTTTTTATAATATTGTAGAGGCTTTCACTTGTTTATGTAAAAAGCATAACAAATTTGTAAGTTGTTTCAATTGTGTATAGTAGAGCACTAATTAAAGGAAACATTTTATTAAAAATAATTAACAAGACTAAATCTATTTGTTACACTTTTCCAAACAGTGACTAACAATAAAACACACTGAAGAAATTAGTTACTACAATTTGTTATGAACTATGACAAGTTTGAAAAGTCACAAAGAAGAGAAGGCCTTGCAGGAAAATTTTCCAGCCAGAACTTGCCTACATTGCAAGAGCAAATTCAAAAAACTCATTAAATTCACACTATGTTCACTGGGAAGAGCATTTGCTTAGCAAAGAAAGAAAATTAATTTTTAAAACCAAAGCAGAAACAATTTCCTTCTATGAACTTGCACGAATCCACCTAAAAAAACTAGCGGATATTTTGACATATTTTTATTTGCCATGAGTTGCCGTAGCTGATTGTAAAATATTGACAACTTTCTTTGTTATTGATTTTCCACATTTTTTCTTTCCGTGTACTTATGCTTATGAAATTTAATTGAGGAAAAGATTTATTATGTACAAGTTTGTCTATTAACACACAAACACCAAGCGCTGCAAAAAAAGTGTTAATTATTTTTCTACAAAAAAAAAATAACAAATTGAACAAAGAGCAAGTAATAATGGATATTAGTATGTGATAAAATTACTAGCAGTAAATTTCTTTCTAAAAATAAATATTTGTTAAAATTGCACTAAACAAATAGATAAAATAAATATGTTAAACACATGAACTTTCCTGTTGGGGTGTTTCCGCAGAAAAAACTGAAGCAACCGGGCAAATTGGAACATGCCTTATAAAAAGAAAAAAGTTAATTTGGAAAAGTAATATAAAAAAAAAAAACGAATTGCAACGAATCCACTTTCCTACTTTCCTATTGCTATAATTAGTTTCCTATTACTGAACAACTTACGAGAAGCAGTTGTTGAATTGAAAAGGTAAAGTTTACTTTGCATTAACTTATATCACGATTTCATACAACTGGTAACTTGTTCTGTGTCTGTTCTCTTCCCTCTAGGAACCTAAAATCTACTCCTAATTTGCAAAAAAAATATTGGTTTAAACAAATTGTATTACTACACAACTTACTGGAAGTTATAGTTGAGTAGCGAGAGTGAAGTTAACACTGCCTTAACTTATTCTACAATGCGAAACATTTAGTAAATATGTTATAGCGTTCAGCTATAACAAATACTGTAAAAAAAATTGTTAATGATACTAATTTTAAAGTTAACGGCAACTGTTATAAGTAAAATGAAAAAAAAAACAACCAACGAATATATAAAACAAAAAAGACTAAACTATTCAGTAATTACGCTACAGTTAAAAGTTTACCGTCTTGATGGCCGCCTTAGACACCATTCGTGATATTGAAACATGATGCAACTATAGCTGTAAAGGTATTTGAAGCTCTTTGCGGCCGGCCATTTATTGTTTGTTTGTTTTATTTATTTTTCAGCACTTTTTTTATACGATTTTTTATGCAATTTTAACTCAAAATGGGCAATGGACATCATGATAATTTTTGTATTGATATGATATGAAAGCATCAATAAGTCGTTAGCTTGTCAAACTTGAAGTTTTATTGAATCATTACCATTATTTTTATTATTATGAACTTGGGAATTTAATTGTTGCGTTAATCTAGTTTTTTCCAAATGATTAATGTTTTATGCTGATAAAAGCCATGTTTAGGAAATTAAACATTTCTAAAGTGAATGTATTTTTTAATGAAGCATCTCCAATTTTATTTATAATTATAACATAATTGTTGCCTCATTTCATATGTTTGGAAATATTTTCCATTAAGTTTTCTTATCAGAAAACAAGAACAAATTGTTTCGTTTGCAACAATTTACACAGCATTTCATTTAAACAATTGAAACTTAAATGGCGTAAATTATTTATTAATTAGCAGGTTGATGAGTACGTTATCACATGATAACAGAATTTTTGAAAAAAAAACAATCATCAACTAGGTACAATCATTTGATAAAGAGTTGCCAATTATATTGTGTAAACAATATGTTATTAATAGCAGGTTTGTCAACTTGACAGACCTGCTAACTCTCTCACTAACCAATTTCTTCTGCAAGTGTATTTATCTAACAGTTATCGTGATTACGCATATAGAGTACTCGTATGTGTGTGATTTATGGTTTTATTCTCAAGAATTTTATTTAATTTGTTATATGTTTTAACCAATAGCTATTTATTATTGATATTGCAGTTTTAGTTGTGAAAATAAATGTGGGTCTTTAAGCCAAATAATAAATCCCCGTATTTTTTTGGTTTGTATTGTTTTGCTATCGCTAAAAATAAATACAAATAAAAAGCCAACAATAATTTGTTACCATTGTTATCTCTCGTACAATTGGCAATGATAAGATATTGATAGCAATTTGTATAAATATATTTATTTTACTTTAACTTTCAAGTTTATCTAAGTTAAATAATATAAAATATGAGATGATTATATAAACCAAGTTTTAGCAAGAATTGTTTAATGGTAATGACTAATTTTTAAATTAATTTATTTAGAAAGTACAGGAATTTGAAATTAACACAATTTCCTTGACTGTGAGATTAAAAAACAATTTTTAGTCTGAAATAAATAATATACATATTTGAATTAGAAACGACTCATATGGGTCGAGTTTTGTAACGACAAACCTTCTAATTTCTATCAATTTTAGTTAATTTATTTGATATATGTACTTGAACAAAATTTCTTAATTTACATACATACATATATTGTTATTATTTACATATGTATGTATATTGTTAATTTGTAAACAAAAATTTGTTGTTACATATATTTAATTTCATTCTAAAAGTTCACTGAACTTTTTCCTAAGCAGCCAAAGAAACCAGAAATTATATTTAATGATTATTTGGTTAAAGAAAATATCCCCAGGTGCTGGAGGTAATCTAACATAATATCTAATTTGAAGTTAATAAACCGGCTACTAGTTACCAAAAACAATACTAACATAATTTTTAAATTTGTGTTTTTATACCTACATACATACATATCCACATATGTATAAGTATATTTCTTTTAAATTAAAGAAAAAATACTTGTAAATAATGTAAATTACTTTAAATCATAACATTTAGAAAACAAAACAAATGAAAAAGAAAGTGAAATTTCATTAAAAAAAAGTTATTAAAGAAAAGCCAACGTGATCAATTTTATGCAAAAGAAAAAAAAATATAATTTAATTTATTCAAAGACAGAAAAAAAATTAACAAACAATACCTATTATTACAACTATTTTAATGTTTAATATACAATATATTTTTTCTATTACACACAAAAGAAAAAATGTAAACAAACATCATAATAACCAGTGTTGCCAGAAGCTTTGGGAATAAAAATCATCATTTGCCGAAAAAAAATCATATTTTATAGAAAAAAATCATCATTTTTTTTAATACAAAATTTTATTTAAAAAACAAAAAATTTATAATTAAAATATATTTACTTGCTACATATGTTTTTAAATTATTATTGTTGAAAGTATTTATAGCGAAACATGTGCTTATGTTTATATGATGACAAACATATTAATGTATGTAGGTATATATCGTCATTGCTCCGACAAAATCAGTGAAAACTGATAGTCAGCTGGGCTATCTACACCACCTTATAATAAATACGTCTTGCATTTTTATGAACATACATACTCAGCCCAATCATGAATAAAAAATCCGTGGGAGTTTTTTTTTCCTTTTTATTTGTTTAACATTGAATTTGAATAGGAAAAAAGATAAAAGGGAAAAAAACTGCCGCGGAAATTTTATTCATGATTGGGCTGATTATACATGTGTTTGTTACTGGGTAACAAGTGTACAGTAAATAAAAGCAACCAAAAACAAGCTGACACAAAACTTAACTTCACTTTGTAGTAAGTACAATTACAATGAAAGTTGTACACACTTAAAGTAAGAAATCATAATTTGTATAAATTAGAAATCATAATTTGAGAAAAAAAAAATCATCAAATCATATTTTGGTTAAAAAATCATCAAAAATATGATAAAATCATCATTCTGGCAACGCTGATAATAACATTTTTTTCACCACACACTCACCACTAATAACTCTCCAAACACTACTCTTCTCACTCTCTCACTCTTCTAAACTATCACCATAGCTGCCAGATTTGACGATTTATCGTCATTTTGACGATTTTTTGTTTCAAAAATAGCAAAGTGACGATTTGACGATTTTTTCATTGAAAGTGACGATTTTCTGAACTTTTAAAATTTTCTATAATTTTTTTGTTTTGAATGAGAATTTTTCCTCTTGCGAGTACTAATTGTATAATTTTTTATTCGAAGGTTTACTTCTAGTTAAACATAATAATTTGAAATTTATTTTTGTATACCTCTGTTATATGTTTTCTGCTAGTGTCTCTTTGTATATTTCTATATGATTTTATATTTACGTTTTCCAACGGAAAGCTATGTAAAACATATAACAGAGGTATACAAAAATAAATTTCAAATTATTATTTTTTTGTTTTATTAATGTTTTTGTTACCAAATTCTGTCTTTTTTTTTGAGACAACAACTATTTTTCTCATTTAATATCATAAATATTAAGAAGAACATGACATATTTCAAAAACAAATCTAAGTGATAGTAGTGTTTTCTTAATTATTGACAATTGTTAAGTTTAAGTATAATAATTTAATAAACATAAAAAGCACGTATAAATGCTGAATTCCATGAACTAAAATTTTTAGAGAAAACAATTTCTGTATTTCAGCGGAGAAATTCTAAAAAAACTTCTATTATTTTAAACAATCGTCGAAAGAATATTCAACCAAATAAATTTAAATAACAAAAATTCTTTGAAAATAGGTACCTGTATATAATAAATTAATTGGATTCTATACTCAAAAGATTATTTAAAACTTAATAAACTAACTAAATTGTTTTGACATTGTAATTTAACCTGAATTAATAAAATATGCTAAATTCAGATATTTATTTATAAAATACTGTAAGTCTTGTTTCACACTCTTCAGTTTTAGCTGACCAGTTTTTGTTTAATTCTTTTTTGAACTTGTCATTTCATTCACACAATTCAATTCAATTTTCGTACTTTTTAATGCACATCAACATGCATGAAAGAAAAAACAAAAGGAAATAAGAAAATTGACTAGTACCGTCAAGTTTGACTATTTAAACTCGAATTTTTATGCTTTCTTTTTAATGAAAATTTAAAAATACTGTTAGAAACAGTGACTTTTTATTTTTCCGATTTTTTTGACGATTTTTAAATTTCGAAATGACGATTTTTTTCTTTTTTATCGGGATTCTGACGATTTTTTCCGAAATTCATCTGGCAGCCCTGACTATCACTCATACTTCTGCTGACTTTGTGTGTAATCTTGTAAATGTCATCTGTATTAAATCAAGTGAGAGTGGCATGTGTGGGCTGGTTTTTTACAAGTTTTTTTCTAAGAAAAATCATCCTTCTTTTATGTTGTTGTCATTTCATCAGTAATGTTTTTTATTGTTTGAAAAAAAAGGTGAGAGCTTAACTAACTATCGTTAGAGTTTGCATTGTTGGTTGATTAGTTAGACAGACACATGATTGAAATTTGACAATAAGTCAAATTTTATTTAATTTTTTGTTAGGAAACCCGTGGTAATGTTGTACATATATTTTTCTATTTTCTACAAAAAAAAATTGAACAATTTTTGAGTTGTAATACCTTAAAAATGAAAGCAAAAATGTGTTTTCATCATTGTTAACGCCAACAAATAAATTTACAATGCTTTTAAGTTGATTATAAAAACATTTTACACAAAATAATTGGATTTTTTATAAAATTAATTAACAACATATTATTTTTTATTATGTAAGTATGTATGAATGTACATACATATGTTTGAATTTTTTGAAAGATGAGAGGAAAGTTTGTTTTTTTTATGTAGACATCAAGGCAATGCCCTGTGTATAGTAATTGCAAAAATATTGTACATACATATGTACATATAATTTTTTTAATTATGCTTTTTATATTATTAACACCCAAGTAGTTGCTTTATAAACTAAAAATTTAAACATAATTGAATATTTAGAAAGAAACTGTTAAATCTTAACATTAAAACTGTAATAGGGCGCCTAAATATGTATGTACATATGTATGTATGTATGCATATGTATGCACCTACAATAAAATAAAAACTAAGATGATGTTGTGATGAAATATAATTTAGATATCAAATTATTTTTCCAATGTCATTCATAATTTACATACATATGTATGTATGTATGTACATTTATAAAACATTTACATATAAGAATAACTAATGTTAGAGAATTGTTTAAGTTTTAAACTATTTTGCTGTTAAAAAAGTTAAGATTACACTATGCGACAGTCAAAATCGGGATGGGATGAAACCAACGGGAAATGTTATATCGGTAAAAAAAAGAAGTTATACGTATCCCGGCGTTTCGCTGGGTCACGTCTAGGAATCGAGATATATCGATTTGAAGTTAGTAACTATCATATAGGGGAAATTGTCACCTTTGGTGATCTTTTTTTTGACATAACTCGAGAACCACTAGTCCGATTTTGCTCAAACAAATTAAAAAAAAAAACAAAAAATTACAATTCCTTTAATGGGTTCATAAACAGTTTTGCCGGTAAAAATAAATGTATGAAGAAAAAAAATATTTTTTGCCTAAAATATTAAATTTTTTTATTTTTTAAATTCATAAAAAATCCAAAACGGAAAAAAGTGTCAATTCCTATTACTTTCACGTAAAGTCGCATAACCTTTAAACAAAATGAGACATAGATCATGAAAATCGATGAACGCGTTTCGTTTTTATTCACAATTAAGTAAAGGTATGAATTTCAAAAATTTGCTCGAGATATGTATGCAAGTCATCATAAAAAAGTTTGAGCTAGTTTGAGTGGTTGGCAAAAGAACAAATGCCTGTAGTTTAATGGCAGCAAATCTTAGCTATATACTAGGCTTAATGTAGAATTTCTTATGATTGTTCTTATTAGTTAATTTTAAAATGTATACATAGCACCCCCTGCATTACCTTTCGCCAGCAGCAGGCCGCAACAAAACAAAACATCAAATAGTACAATCAGAGTGATATTAGGGCAAACTAAAGTCAAGACAATAGTTTAGCGGGTAACTAGTATGTATTAGCTTTGAGTTTCAAAAATAGTTGTCAATGTGACTTTAGAGCCATTGACTGCAGGGTTAAGCTGGGTTTACACGATTGAAATTTTCTTCAAAGTTGCTCTTCAAAATGCTTCAAACTCGTGTAAACAGTAAAATTTCTTCAAAATTTGTTTATTAGATAACTATTAAATAAATAAATTTTGAAGAATTTCTTTGTTTACACGAAATAAATAAATTTTGAAGAATTTCTTTGTTTACACGAGTTTGAAGCATTTTGAAGAGCAACTTTGAAGAAAATTTCAATCGTGTACATCTAGCTTTGCTGTAAATGCGACAATAATTCATAACATTTCAACAAATGCATTTTGGAATTTATACTTTATTACACATTTTGTTAATTATTTTATTTGTTGTTTTGCACAAAACTTCATTAACTTTAAACTGTACTTGAACTTGAATTGTTTGAAACAAAAAAAGTTACGAGTTCATTAAAAAAATTAACATTGAACAAAGTCAAGTAACGTTTTTTTTTTTTTGTTTTTGTCTTTAATTTGAAACTATTTCTAGCATATGGAAAAAAGTAGATGTATTTTTTTCTCTTGTTAAAAAAAAATATTTGTACCAACTTTCTAAAAAAAAAACACAACACAACAACACAATAATAATATTATGATTAATTTTTTTTTTTGTATTGTCTATGTACAACAAATGAATTTTATCTTCAAGTTTTATGCATAAATTTAACAGAAAGCAAAGAAAATATTATTAAATGTACAATATTTCTTTCGATTTAAATACATGAATGTACATACACATACATACATACATATGTAGATCAATCGAATTGGTTGTGCTCTAGAAATGATCAGCTGATTATAGTTAGTTAATATTCACTAATATTGTATTGTTTTTTATTTTATTTTCATATTTACATGCTTAACCTTTTGTATATACCTATACAACAACTTGTTAAACGTTTCATATTTAAAAATGTTTGTTATAACTCAATTGGGCCATTATGAATCACACGTGCTTAATAAATACCTAGTAAAAAAAGTTTAAACAAAACAGCTGCTCCAAATTTTAAAATTGTTTCGTTATTATTTGTAAAATATTTTAAACCGTTATATAATGTTAATAATAGATTTGTAAATCTAAAGAAGAGCCACAACATTAATACTAAATGCACAAAAAGTTATTTTTATAAATCTATTATGCAAATGACCTTAATCATATTTCTAAAAGATTTTAACAGTTTTAAGACTGGCTGTTTTTTGTCTTTTCTTTTATGTATGTCTTCATTTATTGAAAATAAATCCAACGAATTGCTGAAGAAAGAGTTGTAAGTTTTTTGTTTATTTAGTTATTAAAGAAAGTCGTTAGTTGGAATGCAGAAAGGTTTTAAGCAAATTATTAAAATGTTTTCATGATTTCTGTATACAAATTTAATTTGTTAGAAGATTTCCTGTTGAAATTTAACATGTGGAAAGTAATTGCATTTAAAATTAAAATTAACTTTAAAATATTGTACCTATATACTCGTAACTATTTTCTTTAATAAAAATCTTGTTGTTTGCGTTTATTAAAAAGTAAAATTTGTTGCTCCTTGCTATCGAAAGGGAAATTTATTATAGACTGCATTTAATGCATTTTTGCATAAATATAATTTTATAAGTATGACTGCATAATAACTGCCGGCTAACAAACTTGGCTTGGCCTGTCTTTGGCTACAGATTATTTTGTATATACGTACAACTAACCAGCTAGATACTTTGCATTATTTGTGTATACACAGGCTGGCCATTTTTTGAACCGGTTCTTTAAGTGGCACTAGCCAAACTAGACAATTGTATGTAGAAGCAAACGAAAAAAAAAACCTCTTGAAATACACACTCACACTTGGCATCAACTTGCGGCTTTTAAAAGACATGTGCTTACTTACTGTCTTTCTTACCCCCTCATTTACAACTCGTTGTCTTATGGAAAATATGTAGTATTATTTGTTGTTTGCAGCAAAAAAAAAAAAAAAAACAACAAACATTTACAAAGTCATGAACAAAAATCCGGAGAAATTTAATACAAAATCTAACATGAAGAAGATGCTTTCAACAGCAGCAGTCTTTCAAGCACTTACATACTTATGTACATATGTACAATCTAAGCTGAAGTTTCGTTAATGAAGAGATTTGTTTTAAGACGACATTGAAGCTTGCAACACCCTATAGCCAAGTGTTTTTTAGTTAAAAGCACTCATGCTACATGTAAGACTGAAGCTATGTATAGACGATCGTCAGATATTACAACGTTGTCAGATCTAGCAATGTGCTACCAATGTACTGACATTGAAAAATTGTTAGCAAAAGGTAAATTGTCAGTTTAGACGACTGTAAGAAAACTAACAATTTCATTGGCAGACAATTGTCACACAATGAATTTATCTGTCAACCGAAATTGTTTTTCCAAAATGTTATTAATGCACACTTGTTTATTTATTTATGGATGTATATACAGAGTTGCATTTAGAAATAATTTCTATAACAATGCTGACATTGGCAGATGCATAAACTATGCACATATGACAAAGAAAAGTGTTTGACAATTGTCTTAAAGCAATGACAATGACAAAATTGTGTGTTTACACGATTGTTAGATGTCCGGCAATATTCTTGTCTTGCAATGTACTGAAAATGTTTTTTCCTACAACGTTGGAAAACAAAAATTTTAAGTTCACACGCTTGTTAGACATTTTCTGAACATTTTTCGGACAACGTTGTAATATCTGACGATCGTCTATACATAGCTTGAAGTTTAAGTAGTATGTGCAAAAAATATCCAACAGTTTAGTAGATAGATAGCGGAGTCAGTCGAATTAGCTGTAGACGGTCAGTACGTATTTTGATTGAAACAGGTAACCTCAGGCAATACCAGATACAGTAAGTCCCCGTTTACACAGGGAAACATTTTGTTTGGAAGAGAGGGACGGGTGGGGAAGAGAATATGAAATTTGTTTTCCGTTCTCGGAAGCACGCTTTGTGCTTTCATTCTTATTGTTTACATTGGCTATGCTTTTTGACATTTCCTTTATTTCTTTTCGGCGTGATATGTTGTCTATGTTTTATATTTAGACTTTGTTTGAATAAAAATAAAAAAATAAATAATGTAAAATAAAATAAATGCTTTTTATAAATTTTATCTTTTATAATATATTTTTTTATTTATTTCACAAATCAAATATACTTACATTAGCAAATCAAATACAGTAGAAATTAAAAAAAAACAACACTGCTATTAGACAAATGTCAATAAAAACAAATATAAACTGGAATGTTTCCGACAACAATGTTTCCCTGTATGACCGCAAAGGAAAATACAAAAGAGAATTCCAGATTTTTCTCTTCAAAATGTTTCCCTGTGTAAACGGGGAATTCAAAATCAGCAAATAACTGAAATAAAAAACAAAAACCCCAGAAGAATAGACATATTTCCGAAGAAATAGAGTCTTCTACGCAAGAATTTTCAATATTTTGTCTAGCTGTAGCTAAACTTCTTCCCAGAAATGTATATAAAGAAAAACTTAAAATAGTTGCTTTACTTTACAAATCTCTATAATGATAAAGTCTGCTTAAAGTACTCATCTTATAAGTAATTGCAAATATGCAACAAGTAAGAAAGTATAGTCGGTCAAGCTCGACCATATATTACCCTACACCCAGTATATGTATAAAACAGTTTTTCAGAAATGGGCGTTATATGGGAGATATGACCTATTGTGGACCGATTATCAAAAAAAATGAATATAAATATTGTGTATGTTAAACTTTATCTCAATATAAATACTTTTAAAAGATTTATGGAGCTTCGATTAATTATGAACTGACCATTATTAAATTAGATGTCATTATTTCTGTATATAAGAAACTTAATTGTGTCAAATTTTATTTGAATACCAACATTTTTGAGAGAGTTGTGCTCTTTAAAGTGATTTTCGGAAGTGGGCCTTATATGGGAGCTACGAGTAATTATGGACCGATCTGCACAAAATTTGTAGATGTGATTTTGCGTCATTTACCATTCATTTGTGATATAATTTGTTTGGATACTTGCTCCCAATTTCGGGAGGACATTTGTATGGTGGCCAGGTGAAATAATGGACCGATTTCCACCAGTTTCAATCCCATCCATTCTTGGGCCGAAAAAATATCATGTACCAAATTTTATCGAAATATCTTCAAAATTGCGACCTGTACTCTGAGCACAAGCTTTACATGGACAGCCAGCCAGACGGACAGACGGACGGACGGACATCGTTAAATCGACTCAGAAAGTGATTCTGCGCCGTTCCGTGTACTTTAAGATGGGTGTTGGACCAATATTTCTGGGCGTTACAAACATCAGCACAAAACCAATATACCCTCCTCCCCACTATGGTGGTGTAGGGTATAAAAACTTATTAATTAACGAACTGTCATTTCTTTTTGTCATTCTTTATAGTTTCAGTTTTAAACAGTCAATATTAAATATGAATTAGCTATTATAAAAACTTTGCCATAAAACTCTTACTTACATTTGATTGGATTACACTATTTCATTTCTTTAAAATCATAATTCTTTACATCTTAATGAATTAAGGTGAAGAACTTTATGGTTTTTTTTTCTTACTTTCACAATTATTTATTAATTAATCTGCCAAAGAACTTCCCATTCAGCAAAGTTTTATGGGTCATGGTTAAATAATGTCCATTAAAATAAAAATATTTTGTTTTCATTCGTTTTTCTTTTTTTTTTTTTTTTGCTTACCTTAAAGTCTCTTAATTTCTTTTCTTTATTTATTCTTTAATTTGTTTGCTTCTTTTTCTGGACATGAGAACGATTCAAAAAGATCATGTGTCTTTTGGAATGTCCAAAGCAAATTACTTAAAATCTACCACAACAACAAAAAAATTAAAACTTTTTCTTTTTTATGTTTTTCGACGGAAGAAAAAAACAACTCTTTTTTATTATTATTATTATTATTATTATTTGTACTCTAAAGTGGATATAAAAATATGAATGTAGACAGGGGAGGAAAAGAATTAAAACTTATTTTAAAAACGATTGTAGGGGCAATTATATTAAACAAAACATGATCAAAAACTGTTACCTTTTTGAAAATATTGCCCTGAAAAAACATACATATTCTTCCAAATGCTTACAATTTATGCCATTGTAATTTATATATTTCAACTGTAATATAATGATTTAACACCTTTCACTATCTGCCCAATGTAATTCAGCGTAAAATACTTAAAATCACCCCAAAAAAAATAGACAAAACTGAAAAAGCAATAGTTGACCAACCTGTTGCAAAGAAAAGTGAAAAAATTTAGTCTTACGTTACGAAAAACCATTAAAAAATATGAAAAAGCAAAATATATAAAAAAAAAATATAAAATTTCACACGAAACCGGAAGTAAACGAACGGTACGATACGCATTATTAAAATTTTGATTTATTTAAAATGGCTCAGAAAAAAAGCTAAAGTAATAATACAAGCAAGAGATTGAACCATGTTATAATGAAATTTATAAGAAGAAACAATAATTGTATTATACTTTTAAACATAAATTCAATAGATAGGTGTAAAACATTTCAATTTTTAAAATAGATAAAGCTAACGGTTGTAAAAATTGTTTTTTGAAAAAAAAAATTGTTAAACATTAATTTTATGATAACTTTTACTTTGTTATGGAAACAAATTTATCAAGAAATAAATCTTCTTTAAAGTGTTTTTCAATCTTGAAATGTTGTTCAATATTGAATTCATTAGAAAGAAGAAAACAAAAACTTGACTTCTTTCTGCTGTCGATTGTCATTGTTGGCTGATTCTGTCTCATTATTTATATACATAGTCTCACAATACATGTTACAAAGTGAAATTTTTTGTGTTTAAATCTTATAATTATTTTGATTTCTTTTGTTAACTGTTCTACCAGAGAATGAATGAATACTAAAGTTGGTATTTAAAAAAATTAATAACAAGAAGAAACACTTCTACTAGTTTTTTATAGTTAGTTAGTTTCCCCTGAAAATTAGATAAGTAATTAAAACAGTTTGTTTAAAACTGAAGCTCAAAGAATGATTCTAAAAAAATAAACAATATTGTACTTTTTATCAACATTTTAAAGAAATCATATGACTACTTTTCAAAGCCTACATACACACTACTTACTATACTTAATTAGCAAGTAACTAACAGGTCCGCCATCTAACGTTTTTTTTTTCAACTAGTGCTTATTTCGTCTGCTCATGTCTGATTTGACAGATAATTAGTTTTATCCTTCCGCTGAACGAATATGGTTGTGTATACGCTTGAACAACGCTGGGAAATATTGCGACATTATTTTGAAAATCATGATAATGTTGCAGAATGTGTCCAAAAATTGCGGATTTTGGAAGAAGAGAAGCACCGTCAGCTCCATATGTTCGTTATCTTATAAAAAAGTGAAAGAAACTGGCATCCTCATCGATAAACCAAAAAAACAGTGCGTACACTCGAGAATATTGCAGAAAGTGTGCGTGAAGCGCCATCAACATCAATTCACCGTCGTTCTCAACAATTGAACATTTCGGAGACATCATTGAGACGAATTTTGCATAAAGACCTTGGTATGACGCCATACAAAATCCAATTGGTTCAGGAGTTGAAGCCAACTGACCATCCAATGCGTTTTCGCTTCGCTAAGTGGGCCTGCGATCGACTTACAGAAGATGCCGATTTTGCCAAAAAAAATCATCTTTTAAGATGAAGCTCATTTTGATCTTGGCAGGTATGTCGCATTTGGGGCACAGAAAACCCGCACGCATACATTGAAAAGTCTTTGCACCCAAAACGAGTCACTGTTTGGTGCGGATTTTGGTCCAGAGGCATAATTGGGCCATTTTTCTTCGAAAATGAGCAAGGAGTGGCCGTTACAGTCAATGGCGATCATTATCGGGCCATGTTGAACGAAGTTTTGTTCACAAAAATTGAAGAGGAGAATATTGGCAACATTTGGTTTCAACAGAACGGCACTACGTGCCACACAGCCGAAGCTACACTCGATGTTTTTGCCCTCTTTTTGAAGATCGCATTATCAGCCGCTGAGCTGATGTCGTTTGGCCACCTCGGAGCTGCGATTTGACACCGTTGGACTATTATTTGTGGGGTGCCGTCAAAGATAAGTGTTACGCCGACAAGCCAGAGACAATTGACGCTTTAAAGGATAATATTCGTTAAACCATTTCTGAAATACAGTTGCACACAATCGATAATGTGCCAGCCGAGACAGCCATTTGAATGAAATTATATTCCATTATTAACCGGAAGGATTGTACTTTCAAATAAAAAAAGAAATTTGAAAAAATATTCAGTAGTTTTTTTATAGCATTTAAAAACAAAAAGTTATTTGGCGGACCCTTTAGTTATTACACTCTGTTAAAAGCATAGGTATACAACTTCTTTCTTAATTTGTTAAAGCTCGTGCCACAATAACGTTTTAACCTTTTTCCCATTAACTCTACACTGTGAAACCATATTGTATGTACGTACTCGTACGTGTTTGTACTTTATTCGTAAGTACTTTATGTTCTAAAAATGATTTAAATATGAGCTCAACCTATATTGTCGCTTTTTTGAACAAAAAGAAGACAAAAAAAACAAAAGATTAAATAAAACTACGAAATGTGTAACAACACCTGTATTTAACAAATAAACAAATGCTGGATCACTGTAATAAAGAAATACTATACGAGTACTTTTTTTTAGTTAAAATTGAAATAATAAAATGAAATAAAATTTTACCTCAGCCGTTGAGAGATAAAAATGATCAACTATAGAATGTTAAAATGTGTAAAGTGCTACACAAGGTACTTTTTCTAACAACCAAAAATATAACAGACGGAGAATACTCGAGTTAATCGGTTGGTACTTTTTCTACCACAAAGTACATATTTATGATTATTAGCTTTGAAAGCTTAAATTTCAATTAATTTAAAGTACTTCTAAACATTTTTAACTAAATAACTATAAATATTTAACTATTATTATAAATGGTAAGATTTGTTCGTGTTTAGAAAATGTTAAAGAAAGGTTTAATCACCCCTATTAGCCGAACAATAGCTTTATGACCATTTACCCAATACAATGCGGAATATTCACAGTTAAGCAAGTATAGCACCGGTTTAGAAACATCAATGAACCACAGCTGATCAACATTATTATCAAGCCTGATCCGACAACTGCTCCCTTTCAGATATAACATTTTTAAAATATCTCTCCGTAACACATATTTCGATATTATATTACATGGGTCGTTCTAAAAGATCCCAACAATGTAAACCAGTGTGTTACGAATAACAGCTGCTACGTACATCTCCTTAAAATATGTATATGTGTATAAAACCTGCTAAATACGAAACGAATACAACATTTTCCTTTTGAGAATACCTACAAAATGTAAATAACTGAATAAATATAATTAATATATAATATAAACCTGTTTAGTTGAATTAACTTGTAAACAATTCGTTTCAAAAGTGTAATAAATAACACCTGTTCAGGAAATGAATTATATATAATGCTTTAGATCCAGAACTAATAAATATTTACTGCCGTATTCATAAAAAATAAAGTACATTTGAAGTCTACTTTACTTTTCTATGAATAAGGGCACTAATATCCGAAACGAGCCGACTCAAAGTCTGTCAAAGATTGTCAAGCCAACGTCAGCTGTATCAACCGAAAGTATTTACTTATTAAAACAACTTTCCACAACATCGGAATTATTAAGCTTTATTTCAATCCAGCCAGCTGGATTTAGACTTGACTTTTGTAAGAGTCTACTACTGCAATATTTTTGGACCTTTTACTAATTTTTTTTAAATTTAGCAATCAAGCACCAAACTCTACTTTTGAATCAGACGCTTTCTTGCTTTTGTTAGTTTTTCCGATTATTCACACAATGGACTTGGCCGCTTTTGCTCTTCATACCAATTTTTAAGATACACATAATATGTACATATTTTTTGTAATGTAAGAAGAGTCCAAATAATAAAATATGAATAAATAGAATAAGAGCAAATATTTAAAAATTAGTCATTGGAACGGGCCACAACAGTCGGTTGAATCTCTCTGCTGGCTTAAAATATATACACAATGGTGGTGCTACATACATAATATGTACACATGTGATCATACACACACACAACATGCTATAATAGGACAACCAGAAAGACAACAACATTTGCAGCAAAGCAGAATAGGGCGAAGCTGTTGGCGGGCACTGAATGAAGGTGGTGTTTTAAATATAAAACCAGTAAAGGGTCAATAAACAGAGTAAAGAGTACTTTGCTGGTTTGTATACATATCTATATGTACCTACATATGGCGAAAAGAACCCTAAAATTAAAAGTTCAGAGGAAACTCCTTGTGTTGCCGGAAATGAACTTAAATGAAAAAAAAATTCATAATTGTAGCAATTTTTCATTAACAAAATTAAGTGTGATGTTTTTTTGTTTTAAAATGTATAGGTATGTACATATGTAGGTATATTATGCATAGGTACTTTTTTACTTTTTAGTAGTTATCTGCTAAAAGCAATTTCAAGGTTTTTTTGATAACAAAACAAACAACTCTGCTCCTAATAAAACAACAACAAATACACCACACCGCCATATGTCAATTGTAAAAGAGTGCAAGCAAAAAAGTACATGCATGTACATGCATGTACATACATATGTACAAATATGTACGTACGTGTGTAATTACAACGGCACTACTTACATAAGTAAAAAATAATAACAAAATATAACAACAACAGGTGCAGAACCATCTAACGGTAACTATAAAAGAACAACAAAAAGAAAAGAAGAGCGAAAGCAACAAGTGTTCCAAAATTCAATGATTTTGATGAAATAAGAAAAATTTAACATTGAAAAAAACAACAAAATGAAGGAAAACAAATATTATGCTGTTGTTACTACAAATTAAGAATGTGTATTATGTACATTACATATTTTAATTCTGTAATTAATTTTCAATAACAAATAAATTTTTGGACATTTATAATAAAAAGTTGCAACTCACCTCGGTTGCTGCAGTTTGTTTCATTGTTGTTTTTGTTGTAGTGTAGTTTTTTTCCTTTTAAAACTAGAATTTATTTAGCCTTGAAGGTTTTTTGGTTTGTTTTATTTAATCCACTTAAAAATATAATTTAACACGTTTAATAATAATTTAACTTTATCCTTCAATTATTTTTTATTATTTTCTTTTTTTACGTTTAGCTTTTTTTGGTTTTTATTTGTTACAAAAAATATTTTTGTAGATGCTTATTAGCTTTTTTCTTTTCTTTTCACTAGCACTACTACTAACTCACTAACTAACCACTCTACGGCGTTACTAAATTTTAAAGCAACTTTAATCGACTGCTCTCCACAAAAACTCAAACATCAATGAAGCTATTGAATTCAACTTGTGTTTTTGTAAAAGACCTGCTAACAGTCACAACATTTTGTTCGAATCGAACTTTGTTTCAAACACATATTTTTTTCAAAGGTATATGTTTACATACATACATATATTATTTGACAGAGTCAAAAAAACAACATAAAACGGCTTATACCGAAACCATACATAATAACACAAACTACTTGAAGTCTAACATGTTCGTTCGCCTGATCACATAAACGAAGCTTAAAAAATGTTGTTTGTTTGTTTTTTTGTTATTTGTTTCAAATGCTTTAACAGTTAAAAATATAGAAATAGAGTGGCCATATGGAGTTTTATTTAAACAAATTGGAAGGATTGATTGCTCTCTCTACCTGTATATTTACTAGTATGTATTTACGTAGTAGGATAATTTAGGCTGAATCGAATTTTACGAGTATAAGCTTCGCGTGCTTGATAGATATTTTAACTTGAAAACCAGCTTAATTACTAAACTCATTTACAAAATACTTTGAATATACAGTGGTGGGCATATAATTAGAAACGATGCTTTGATAAATAAGATCGCTGTGTGCTTCTTTAAAGACATTTTACAATTTTTACATTTTTTATAATATGTATGTACATACATACATATTAAAATTAATTATTGTTATTTTTTTTAATTTGCTTATTAAGTTAGTTTAGAGTTCTGCATTAAGCATCAAAATACCAACCATGGATGGAACTTCCCTCCACCGTTATTCTCTACATTATTAATTAATTGGACTTTTTTTATTTATGTCACCAAAAACATCATTCATTAAAAAACTAACAACAACATACAAAGACAGCATCACTGAAATCTTTACTTTTTCTCTTCCCCTCTTTACTTTTCAACACAAATAAACGGACACACAACACTCAAAACTATGCGACTTTATTTTTCGCAATTTTGAACAAACACATTTTTTATTATTATTTTTTTGGTAAAAGTCCATCATTCTAAGATATAGAAATAAATGTAAAAATATTAAATTATTTTTATGTAGTTAGTTTTTTTAGTTGTTAGCAGCGTTGCCATATATTTTTTTAAGAAAACTTTTATTTCTAAAAAAAAAACTTTTTTTAGAAAAAAAAACTTTTTTAAGTAGTAAAATTTCAAAACCCAATTTTATTGAAAACAAAACAACTTTTAATTTTACATATTTACTTGAGTACTCCTAACTGTCCAACTCCATATACATACATATACATATGTATGTACGCGTATGTACAAAATAAAGAGTTTATTTGTGTTGTAAACTGTTAACATTTTATAAATATTTAGACATTTACTGTACTTAAGACGTAGACTAAATTAATTAAACATTGTTGCAGTAAAAATGGATTAAAAAATCCATTAAATTACTAACGCAGTGCAGCATAGTAGAAAAACATTGTTTTGTTAATTGTGAAAATAACTTGTTTTATAAACTAAATTAAACTTATAAATAATTACAAGTATTTTTTTTTTAGTTGAACTGTTAATTTTTCAATTTTTGATAATTTTTAGTTTAAATTAAATTAAATTTAATGAACTCAAGCCTAACTAACTAAAAATTATCAAAAATTATAAATTTTCAAAAAACTTTTTTTTTTAGAATAAAACTTAAAAACTTTGCATCTCAAAAAACTTGCAAAAAAAGTAAAACTTGACAAATGGCAACGATGGTTGTTAGTTAAAAAAGTTAATTAGAGTTGGAAATTTCTGCTAAAAATAACATGTATGTTTTTAGTTTAAGTAATATCGAGAAGGAAAATCCCATAAAGCGAATATACCTTGCAATGGCGTCCATTGCATCCCTAGAAAATTTTTATATTACCTTGAAAATTGTCCAGAAATAACAGGTGTTATTACTCTTATATGGGTTCCAGTCTGGCTCTAGCCTAGATGATACTTAATATATATTAAGAACACGATTTATATATTGTATCTGAATAGATATCATCTCCTTTACTGGCCTCTTGGTGTACACTCTCAAAGGTCGCGACTTCCTTATAATTTCTTTCGCATAGTTAGTTAGTACGACCACGAAGATGAAAAGACAACTGAAAATCTTCTCTGTAAAAAGTTTTAGTCACGAAATACTTACTCAAAAGAGCTGATTCTCTGAAGGTTATTTGAGTAGAATTCATTAAAACAGTAGGATGGCTGAAGAACAACGGTGTCCAAGAAACATAGGACAAATGGAAAAAATTGCTGAAATGGTTTACCTAAGTGATTCAACAGTGCAAAGCATAATATCTCGGTTCGTGCTCGAGAATAGGATTCATGATATGGGCAGACATTTTTGGGTGCTTTTTTAAATTTTTAGTGCGAAAATTCTTTAGTGTGCGGTGCGCTTTTTTTAAATTTTGGTGGTTACTTACACAAAACAAATTTTTGTTTCAGTGTGAGAAAAATCTTTGTACAAAAAATACGTATCATTCAGAAGAAGTACGTACGTACGTCTGCAAAATTTTTACAATGAATTTTACAGGCCACAAACGGACTGACGACGTACATATAAAATAACTAACTAAAATTCTTTTGATTTTACGGAATTCGGAGTTGAATTTTTGACATTTAAAATTAATGAAATAAAGTATTTATTTATTTATTATCCGGTTTTTAGAATCATTTTTTTAATCTTACAATTTCAATTTAGAGAATTTTTTGAGTGTAAACGTTTGACATAAAAAGTACCAAAAAAAAAATCAGCTGTGTCTTCAAACTTGTTGTATCCAATCCTTGGTTGTATGCTGATAGTGCTGCCAAGTTTTGTAGGTCTACTAACTTTTAATAAGGGTCGTGGTGTTTTTACGAATTTTTTTGTCTAAAAATAGAAAATCAAAAATTCCCATATTCTTTTTTCTAAAAAAGTTCGCATAAATAGAACATCCGGTGTTGTTTTTCAAAACACGACGACACAACCACACACGCACACATGCAAAAAGGACGCCGCACTGAGGACGTGTGCGGAGCGGACCGGCGACACCGACACACGCTCTAGAGACGACAACAGAGTGACGCGCTTACTGACTGACGACGAAATGACGAGGAAGGAGGTGACGGACGGACGGATGGGTGGGGAAAAAAATTTTTTTTTTCTGTCGTCATGTGGTGAAAAAATCGTGGTGAGTATAAAAAATCGTGGTGAGTATAAAAATAGTGGTGAGTATAAAAAATCGTGGTGAATTTTTAGAAATTCACCACAAATTCCGTTATCCCAAATTTTTCAAGGTCATTGAAAATTTGTCATCCTAAAAGCAGGCAATGGATTTGCGGTTTACAGTTTTACGGGTGGTTGCTGAATTAGCTAACAAATAAGAAATTCACCACAAATACCGTTTTTCGAAAATTTTCATATTAAACCAAAAAAATGTGTTCTTTTTTTTTTAAGAACGGAAGTGGCAACTTAATACAGCGTTTCCATATTAAACTAACATATCAGCTGTTTGACATTACAGGCTGACGCTTGTGAATTATTTTTTTTTCTTAACAATAACAGCAGAATACATATCTCCATCTCCAACATAACAATTCATTTTTCAATAAAAAGAAAACAAAATAAAGTATTTATAATATGGTCGAAATACAAACTGTCTATGTTACGGTTGGAAGTACGAAATTTGATGCACTTATAGAAAGTGTGACTACAAACGAAGTTCTGAAGATACTGCAATCAAATGGATGTAAAAATCTTATTCTACAAATCGGAAAAGGCTTGAGAGTCAACGAACAGGATATAGCAATTAAATATGGTATGCGTGTAGAACAATACGATTTTAAAATTGAATCCAAACGCATGGATATTATAAACGCTGATCTGATTATTGGTCACGCAGGAGCTGGTACATGTTTGGATATATTGACTAATCGCAAAGCAGGAGTACTAGTGGTCAATGATCACTTGATGAACAATCATCAGCAAGAGTTGGCTCTGCACATGAAAAAGGAAGGCTACGTGGAATGTTGCACAGTGGAAGAACTGGAAAATTGCTTACAAAACTTAAATGTAAATGAACGTAAATTATATGAACCGGGTAAAAATATGAGCAGTTTTGTTGAATTTATGGACGATTTAATGGAAACTTGAATAATTTAATTAAATAAACATTGAATGGAAAGGAAAAAGTGTATATTTTCATTTTGAATAATTAAATTATTGGGAGAATTTTGAATAAGAATTTTTGGTAAATAAAAACGATAAGTAAAAATCAATAGATCATTTCGGAAAGAGGGTCATAATTGAAAAAATAATGTTTAAGGTCAAGTTACCTTGAAGTTTATTATTTAAAAAAACAGTTGTGTATTTCCTAAAATGTCGAAGTATTAAATCGCCAAAAGTGATCCATTGTCGAAATATTTCGCCTATTTATACATACATATGGAATTTTTGCAGAAACTTTTGTCATAAAAGGTGGCTCCCTCTATTGGCTGCTGCTGGCGTTCATGCGCTTATGCGTAGTAGTGTTACCGTACTTTTTTAAAAACAGAGTTGTATTTTTTTACGTGGCTAAAAACGGGGAAAATAATTTCCCGTAATCCCGATCCCAATTTGTTTTAAAAAATCCCAGGATTTCGGTTTATTTTATTTTTTTTAGAAAAAAAAAATGTTTTTACTTTTAACAAATGTTGTTTTTTATATCCGGTAAGAACGTGAAGAAGAAGGAAGGCATTTTTTCTCGAAGCATAACTGCCCGATGGTAGTATGTGTCTCTGAAAGATATGGATGGAATCATTTTTATTGTGTAAAAATTATTTGTTTCGGAGGGTGAGAAAGAAATCATCAATCAGCATTTTTTTTATTTGCAATATATTTATTTCCTAACTTTTCCCACAAGCGTTGTTTTTTTCAACTGAAGTTTTTTTTGCGAACGATTTTTTGTAACAAAAGTCCCCGAATCCTGAAATTTTAAAAAAATCCATTCTGGCTTGGCATCCCTAGGCACTGATAGCAACTGTGTGCGTGGCATAGAAAACCAACAATTGTCGCTGACTTAACACATGTCAGGATGGCCGAGTGGTCTAAGGCGCTGCGTTCAGGTCGCAGTCTACTCTGTAGGCGTGGGTTCGAATCCCACTTCTGACAAAGCAATTTTTTTTTTATAAATTTTACGAAATTAACAACAAAATTGTAAAAAATGTTGAAAAAAACTTTAAGAATTTTATTTATACATAATATTAAGAATTTCTCATTCTATCTCACTTTTTTCGAAATTATTACAAAACAAAATCTATCATCTATCTATACCCTACATACATATTAGTTTTAAAATTTTTGTTTTTATTGTAGTAAATTTTTTCCAATACAAAAAATAGGTCAAGTAATTATTCCATGACAAAATATCATCAGCAAATTATTATTGGAGAAGCTCCCAATACCCTATCTATTTCCGTTCATAATTATTGTTATTTCTAGTGAAAAATCGGTTGTCAGTTTATTATTTTATAATACAAAATTTCAAAATAACTAAAAATCGACCCGATCGTCTTTCTGATTCATATTATTTTATGTATGTTGTTCTATTTTCTTCCATTTTTCATCATAAACTTTATATAGGAGGGAACAAATAACATGATAGATAGATACATCAAGTGAAATGAGAGAGTACATACATTAAGGTAGAATTAGCCGAACGTCGACGTCCCGTACTGTACTGTAGCGAAACAGCTGATCCCGCTTTGTTATTTGAAATCAATGTAAATGCTTACCGAATATTAATATCACGTTGACGGAACGTCTCAACCTGTATAAAATAGAAATTCCTTTTGGATGGCCCCGTTTGTATGGAGAAAAAATAAGGTATCGATGTTCCCGACTAATATGAAAATTTGATCCATTTTAAGACTACGTTTCTTAATTTTTTTGTCCTGGGTAAATTTTTTAAAATTCTACCTATTTCAATTTTATTAATTTTTTTTTAAAAAACCTTAATTCTTGCCTATATGACAATCTCTGTTAACTCAATTCGTTAATGTAATGAGTATTAAAATAACGTAAATTTTATAAGCTAAAAAACGGGAAAACCCATTTGGGTTAAATTGCATGATGTTTATATAATCAAGAAATTTCAACTATTTATTTAACCCTTATCCTGTATTAATGGGTCAAAATTGCCCAAACAGTATTTATTGCTCATTTATTCTTCCGAATGTCAAAAATTTATTTGCAAAAAGCATTCTGAGACCAATATCGTATGTAATGAATGTAAAATAAAAAAAAAAATTAATAAATATTAGAATTTTTTGTATTAGGCAAATTTGACCCACTAATGTCATGTGTTTTATTTTTGAAGTACAGGATAAGGGTTAAGTAAATTCTTTCATATGATACCAAATTTGCTATAGTTCCTTTGGAAGAAATGTGCAAAAAAAATCAAAAAAACCTCTAAAAAGGACATGTTTATCCTTTGATGCAGCTCACCAAATATTGACGACCCCAAGACAAAAAAAATGAGAAACGTAGTCTTAATTAAAATTAATCAAATTTTCATATTATTCGGGAACATCCGCAACTTTATTTTGGGGCTACCCTATGTACATATGTACATTGTATTTATAATCTATATAAGTTAACTTTTTCAGAATGTTAAAAGAACATATTTTAATTACAAACTTCATAAAGACAGCTCAATTTCAGAACATGCTAAATCGAAAAAGTGAGTTTTGCAGGAAAAGCTCCTAAAGTTTACAGGCGATATCTAAAAAACCATATGATGTAGAACCTTTGTTGTTTATAACTATTGATTGTACTAGCCAATCACAACCAAAATTTGACAGAATTTAAGTTGAAAAAATCTAAATTCAAAAACGCAAAAAAATTTAAAACATGCTAAGTCGACATAGCATGGTTTGGAATTGAGCTGTCGATATAATGGGAGTATAATTACATGAACAAATTGATTTTAAAGGAAATGTTTGTTGCCTGCCACTTTTGTTTTTCTCAAAAATTGTAATTAGTATTTATAATTTGAAAATCTCAACAATATTATTATTAACTTTTGTAATTTGTTTGTGGGGGTCATTCCTTATTCAATATCTGATATGATTGATTTTAGAGTATTTATTGTCTAAAATATCATTCATTTTTGATTCATAACACTTTTTTTTTATTTATTATAGATTATAGATATGCTTCAGTCGTATTTTTTCCTTTATCTGAATTTAAAATATAATTTTATTCTTATTACATTTAAATATTTCTTAAAATAAACCAAATTCTTGGTTGCCATGTTCGGCAACTGAAGTTAACAGCTTACAGTTGTCAATTGCCAACTGTAATATGTTTTTGGCAACTGTCAACTCCACTGAGGTTCGGTTGCCATCCGTAATCGACCCATTAGTATACATACATAGATTGTAAACTGCTACTGTATAACTCAATCTTAAAACCTAAAATGTTATTATGGAATTTAGGTATGGGGAACGGCCTCAGCTTCAAATGTACACATAATTCAGACGCCAAAACAAATTGCTACGAATGATAATAATTGCCACCTTGCATATAAAAAAAATTGAAGATTTGAAATACTTATGGTTAGTTCGTTTTTTTAAATGAAGAACATACAAAATAATAAATAAAAATTCACTCACCCTCACCTTATTTAACGAAAAACTCGCTTTGGTAGTTATTTTTGTAGATGTTTTTTTTATTGTTTATAGACTATTCAATTTCATTCATTTATCAGATATCTGTGATAATCTTAAAACTTATTTATTTATGTATGTATTTTATGTGTAAATTTTTTGAAAGAAAAAATAATAATAAAACAGTGATTGATTTTATTTCGATAAATTTGTTTTACATACAAAAAACTAAATGAAATGAAAAGAAAAGAAAAAAAATAATAATTCATATATAAATTATTAAATACATATTATGTACCTATATTTGTTTGTATGTTTAATAAATTGCTACTGATTTATATTATTTAAGAATAAATTCTATTAAATAAGTAAGTGTTTTCTGTTTGTTTATTGATTTGTGTTTCTCTGTTTGTTGTTATTTATTATTTAAAATGTTGTGTTGTTAGTTTTAATAAAATTCCTTTCAGATGATGTTCTTTCTCCATGATATACATATTTATTATTTATTTAACTTGTTACTGTCATTCAATGTTCAAATGTTATTGTTGTTATTTTTTTATTTATTTATGTTGCCTTGTGATTTTTGCAAAGTATATTGTTTTATTTATGTTACTATTAAATTTTAGATTATTCTTAGAGCTACTACGTAAATATTGAAATATGTAATAATATACGATCGATGCCTTACAATTTTAATTTCAAGTTAAAATTTTAATTTCAGTCATTATTACACCAAAATTGCATTTATAAACCCTTTAAAAGGTGGCTCGCTCTCCTAACGAAACAAATTTTAATAATAGAAAAATATCTTCTGTTTAAAATACACACTTTGAGTGCATTCATTTAAAGAGATAGTTTTAATGTTCATAGAAAAAACAAAGGCTGTGGTCGGGCAGACGGACAGACAACTAATTTAGCTCCACTAACTGTTGTTTACAAGTCGCATGATAGGGCACCTTGACGATGGTGAACTTGGTGTTGGGCAGATTTTCCGCTAATATTGTTTCCACTTTGTCCAGGGGTAAAATTTCAATTTGGGGGACTTCAGTCGTAGCGTTGCCATCCTCAGTGGTGGCTGTAGATTTGGGTTTGGCGGCAACCTCTCCATCTTCTTCGCCGGTGTTGGCACCCGGCACCGGTTTTAATACCGGTATGCATTCATCGAAATGATGTTTTTCCTTCTTCGTTGATTCTTCGCACTGATCGACATAAAGTGCTGTTACGCGCAGCAGTTCCACGGTTACACACCAGGTGAATACTTTCAGAGTTTCAGAAACTTGTTGAACGGCACTCAGGACAATTTGATTGGTGGTGGCCGACTGAGAAATGTATGTGGGAATTATGAGCAACTTATTAATGTTCATGCATAAACTTAATTTCTCATCAAAGCCGGGTTTAATATCAAAATTAACCAATTCCAGTTGATTTAATTGCACCAGTCTGGCCACCGCATCGAGAATTTCCAAAGTGCAGACATTTGTTACTTGGCTGTTTTCCAGGCGCAGTCTTTGCAAATTTATTAATTTAGGTAGCACAGCTTCCGCAAATGTTGAATCGAAATCGCCACATTCTCCCAATTCCAACGACTTCAGTGTAGTCAGTTCTCCCAACACTTCTACACTCTTGGCACCCAAACCCTTAATGGAAGTTAAGGATAAGTGTGTTAGTTGAGAGAGAGACGCCATGGGTGCGAGATCTCCAGACAAAACGCCTGCTTCACAAGTACGTAAACGCAGCTCCTCCAAAGATTGCAGCAGCGCAATGTGTTCGAGATTTATGCTGTCATCGTTTATAGCCAAAGCATTGATTATTTTCAGATTACGATTGCTCTGGAACAAACTCTCCACCACACGGGCTGAGCAACGGCACAGGTCTATGGTCTCCAAAGAGCATACTGTACCTATGTTTGAACAGAAGTCGTTCCACATATCCTCACTTCGGCCACTTGGTAACAGCATTTTGCGCAAATCCAAGTGTTTGGTTTCACCGCGACGCAGAGCCCCTGCAAACCCAGTCCAACTGCAAACCTTAGAGTTTTTCATGCGCACAGTTTGCCAAAGTGAAGTATCTTTAGCAGCCAGGTTCCACAACTTGCAAACAGCTGCTGCACGAGGACGTTCCTTTTTATAAATACATAAAAAAAAATTTAACAATTAAAATAATATAATTTCTTGGTTTCTTTTTTATAATTTTCTAACTTACATGTATTTTTAAATATCTTAAAATACACAATAATGAATCATAAGCGTATGAAACATTGGCAAAGAAATTTGTAGCAAATAACTTATTCGAATGATCAACCGCTATGGAATTATGAGAATTGTGTGCTTGTGAAGAGCCATCCAGTGAATTATTTGATTCTTTTCGATTCTTGCGTATACTCTCATTAATCTGCTTCAAATCATTTTCAATGTCATTGACATGTCTGCAAAATAGCCAAGAGATTACAAAAACATTTAATTAGTAAAATAGGAAACACAATGTTTGCTGCAGTTTTAGTTCTAAACAAAATTTAATTAAGCTCGCTCTCAAAAATGTTGTTTGTATTTTGCACAATACTTTACAAAACTCACTCGTTGGGCAGTGGTAAAGGTTTAGCCACCATTACGTATTTCTTGCCTTTTACCACAGCAATAGTCTGAGGATATTTGATTTCTGCAGGCCGTTTATTGCTGACCACATTTGCACCGGGCTTTACTATGGCGGCTGGCATGCTAGAAACTGATGAAGACTTTTGCACTGGTTTGGTTAAACAAGCCTTGAAAATAAAATTAAAGATTATGTAAAAAAATGAAAGCAGAGTTTATCTTTTTATTAGGCACCTCGCATATGTACTCCTTGCCACGACTATTGCTTGTGGTGCGATATTCAGAGTTGTACTGATTGAGAGCCACACATTCGTGATGGTGAAGACACAAGCATTGTGTACATTGCAGTTGGGGTACTTGTCCTTGTGCCTTTGGACAAGCTACGGTGCAAGGTTCTTTTGTGTCAACAGCTGATTGTGGTTTCTTAACATCCACCGGAACCTCTGTTTTGGCAGCTGCTGATCTACAAACGAAAAGACAAATATGTATGTGGCAAACAAATTTCACAATTGTTGTAGAGACAAACAAACAAAACGAGAGCGAGCTACATTTTACAACTAAAAATTTATATTTTTGATAAAGATGTTTTGGAAAACTTAAAAGTAGTTTGTAAACCAATATATTTAACGAAATTTTGTAGTCTTACTTTTTTGCTTTTGTGTTCTTAGCGGAATGAGCAGCATTGGCATGGACAGCGCTGTCGTGCTTGCGACTATTGGGTGGTGTACTTGGCACTGGATGATGTGCGGCACTGACCCTACCAGCTGAGCCTGTACTACTTAGGAGAGCAGCATTGTTAACTTTCAGAGCTTTGCTGGGTGTCCAGCCTTGGGGAGGAGGACTTGCACCTTTGGGGCCTTTAGGCTTTGAAACACGTTTTCCTATATTGGGTGGAGTGGCAGCGGCCGCCAATGTAGCTGCCGTTGCTGAGGCCCTTGTCGAAGGTTTGGCACTTCTTACTGTCTCCAACTCGGAACCAGCTCCAAGTGGCTCACGTGTAAAACAGAAATGCTCTATGGTTAAATCGCCTTCTAACAAGGGTATAATTTCATTGCGTCCTCTGAGCTTTTTACCGGCTGGCGATATAAAGTACACATCAGCTTTATCTTTGCTTTGTTCCGGATTAGCACGCCACACCAATTCACGTTTCCAGCCATACTCGAATGGTTTCTTATAGAACTCATCTTGTGGAAATAAGACTTTTTTACCAGAAGTTTGAGAACTTGATTTCAATGGTGTTGTGGCTACGCCGTTAGTTTCCTCGCCATCAGCTACTATATGAGGTTTAGGAGGTGATTTTTGAGCATATTTTGCCATTTCTAAAGGTGGTGTTTTAGGTTTAAGAGCTTTTGGAGATTTTGAAGCAGATCTAGTGGTAAGCAACGCGGGTGAGGCAATTTTTGTTAACGGAAAAGCCTAAAAGTAAGATATTAGTTAGAAATAAGAAAGAAACGAATAAATATAAATTTAATCTTACCATTTTAGAGGACTTGGGAGAGTTCAAAGGACTTTCTGTAGCCTGATTTACTACTTCCTCCACATTTTTAAATGCTTCCTCAACACTTTCTATAGGCTGTACTTCAGCTACTGGCATTGGTTCTTCCGTGACTTCTTCCGCTTTAACCAATTCTGCTTCACCACTGAGTTCATCAAATCCTAGTAAACATTCTTCAGAACCAGATCTCCTCACTTCATAGCGTTTTCTTTTAATTGCCACTTCTTCCAACCCCTCCAAGCCATCCTTGGCGGCTGTATCTTCCTCCATAGGTGTTGATAGCAATTTGCGCCTAATTGCTGCTTTTCTGGCACCATCGCCCTCCTCCTCTATTTCATCCTCTGAACCAGATACTTCCAATTTGAATGGTGTAGCTGTTAATACAGAATCATTATTTTGTGTGTCTAACGTACCGGGTGGTTCTTCTTTATCATGTTTAATTTTAGCACGTTTCTGTTTAGACGACGTCGAAGCACTAGGTGTAGTCTGCACATTATCGTCAATGTCATCGTCACCTTCGCCACCAGCAAGTACAGTTTGCTCTTCTGCAGGCTCTGCCATAACTATTGCATCGTCTACTTCCATTCTAATATGTTGAAAACTCTGTTTTCTTTTGGGTGAAATTTTTGCAACTTTTCTTACAAAACTGGTCAAATTTTAGAGAGGTGGAACGCTTTTCTTCTCTTATGCTTTTCACCCTTTTGGCAAAAGGTTTTTATTTTAATTTTTTATCGTAAACACTTGTTAATAATGCCTTTGTGTCACAATATTCTAGACTGGCTGAAATTTTCTGCTTTTGCTTTTGTATGTTTAATACGCGCGTTTTTGACGTTTTTCTTTCTTTTTCGGTATACTGTTTGTCAATTGCACAAAAAGTGAGGTTATTTGTAATTTTCGTAATTTCTTGTTGTTGTTGTTCTTGTTTGGACAAATTTTGTTTTTTCTTCTTCTTCCTGTTGTTTGTAATTATTGCCTTTTATGTTTTGCTTACAGAGTTTATTATTAGTTTTATTTTTTGTTCTTTTTTTAAACAAAATCAATTTTGCTTTACTTGTTTTGTGTCACAATACACAACAACTAAATATTAAAGTTTAACGCACAGCTTTCAGTAAAATCAAAAGTTTTCACACTTTATGGAGCAGTAATATATGAAATTTTAATAAAATAACTATTTTAAATGTTACAAACAAAATGAAAATTTTCCAAACAAGCAGTTGGTTTTTTGTTGAAGAAAAATGGATTTTGGCGTTGTTTACTTACGTTGATTAGAGACGTGAGAGTAATCGGTTAATTTTATCTAGACATGGTTGTATTTCTTTTAACTAGTGGTGAATATTTGTGTGGTGGATTTATTAGCGAGATAAAAGCGCCAAATACAGGGTTGCATATACAAAACTGTTAAATTGAATTATGTAATTTATGAAATTAAAATAAAATATGGTAGTTTTGAAACAAAAAAGATTATTAATATATAATAAATAAAAAATAATGCAGAATCATAATATTTAGATTGAAATGATAAATGTAAATGAATATTTTATTAAATTTAACAACTAAAAACTAAAACAAAAAACTAAATTTGTTTATAGTTTTGTACATGGATAGAAAATGTTCTTAGAATACTTCTGCTCTAACCGCAAAGCTATAAATAACAATAAGCTATTAAAATAGTCATAATTTCAAAAATCCTAAGCAACTATCTGTTTAACTGTTTCACATCGTCTATATAAATTAAAATTTATTATTAATGTATGTATGTCTAGTTTAATATTTTACTATGAATGTAAATCTATTTTTAGAAATTACAAACGTTGCACTTGCACGAGGGAGCATTAAGCCGGTTAGCTGAGCTAAATAGTTAAATGCATGAGTGGCGGGCTGGTTTGCCAGCAGGCAGACTGACTCTCTGCCCTGCCAGTTTGCCTGACTAATTGTGTCTTGTGCTTTGCAGTGTGAATTGATAAATCTGCATATATTAAATGCTTTACAGAACAAAAACAAAAGCTTTTACTTAACAGGGGTTCGCACGCCCCCGAACAAGTTTCTTGTATCATTTTTTATTACAATTATTTATTTATTCTATATTTTTTTACAAATAAATAAAAAAAAATAATTTAAATTCTGTATGACTCAATCCTTCAACAATATATTAATGAATTGAAACAAGAGTGAGTATGTGTGTTTGTGCATTAGAATAAACAAAAATTATTAATAAATAAACAAAAAAGTTGTAATCCCAATTAATGCGATTTGTCATGGCTGTGATAAAATGCAAATTAATGGATTGAAAAAGGGATTCATTGCTAAAATACAATATCAAAATAATAGTGATACATTGGGATAAATAATATTTTAGTACTTTTTATATATGTATATAGTACTATCAGTACTATTTTTAAAGATCAATGAACTCAAACATTAAAAATACATAAAAAGCTTATTATGGTATCAAAAATAGATAAATTAATGGAAATATCGAATGGTATTAAAATTAGAATCAAAATAGATAAAGAAGTGTATCTATAACTCAGGCATTATTTTTAATAATAACATTTGTTGTCATCTTGACACTTGATTGTATTTTCAAGCCCTTACGGGCCGAGGTGGGAATTTAAAATAGTGAATAAAATTATTAATTTCTTTACAACAGAGTATCATTAAATTTATGTAAATAAGTATGAACGCATACTTACATAATATGTAATTTTGTAGAATACTTTAGTGCGCTTTTGCAATAATAAATTTCACTTAACAGGGCCATATGAAACGGAAATGCCAATACATTTTTGGTTGTATCAGTACTCGTAAAACAACTGAAACTACCTCGTTAGAACTTAACGCTCTCAGTTTATTTGAAAATTCTAGTATTCATAATAAAACTCGTAAAAAAAACTGCAATCAATTGTTCTGTAACGAGACACGTTTGTTTTAACAAAAACAATAAATTTTTTATAGGTATATTTAGTATTATATGTTATGACCAGTGTTAGATGTTAAAATCTTTTATAGAATTGCTGAAAGATTATACAAAGTAATAAAAATTTAGAAATAAATTGTTAAACTTGAATAAAAATAAAATGCAGTAATTAAAACTAATTTCCAATTCTAAAAAATAGAACTATAAATTGTATACATATATTTGCAGAAGCAAGATTTGAAAATTATATATTATTATTTTTTGCAGCCTTTTTTAACCTTTATAAATAAAGAATTTGTAGTATTTTAGTACTTACTTAATATTTTAACCCTAAATTGAATTGATGGTAAATTTTGTGTTGATTAATAAAACAATTTTCAATTTGATTAAATTTCGTTGTTTTTTTTCTTAATAAATGAATCATTCGATTTTGTTTCAACACTCATATTCAATATTCTAATGAAACAAAATTAATATCATCTAGTTTTATTAAAATATTTGAATTAGCCATATGTCATATTTAAAAATTCTCATCTAAAAACCATTACTGAACATTTCAAGACTCCAGACAATGTGCCCACTGGCTGCAGTGTTAATTAATTTTTATACATACATATATGTATGTTTAAGAAAATAAATATTTATATAGCTACGCTGAGAAAAAATATTTAAAGGTATTTTAGTATTAAAATAAGTTTAAACTTTAATAATATTAAAAATGTTAATACAGAATGCCTCAATTAAGTGCAAACCCAACGATATTTTTTACAATTTTAACTATGATTGGAATTTTCATAAATTCATACATACCAAGATGTAAAAGATTTGATTATTATTATTTTTTTTTGTCAAATGTATTCAGTTTTCTTAAATGTATCAAATGTCCAAACTTAAGAGTTCAGGGTTTTTATACCGTGCATAGTTAATGAGTAACATAAGTTTTTTTTTAAAGTGTTTGCAACATTTGAAAAGTGAATAACTAATGATGTTTTCCTTTCTGGCAAAAATGTTACGTTTTTCCCATTTCGCACCTTTTTTAATTTGTTTGTGTTCTTTTCTGAAAAAATGCCAACACTGCTAAAGTCTAGTGTGTTCTTTTCTATAAATGTCACACTATAAATTTAAAAAATGTCGCACCTTTCACACTCTGTATTTTTAGAGGGGAAGAATCGCACGATAAAACAGCTGACATTTGTTTTGTTTATGAATGTGTATTTGTGTTAAGAAACAAAATAGAAAATATTACTACTTTTTTATGTGCTGAAAAAATTTTGGATGACTTGTTGGATTCATCTTCATCTCCTGATGATGATGAAATATTTTATATAATTATGGAAAGAAATCCACAACCGCGAGTGAAAGGCTTTTAGAGAACGTAATTAATGAAGTTGATGTATGTCAAATTTCATAGGACAATATCTCCTACTTCTTATAATAATGTAATGTATGTTTATATACATACATATATAATTTTTATAGTTTAAGAAGAATTTGCGTATTAGTCGGGAAGGTGCCATTGGTCTTTTTGAGATATTCATTGTCTTATTTCAAGCTATCTTACCAGGGAGCTATCTGCTTCTTCTTTTTTAACAAAAAAGTAAACAAAAACAGCTGTACATGAAAAAAAGTGTTACACTGTTGTGATTTTATGTTCTATTCTGACCATGCGATATCTTTAAAATGTGGGGTAAACATTAAAAAAATGTACATAATAAAGGTGTAACATTTTATTTCAGAAAAGAAAACCCCAAAAATTTAAAGTTATTTTAAAATTCCATGTTAAAACTACTGAAAACACAACGTCAACTCTAGCTTTTCGCAATATTGATCACTGTGTGAATAAGAAATGAAAAAGAAATGTCAAAAATAAAAAATAGAAATTTTCAATTTATTAAACAAGTGAGTGCAAATCGGCAACAAATACAGAAACCACAGGCATTTTGTTTAATTATAAAATTTAAAGAAGTTTTCAAAGGATGACACTGTGCAGTATTGCTAAGTCATCATTGTAATAAAATATTAGTTCCTACGTAATAAAGTTTTATTAAATTGTCCTTAAGGTTGTTTCTGGAAGTGTATCTAAACTTCGCATATTTAACCCGCCTTTTTTATTCTGTTGAGTATTCGTCATTTTTGTTTAACTTTGGAACCAATTGGATTTTTATTTCATAGTGCTCTTGTAATTGCTGCAGTTGTTGTGAATTTTTTATGTACTTTTTTATTGTCAAACGACAAGATCACGATTATTTTCAGAAACATTGACAATTCAAGTGAAATAAAGTGTAGAAAATCAACACCAAGCCAGCCGCAAACAACGAAATTCAAACGGTATGTACAAAAAAAAAAACCAAGCAAAAAATCAAATGTCCCAAACACTTGGCAATGGTGTCGTGTATCGCTTTAAAGATTAAACATAAAACGGCAGCCAAAAGACATTTATGTATATTGGCAACAAGAACAACACAAAAAAAATGTCTGCTTAAAACCAACTAATTTTGCAAAATCTAAGAAAGAACAACAAATAAACCAACAATATTATACATATTTGTACAAACACAGTTTAATATATTATACAGTGGCATATGAATGAAACAAATGATCTTTCAAAAGATTTAACTTCAGAAGAGGGTGGTTTGCTCATCGAATCTCAAGTGTTAAACCAAGTGATTTTTGTGGCGCATGCCAAACATCAGTATTTAAGCGATCTAAAGTGACATCATGTACATTATACATACATATGTATGTATGTACGTATTAAATGTCTATAGCAGCCCTGGCATTCATAAGAATTATGAGTTTTACTCCAGGCTATAAAATGCAAAAATATTATAAATGATACATTATGAGTGTATGGACACACGAGCATGTAAGTACATATGTATATTGTATATAAGATGAATTTCAAATCAATTTATACCTAGTGGTATTAATGTATGTATGTAAATCTATATGAAGGCGTTTTGTTGCATTTGACTGTTAGTTCAGAGTGGACCTAATTTGTGGGGTAATTAGGTTTTCAAAAAATGATTTATCGCCTCAACTATATCACAGAACATGATTGGCAACTTTACAATTATACACTCAATATTCCAAAACAGAATCTAATATTTCTAAAAAAAATTATATTCAAAATGTAACTGTCTCATTTTTTATTAATTGTTTTTATTTTAAATTAATATTTTTATTAAATTTTATATTTATTTAATACAGCAAATAAATATGTAAATATATTTATTAATAACTTTACTCTCACACCTTGCACAAAACTAATAAGTTTTATAGTTAAGGTCTTTGTAATTTTTTTTAGCAACAAGAAAATTTAATTAACAATAACTTAACAAATTTATTATTGTCTGTTAATTAACAATAGTTAGGTACTAAAAATAGAGTTTACACGCGATCATGTATTAAATTCTTATTAATCAAACGTTTTAATCTAGAGGATACATTTTATTTAAATAAACACATCTTCATTCATACCTAAATTTTTTTAAACATATGTATACGAGTATTATACATAAGTTTCTAAATATAGGTCAGGGCATTTTTGAGGTTTTTTAATAAATTGGTCTTTATTTTTTATGAAATAGTTGTGTCATTTGCTAAACAGCTAGCAAACAAAAGCAAAGTTTAGCCCAAAAATCTTTAAATAGTTTTTTATTAATTACATTTAAAAAGCGGCTTTAGGTTTTTTCACAAAGTAAAGGCGCGTTTTTGATGTGTCCCCAGTGATATGAGGATGATAAATTTGTTGTATATTTTGCTTATATACAACATGGAATATTCATGCATTTGCATGTTTGTACATGTGTATATAGATATTGTAAGAAGCAGTGGGTCACAGAAAAAGGTTGCCAACTGAAATAAAAACGCCGTTAAAATGTGGCGTTCATATTTATTGCACCAATTGAGTTATTCTGAAAATTCTTTAATCTATTTATGGCCGAATTCACAGTCTTTAGTTAGCTAATGACAAAGGCTTAACTAATGATTCTTTATTCGCAATGCTTAGTTTGCCATAAGAATAACAAGTATTAGTTAAAGAACAGTTAGTATATTAGTTTACCAATGGTTAACTAATGACTGAGAATTCGGCCATTAGAGACAGATGTTTAAACTGCTTTAAATTGTATGTACATATGTACATACAAATAGACAGAATTGAGTACTGGCGGTAAATGGCATAAATAAGTTTCACATACACTTGTTGCAAACATTAAGAACATTTTTTCCCGATAAAAATCTCATATTGTTAGAAATATCACCATTAGTGGACGAAGTTTCCTGGCCACTTTCCATAAATAATTTTCACCAATTACCTATTAATAAAAATGATCTAATTAATTCATTTTAAAAACATTTTATTCAAAAAAACTTATAGTTTTGGAGTTTTGGACCGTCCCTTAAATAAGGGACACTGCGCAGTAGGTACACTAGGCGTATGATAATATATCACATTTGTTGCAAATGAAGTTTGTTTTTTGCCGCAATGTCCAATGTCGTTTATCAGTTTTAAAATATGCAATAAGGTGGTTTCTGTCACCATATCGTGTATCTGTCGTCATTTTGTTAGTGCTTAGATGGGGTACCATACTAAGTACTCTGGGGTACCTATACGTTTCAAGATAGGATGTAGCAAGATTTCGGCGAAAAATAAAAAGAGTCGCACATGCCGAATCATTGGGATGTAGCTTCTTCTCCAGCAACCATGCATTAACAACTGATGCATCAAGGACATGTGCAAATGTTAGACACCACCATTGCTTTTGTCTGATTCGCAAGCGGTAGACTGCCCATATTATATCGATGAAAAACTTTTGGTACAGCAACCCTTCCTTTAACGAATCGCTGGCACGATTCCATTTCATTGACATCAAAATTTCTTGCAATTGTGACAACACTATTATCTTTCCATCGCATTAACAATATGTTCCCATTATTTGTATGTAAATCTTGTAAATCTTTCTTCTTTTTTCATTACTGGTATTGAGGGAAGAGGACATTTGTCTTTTTTCATTATCACTGTCATCCCATTGACTATCTGCCTGCACTACTTCACATTTGGCAGATAATAATTTTGAACCCTTCTCCTCATGCTCATCATTGTTTTCATCGGTATCTTGATCAGTATCGGCTGCATCTAATGATAGAATTGTGTAAATTACAATGCTATGCTCATTATTTTCAAGGGCATCTACATAGTTTATCCAATATTTCAGAAACTGTAAGTCTATATACATATGAAAAGTAAGAACTCAATCATTGTACCACAGACGCAGTGTCCCTTTTAGGGGACGTTGCATTCAAAGTCACTGTATGCACCTGGTATAGCATTATGGCATAACTTTTTTACATCAATTGAATCATTGTACTTCTTTATAAATACCAACATACAAAAAATAACTAATATTCACAAAATATTTAATATATTCCAATTTTTCTTAGCCAGCTGGAGATTTTTATTTTTTCGCCATTTGCTTTTCCATATTTTCCATAAAACACAGCACACAAATCACAATATTTTAAACAAACGAAATAAAAAACGCTTTGTTGGAATGTCAGTTACGGCATAGCCTATTTGTTATTAAAAAAAATAATTTTTTCAAATTGCTACAGTAGAAAATTTGAAAGCCCCTTATAAGAGACTCTGCGCATTAATCAATTAAATTTAGCATTATATATGTTGATGAATTCTGTTAAAATGATATTATAGCAACTGATTATTCACAATGCATGATTTATAATAAAAAATCAGTCGCTAAACTCTATCACTATAACCTGAGTTTTTAAATTCTAATTAAAATACTTGGCAACCGGCTGGAATGTTTTATTAGTATTATAGTATTTAAAGGTGTGCCTTAATTATGTCTTAATAAATTGTTTAAATCTACACATTAATTTCAATTAATAACATTTTTTTGCACTATTAAAATACTTATCTAATAAAGCATTAATTTCTAATTTAAATCATAAATTTAATAATAAAGTTTTCAAAGCTTCGATATTTTGAAAATAAAACGCACTATTTAACGATGTGTGAATGTATGTGTGTAGTAAACCAAACAATTTATTTTCTTCTTAAAACTAGAGCTAACAAATTCACCACCCTTTTCCACCTATTCAATAGAAATTAACCACACTTTCATTTCATAGCTGTTTAACAAACTGTGCGTGTGTTTTTCTTTCAAACACACATGTAACAAGACAGTTTACCTCTGTCAGAAGCATGTCTCCAGTAGCCGTGATCGTCTAGTGGTTAGGACCCTACGTTGTGGCCGTAGTAACCCAGGTTCGAATCCTGGTCACGGCAATGTTCCTCGTAGAACATTGTCACGGTGGAGATGGTTTTTATTTTATTAGAGTTATTTTTAACAATAACTAATTTATAATAACAAAACGTAATAAATAAATAATTATTAATGAATTTTTATTTTCTTTTTAATGGTTTTTATTTTTTATATATACATACATATGTATATAGATAGAGATTATTTTTTTATTATTTATAGATTTTATTTTTGCTTTTATTATTTCTTCTCTTCATTTCAAATTCATTAAGTATTGAAAATATTCCAAATTTATTATGACTAATTAGCATTAATAACAAACTGCGTTTTCTTTTTTACCTAAAGCGCCATTCCAGCATGAGTAATTTAAGTTTTTGTTTAGAATTAAAAAAAAACACTGTTTTTTTTTTTTTTGGTGTATTAGATACAAACATTGTTTTGTTTAATATTTTGGTTTTATTTGTTGGTTTTGAAAACGTGATGGATTTAAATTAAATTATATAAATAATTATTTTTAAATAAAGTCTATTAATTTTGTATTTTTTGAATCACTTGTCAATTTATCATGTGATGTACATATTTAATTAGTGTACTCGGTTCATTTTATGCATTTTTGGGTAAAATAATTAACTATGTATATTAAATAATAATGAAAAGTGCCATTATTACTTTAATTAAATACTGCGTTTTATCATGCTAATTTTTAAGTCAGGGTTCGGCTTACAAAGTCTTTAGCGTTAGATTATTATTGATTAGAGAAAAATAGAAAACAAACGTGGGTAATACTGTCGAATGTACAGAAATTTTCTTTTGTGCTACACAAAAGCCTGATGTTATCTCTGTGTCGACCACTGTTTCAGAAATACTTATTCCTTGTTCCTCTTCCTCTTAGACCTTATAGAGCTTTTACTGTTTACCCAAAACTCTTACATATATTTAGAATTTAAAAGCTTATTATCAGCCATGTCATAGAATTTAATTCCGTTCGGAAGTGGAATTAATTCCGTTTTTTCAATCTATAGAAAAAGCAAAACGAAAAACTTTTTCGGATTGAAACCACTTTTAATTTGCTATGTGGCATTGTAATTTTAAGCATTTCTAGGTTTCATTCCGAAAAATTGTTCGTTTTATGTTTTCTATAGAAGCAAAATAAGGAATTAATTTCACTTCCGAACGGAATTAAATTCTGTGACATGGCTGTATAACTAGTTTTTGGGAATACATCGAATCTGTCAACCTAAATGTTTTTCATTTCATATGAACTTTATTCGTAAACAAATATTTTTAACTAAAATTAATGCCGCTGTTTTTATTACTAGAAATTGTTTTTAGTTTTGTTTTTATATGGTTTAAGTGTGATTTAGAAACAAAAAACTACTGTATTTTAAATTTAATTTTTGTTTGTTTTGTTTGGCTGATAATTTTGAAAACAGATGTTTATCCCCTCGACCTTGTCAAATACGAGTACACAGACACACAAAGTGGGGTTCTTATGTGAACTTTTTAGACTCACAGCCTCACGCATTAATACACATCCAAAAACCTATTTATTGCGTGGTTTTATTTATTTCTATTTTTTATTTTTATTGTTTTTATTTTTATATTAATTTTTATCATTTCCTTAACTTCCAAGTAAAACTATAAAACAAATACTCTCAAACAAAAGAACTATTCTCACAGCTACTATAATTGTAGGAGTAGTACATAAATTCTGCTCCAATAAAGCATTTTGATTTCCAGCAGCTTGTTGTTTCATTTGCAACACCCGCCAGCCCGCCAGACAACCAGCCAGAGAAACTGCCGAAAAACGCAAACAGAAAAAAACTCAAGACAAATTATCGCAATTAAATTAAGTTTTTAAAGTTTTCATTTGTTCTTTGTTTATTATACCCTACACCACCATAGTGGGGGAGGGTATATTGGATTTGTGCTGATGTTTGTAACGCCCAGATATATTGGTCCAACACCCACCTTAAAGTATACCGATCGACTCAGAATCACTTCCTGAGTCGATTTAACTAAGTCCGTCTGTCTGGCTGGCTGGCTGTCCATGTAAAGCTTGTGCGCAGAGTACAGGGGCCAAATTACCGCATTAGATATCGAGTAAAATTGATCGTAATTTTCTTATTTGAGATTATAGCATTCGATATCGGCCCAGAAATTTAGTACATTTTATCATAATTTCGATATCGAAATCATTTTTCGATACGATAGCTCATTCGATCACTAATGCGGTAATTTGGCCCAGGTCGCAATTTTGAAGATATTTCGATAAAATTTGTTACGTGAAATTTGTTCGGCCCAAGGACGGATGGGATTGAAACTGGTGAAAATCGGTCCATAATTTCACCTGGCCCCCATACAAATGTTCTCCCGAAATTAAGGTTTAAAGATCATAAATGTTTGAATTATGCAAGTATCCAAACAAATTTCACCACAAATAAGTGATAAATGAAGCCAAATCAGATTAGAAATTTCGTGAAGATCACTCCATAGTTAGTAGCTCCCATATAAAGCCCACTCCCGAAAATCACTTTAAAGAGCATAACTCTTTTAAAAATGTCGGTATCAAAATAATATTGAACACAATTATATTTCATATATATACAAATAATACGGTACAATTTAATGATGATCGGTCCATAATTAGTCAAAGCTTCCATATAAGGTCCACTTCCGAAAATCACTTTAAGGACCATAACATAAAATCTGGTATCTACATAAAATTCAACACAAATAAGTTTGATATATACAAAAATGATGACACCGAATTTTATAATGGTCGGTCCATAATTAGTCGAAACTCCCATATAAGAGACCGTAATTTACTTTAACATTCATAAATCTTTTAAAAGTATTTACATCGAGATAATGTATAACATACATAATCGCCCATGTTCTGAAAAACGCAAAACGCTTAAAATTGGCGTTTTTTATTTGAAAACGCCTAAGAGGTGTTCTGACAAACGAAAACGCTAGAAATTTGGCGATTTCAAACTGCTAGTGTATACTGAAGCGATCTGGATTATTTTATTAAAACTGCACTTTTAACACAAAATGATATGATGCACAATTTAAATTTAATATTTAAAAATTTTCTTTGAGTTTGTGAATTGTCTGTTTCAATTGTTTACTTTTAAACTAACGATTTGTGCAAACAGCTGATAAACTTGATCTTCGAAAAGTAATGTAATGCCTTTTAATTTAAAATTTATTTATATGTTTACGTTATTTTCTGACAAAACATCTGTTTTTATTGTTCGAACATAGCTTAGAAAATTGGCGAAACGCCAGCAAATCGTAGCGATTTCAGAACAGGTCAAAATGCGTTTTAAGTTTTTAAAACTGTATGCGATTTGAAAACGCTGCGATTATTCACAGAAATAATGACACTAAATTTTTGGATGATCGGTCCATGTTGCATCGATATTTCATAAAATACATCGATGTTTGTTATACATCGATTTTTTTATTATTTATTACTATTATATTTTCGAAAAATCTTAAATTTATTTTACATCTCCCAATACTTTTTTTCAATACTGTTTAGAAATAAAACTTTACCAAGTCTTCCAACACTCAATCTGTTTCTTTGTTGAGTCCGATGTTTCCACCGGAACCGATGTTCCCACCATTGTAAGCTTTAGAAACTGTAATTTATAATCTTTCCAAATATCCAACGGATTTTCGTTCAGTCTTCCAACAGAAGTCCTCAACTAAACTTAAAGTTCATCAGACAATATATCTTCAGTCTAGTTGCTTTTTCCAATTTCTATGAACCAGTTTAGCCATTAGTCCACAATGAAAAAGTATCCTCACTTTTATCGGATTTTTCTGAGTCAGATTCAATATCTTCATTTTGCAAAAGAGTATTTTTCATTAATTCCTTGATCTTTGATACAGCATTGGCAACAGATATTGCATCATTAAAGTGCATTTTTTTTGAATCGAGGATCTAAAATGTTAGATATGTATACACGTTTATATACCAATACACGTTCTGTATACAATTTGTCATTTCGATGCATCGAAACAAAACATCGATGTTTTCCGATTGTTTAGGTGCAAAAAAAAATCATCGGATTATATCGATGTTTCGACACAATACATCGAGTGTTTTTAAAACATCGATGTTTTTTGTCCATCCCTAGTCCATAATAGGTTATATCTCCCATATAGCGCAGATTTCTGAAATACCTTTTATACATATACTAGGTGTAGGGTATTATATGGTCGGGCTTGACCGAATATAATTTTTTAATTGTTTTAATACTAATAATACTAATAAAACTGAATATTTGACTTTCTCATGTATGAGTAAGTTGTAGTAAGTGAGAGTATGTACATATGTGTGTCTTAGAAGCTTAACTAATTCTATACTAAAATTAAAAAAAATATAATAACGAACAAAAAAAAGAAAAAAAAGAAAAAAAAAAAGAAAAACAGCCGAAAGTATTCAAGGTCATTTAAAATGACACTCATTAAGAATCATCAACATCGCCAACCATTGTTAAAAGTGGGGGAATATAATAATAATAATAATTGTTGTTATTTATTTAGTGACTTTTCAAAATAAAATTCAGTTTTAAAGCGTTTGAAAATTGTTTCCTCTGGCGTAGACAATAAATTTATTATGGCTATTCACTTAATGTTGTTATTATACTTACTTTTATTTCCATATTTAAAAATTATGTTGTTAATTATTTCAAGTTATTTGGCTAATTGCATACCCCTTGTTATAATAAACATTGTACATATTATTTGTAATCACAATAACTTTAAATATCATATACATACTCGTATGTATATAATCATTTGTTATACGAGCACAATTAAACCCATGATTATTTAGTTTAAACAAGTGTAAATGATTAACAGTCGTATAAACATTACTATTAACTATGTATATATGTAATTCCTCATAGATCAACTATTGTTTTTAATAACTTAACTGCATAGTAACTACATATATTTAGTTTAAGTGGAAGTTGCAAATTAACCTTAGCTTGAAACTATTTGTCAAATAACAAGGTTGTCTCAATGAAATAATATAATTCTAATTAAGTGCCCTTAACCTTAACCCTAACTTAATTTAAATGATTTCAATAGAAGATACTCTTCATATTTTACCTGGATCAACAATTTTGCTTTATAGCTTTAATGGAATCAGGAGTGCAGGAAAATTAAAGGAATTGATACTTGTATCGTAATACCATTAACAACAAATATAATACCTTTATATAACTATGTTCTCAGAAAGTGATGACAGATTATCATTCATTTTTGATTTGGACTAATATTAGCCGATTTGCAGCGACTTTTATGTTTTTCTTAATAGATTATAGATCGGATAATATATGTACTAAGTGCTCACAACAGATTATCATAATTTTTACATATGGATCAGATCAAGATTTACCGACTTACAAACAGCCACATTTATGTTCCAGTTAATTTAATTGTTAAAGTTTTCGTTTTTTCTGAATGAAAATTTTTTGAACTTTTGATGTTTTTTTTTACAGAAATTTTCTTTGGTTTGAGTTCATTTTAATTTTTAATTCAAAGAATACCATTTTAAAGTAATATTTTTAGACAATTGCCACATTGGAATGCATATTCTGCCCTCCCAAGGGCGTCCTCAGAAATGTTTATTATCCAACATCATCCATTTAACTCATCATTATTGAGTTAGAAAGCATATGACTGTCTTGATTACCAATACAAAATTGTATCATAGGTAACAATATTTTTGATCATATCTGAATATACAATCAAAAACGAACTTCTGGGGGGTTACTGCGTATTTCGATTCGAAAAGAAATTCATTCGAATTTGTACACTTTTACATTATATTTCGAAAGCAATTGCTTTCGAATCGAAATACGCAGTAACCCCCCTGGAATGGGTACAAAGCAAACATGTCATGAAACAAATGTGTCTATAACAAATCAGAAATTTTAAATCAAACAGACTAGTTCTGAAGAGATTTATAAAATAGTCCTAGTTAACGATGAGTGAGCAATATCGTTCAACTGGGAATCTTGGTTATATCATCTCTTTGCCAATTCAGGACAATAACAATCTTCAAAAATATCAGAGAAATAGGATTGCATGTACTGAGGATTTTTGTATAAAATATATATACTGGACCTAGCTGAATAATTGAGGGTGGGCTGAATGGAGGAGCTATCCTTTCAACATACAGATGTGTGGGGCAATAGGAATTGGATAGGCTAAACAGATCCACAGAGACACATACAATCTTAAATTAGTCTGGCATAAGTCTAAGATAAAAAAGAAACCCATTCTTAATTTAACATCCCAGTAAAAAATGTGCTCCAAAAGGAGCAGGTTTTATGTATGCATGCATACCTTAAATCGCTTCAAACCTGCTGATGGGATGCATGATTTTTGTATGAGGTGTTCCCGGTTTGGGGGACTACTATACCAGAGACCTGCAACGAGTACTAAATTTTCGGGTATACTTAATCATGCACATTGATTTTTATGATTTAATCGTTTTTGTTCAAATGCACAAAACGCTCGTTTACGCAACCGTTCGTTTCAAACATTCAGTTTTATTCACTGGTTGTTTTTTGCGAACATGAATATTCTGACTGTGTCGTTAAATGTATGAAGCTCGTTTTACATCAAAGCCAACGTGTTGTTAGCCGAACATGTGTTTTATTCATTTGTTGTTTTGTGCGAACATGAATGTTCGACTGTGTCGTTAAATGTATGAAGTAGCTCATTTTACATTTTTTCTTTAATTTTTTTTGCTGTGCAAAGATATATTTGACAAACTGTACATATTACAAATTTTATCATTGCTTTGTCAAATAAGTTTTCTTTTCGACGAAATAATGTTAAATAGGTAGTAAATGCACATTTTTTATGTTTTCATATTTTTCTGCCAGCCGCTTTTTACTTATAAGTGGCTCGTGTGTTTTTAGTTCAATTCCAATCAGATCATGCACAACAAAGCCAACATGCAAAAAACAAACTGTGTATAAACAAGAATTTTTGTTTTCAAACATTGCAGTTCGAACCAAGTGTTGGAAATGATTTATACTCGTTGCTGAATTTTCTGTGTGTGCATAAAAAGTGAATAAGCATAAAATTGAATAATACTTTTTTGTATTGTTCTTAAAATTCAACGTTAGTGAATAAGTCGGCTCGTTCATACTTGTTGCAGGTCTCTGTACTATACTTTCTGCTGACAATAAGCGCTTCGTTTAACCTAATCAAACATGCAAATAAAGCCGTTTCCTAAAGTGTTTTACGTCACTTTGCGCACACCAATCAAAGAACAAATTCTATCTGAATGTTTTTGCTTAAGAAAAATTCATAGTAACTGAGAAGAGCGATATACGTTTTGTAATTGACTTTCGTTGTCATACGTAAATCTGTAGGCTATAATTTCATTTTCGTTTTTTTTCGCTTTAAAACCTTCTTCGTTGTCAGCACTAAAAAAGCATCTTTTTTGTATATTTTATTCGTAAAGCTATGTGTCCACGATGGTCAGATATTACAACGTTTTCCGAAAAATGTGCAGAAAATGTCTAACAACGGTGTAAACTTAAAATTTTTGTCTTCCAACGTTGTAAGTAAAAGCATTTTCAGTACATTGGAAGACAAAAATATTTTCAGCCATCTAACAATCGTGTAAACACACAATTTTGTCATTGTAATTGTTTTAAAACAATTGACAAACATTTTTCATTGTCATATGTGCAAAGTTTTTGCATCTGTCAATGGCAGCATTGGCATAGAAATTATTTCTAAATGCAACTCTGTATATACATAAATAATAAACAAACAAGTGTGCATTGATAAAATTTTTGAAAAAAGTTTAAGAAAATTAAAGAATTAAATTAAAGTGTTCATTAATAAAATTTTTAAACACACACACAGAGCTGTAAAACTAATTTGACAATGCCACACAACAATCTGACAACCGTGTAAACTGACAATTTCGTATGACAGATAATTTCATTGTGTGACAATTGTGTGCCAATGAAATTGTTAGTTTTCTTACAGTCGTGTAAACTGACAATTTACCTTTTGCTAAAAATTTTTCAATGTCAGTACATTGATAGCACATTCGTAGATATGACAACGTTGTAATATCTGACCATCGTGGACACATAGCTTAAGCATTTACTGCTTCAAAAGAGGGCTTTTATTGAAGCGCTCGACTATGCGCTTTTTCTCTTAAGTGCTTCAAAAAACACGAATTTTTTTTACTGTGATGGATCTTCTTCCATTACACATTTTCACCCGAAAAGAAAACACCAATTCAATTTACTGTTTTTAATAATGTTAATTTGTTTTTTGTTTATTATTTCATCATCATACATTTAATAATTAATTTGTGTCTTAAATTTTATATTTTATTTTAATAGTTTTGTTTATTGATTTTGAAACATGTTTTTGTTTAAATAATTTTTAACTTAAGGATTTTTTCACAAATTTACACAAATCTACACATCAATTTTGGTTTTTCTCTTTCTTTTTTAGATATTTTTTTTTTATACAAATATTGCTTAACTTATAAATAAAGACCATATAGAGTAATAATAATAATAATAATAATGATAATATTTATATATAAGTATATAAAAATAAGAAAATTACAAAAGAAATAAATAATATACAGTTAGTAAGTAATTGATTAATTAATTACATTAGTGTTTGTTTTAATATTGGTGTGTATTTTTTTTTTTTTTTAATATATTTTTTGTTTTTGTTTTGATATTAGATACATTTATTTTGAATAGGTGTCTTAAGTGTGCTTTTCTTTTTAAACAAATTAAATATATATTTAAAACGTTATTATTTTAGCATAAAAATAAACTTGTTAAAAATTAAAAAAAAAACGAGAAAACAAATAACAAAAAATAAATTAACGAAAACTTAAAAATTATAAACTAAAAATAGTCATGAATATTGCAACAGTTTAACTTAATAGAAACAAATTCAATTAAATAAAATTAAATTAGAGGTAAAAAATTATAGAAAAAATTAAAAAAGAAAATATTAATTGTATATTTTTGCTCTGGTCAAAAATATCATAATACTTAAAAACCGAACATTTTTTGTTTTTGGTAATAAATATACTCGTACAAATGTAAAGGAAGGAAGGAAACCTTTTGGTAAAATATCTTTTGTTTTGTTAAGAACAAGACTTACAAATTTTATGAAATGATGGTGAAAATTATTACAGTTAAATTTGATTTAACAGGTACATTGGTAGCGCAATTAGGCCTAAGTTTAGACCTTGAGTTAGTTATTCTTAAAGTGTTGATAACATTTGTTAATGTTAGTTTGGTTGGTTCTTAAATTCTAAAGATATAGTTTTGTTTTTTATTGATTTTTTTCTTTCTATTTTTGATTAAACATTTTTATTCACAAATGCGCCACTTAATTGTAATGTAAAGAAAACAAATGTGATGTTTTAAAATTGAAATTGAGGGAAAATCCTACTCTCTCTCTCTCTCTTTCTCTGCTTCGCTTTGTCTAACTGTTATATAGAAACAGTGATGTAAACTTTAAAGGCAGAACGGTTTGAGAGCTTCAGTTTTTAATAAAACTAAACAGGATTTCCATTAAATTAAGCATAGAAATAGTTTTTTTTGTAAGTCTTGTTTATAGATATTTTTTTTAATTACGTTTTTCAATTCAATTCAATTCATTTTATTTATACATATTTTTATATTTAATAACAACAATATATAGATTGATTCTTTTTTAATACATTTAGAGTTTTTAACTTTTATTTTTTAAATATTTTGTTTTTGGATTTGTTGTAATGAGGTAATTGATGCTTTGATTTGATTTTTGTTTTTGTTTTTATTAGTTTTTGAATTTATTTGTTATTTAATTAATGTATGTTTGCATGTATTGTATGTATGTATATAAATATTAATTTATTTATGCATAGCAAACCTATTCTTAAAAATAGGAAGAAGGCATTTCTTTGTCATATTTAATATTTAATAATGTTGAAAATGTTTATTTGAATATAATTTTGATCTTATTATTACTGTAAACTCGTTGCAAAAACTTATAAACTGCTGCAATAAAAAATATTTATTTCTTTATTTATTTTTGTTTTTTTTTTACCAAAGTTTATCAAAAACCATTTTACTAAATTTCTTGGTCTTAATCAATATTGTAAAAAAAAATATTTATATATAAAGCACTTGATTTTCTTGTTCTTTAATTTTATAAAGCATTAAATAGTTTTATTTTATTTTGTTTTTTTTTTGTTATTTTTTTTTTATTTTAAGGACATTTAGTTTCTTTTATTTTATAATATAATATAAGGCTTGATGTAGTTTTTCCAATTTGTAAAACAAGAATTTAGTTTGAAGACACTTTTTGTTGAGAAATAAATTAGTATTTAGTATGTAGTTTGTTTGCACAACCAACACTTAATTATCATTGAATTTGTTATTAAAGGAATTTTCTTATTAATAAACACACCTAAAAAGAAGAGTTAATAATATCTTTATTATTAGAAATTTAGCTTTAATAAAATAAGAGCACATTTAATAGTAAATTTATGAGTTGTATATTAAAGTAGTTTTATAGAAATTTTCACATTTAAGGCATTTAATTTGTTGTTAATTTTTTTTTTAATTTTTCTTTAATTATACTTTGTGTTATATTTATCACTTATAATGAAATATCATTAATTTTTTAATTATATGTGTATTTAAAGCCAATTAAATATATGTATGTATGTAGTTAGTACATTCTTTTTTTAATTTTTCTTTTTATATTAATTTCTGTTCTTTTACTTAAAGAAATATTTATAATTTTAATTGTGTTTTTTGTTTTTTGTTTTTGTTTAAAAATAATAATTACTGTTGTAGGTTCAATTTATTTGATTCTCTTAAATTTTTTCATTTGAATTGTTTTTGCAATAAATTAAAACTTTTTTATGGAATGTATTTTTTAAATTTTTTATAAAACATTTTTTTTTTATAATTTTTTTAACAAATTGAGGTAGTTGAGCCTTAACAAGCTTCCAAAATTTTAAGGTTGGAGGGTTTAACGAAAAAAGCTGCCAATTCGATTGGAAAGAGTATATTCGAGTTACCAAGGCAACCACGTTTTATGACTTTGATATTAAAGGGATGGATAGCAAAGCAAAACACAAGTATGTAATAAAAATCCAAAAGATAAAAAGACTGTTTGTTGTACCAAAAATTCAGAGTTGGGAAGTATTGAATTTATAATTAAGGAAGTACGTACATATGTATGTATTTATTTATTAATGTTATTTTCATTCGCTTTTTTAACAAAGGTGGGTTGTTGTTTTAAAATTTAGTTCTCTTTAAATCAACATTAAATGGAAGACAAAAATTGTTGTAATTCAGTTGTTTGTTTGGGAGTTTAGAAAGGGAATGTTAAGCAATTAGAGTTGGACGTGGTTGCTTGTTTGTAAAGTTAAAAAAAAACCTAAACTATGCTAGCAGCCATATTGTTGTATCGCACTCCCTAAAACCTTTTTTCTATTTTGGAAGTTTTTTAGGCTTGTATAATCATAGCGATCTTTCTTATCTCTCTCCGCTCTCTTAGCCCTCTCTTAACCTTTCAGCAACCAACCATTAAATAATCTCTCAAGAGTTACTTACGTTCGCCTTTTCTCACTTTGTTTTTGACCCGCAAATGAACAGAAATAAAGAAAATGTTTTCTAAGTAAACTCCCTGTATTCTTGCAGAGCAACTTAAGCTAGGCAACCACCATTGGCCATAAACGCTGCTGCTACTCCGGTGTCCAGGTCCACGAAATCGGCTGCTTCGCCCGTTAGTTGGGCCAACAAGTCGGCATCATGCAGATAATCGTTCTTAATGGAGATTTGATCATGGAACGAGACAATGCCCGAACCATTGCCACCAATCAACGAAGAGGTGAAATCTAAAATGTTGCCACCTATATTTGAGTTTTGCAGTAGAGTGGGTCCACCGTGATTATGATTGACTGGGTGGTGGACATTCACTGCATGCTTGATGTCAACAAAACTATCACAGTTGTTCTCAAACAAAAATCTTTCGGCCGATTGGGCGGTAGTGTAGGGGCTCTGTGAATCGACCAGTTCGTTTTTAACAAATTCATTGGCGGTGGTTGGTGTCGAGACACAAGACATGGGACTGGCCACGCTGGCTAATAGAGCACTGTTATCGCCTCCGTTGCTGCCAATTGGCGTGGTGCAGGTGGTGGGTGTGTGAGCCAAAGTCAGGCCTAAACCACTGGAGTCGCAATTTGGAATGTAATCGGACATGTTGTGGCCCATTAGGCTGGAAGCGGAGTTGCTGATGACTGTCTGGTGGGCGGTGGGTGTGGTGGTTGTTGTGAGGTGTGTGGGTGTGTGCAATCCTGCTATGCACAGACTTGTACTGTCCTGAGAGGGTGAATTCAAATAACTCAACTCCTGAGGCGTGGGCGAGGGCTTACAATAACCATTAAGCAGTTGGTTAGTGTGATGATTTAGCGTTGAATTTTGTGTTAAGCTGGGAAGTTGAGATGCAATTGAAACGGGATTTGTAAGAGCGGCGGAGACTGCGGCAGCAACCTTGAAACCATTGCTGCGTGAAAATTTGATAGTAGACATCGGTGGGATTACGGTGCGCTGTGCAGGTGTATGTGAGCTTGAGTTAGACGTAATTGTGGAACCATTGTTATTCATATTAGCAGGTGAGTTAAGACCATTTATTGAAGAATTGCAAGAGTTGTCATCCAAATTCAAATCGACCAAATATTTATAAGCTGGTGATTGTAACAGTTTTGAGGGTAAATTTAAGCCTTCATGATGGATACAGGCCGGCTCATGGGACTGAAGCATTTCCAAAAGTTTACGCCTTTCGTTCTCCAAAATACGAACTTGATTCTTGAGGTCAACATTTTGTGTGTCCAACTGTTCGGCTTCCTTAATTAAATTCTGGGTACGCTCACGTTTCTTCATGCGGCACTTGGTGGCAGCAATCTTATTGCGTTCCCGGCGACGTCTGCGTCTGTCCTCATCTTCAGGTGTCAAACCCTTGGGCAAAGTGGCCTTCAAGTCACAGTCATCATCTGAGCTCTCATCAAATTCATCATTGGGTCGCGAGCATTTCGACATGGGTTGCTCAGAGCCGGAACTGGAGTCACAGGTAGATAACTTGCGTTTGCTTTGTATGGACAATTTGAGACCAGCTTTGATTAATTGTGAACAAGTCTGCAAATAAAGCCAATACAAAACAGGAAATTAATACAAGAGTTGAGCATAAAGCTAGCTTAAGTTTTATTTTCATAGTGCACTTATTCATTTAACCTTGACTGTTGGCTAATACCGGTCATGTGAATATTGTACATAACACATGATAATAAAGTTGTTAATGACTTTATAGTGGCTAAAAGTACACTTCTCTAACACAGTCAAGTCAGTCAGTTAGCACAATATGTTTTAAAGTCTAGTTTTTTTTAATTAATTTTATTTAGTGTGTTGTTTATTTTTTTTTTTTTTTTAAATTTGTTTTCACTCTAAAGTTCAATAATATTCGTTTGTAGAGACAACAAACTGTGGCAGTATTTGCCAATACGAATATGTATTTGGGAGTTTAAAGGCAAACTTTGAGCAAATCCTGGCAAATGTTTAAGGTTAAACATTTTTGAGATTTAGAATTGTTACTTTGTTTGAAATGACGACCCTGAATGGGTTTTAACGAAACGAAACTTTAAAAGCAAAACTGACTGACTGACGCCTGTTAAACGAACATGTTGTGTTTGTTTAAGCTTAAATTGTTATAAGCTTAACTGCGTCTTAAATCTGACATGTCTTCGAAAAAAAACTCGTGTGTCACCAATAACCAAATCCGTAAAAATGTAAGATTTCATTTAAAGTTTTTTTTTTGCTGTTTAACAAAGTTAAGTATAGTTTACACTCGGCAAACATTGTTGGTAATAAAGTACATTTTGTAAGATTTGCTCAGATGTCAAAACTGTTGCCTAGTTAAGTAACAAAGTTATTATGTATTTTGTCTTGAGTGTAAACATTAATGTTTTTGTTTTTGGTACCTGTATGTTTAACAAAATGGCCAAAAACGGTAACTTGTCCAAAATGTTTTGGCATCACAGTTTATGGACTGTGTGTGAGTAGCGTGTGTGAGCGATTTTGAAACAATTTACACTTAAAAGTACGTTGCAACAACTGAGTACGAATATTTTAAATGTCAAAAAGATACAAATCGATCGTTCGATCGAATGATAATCTTTAAGTAAATAAAACGTTTAAATTCTCACGATTATATTGAAATGAATGCGTCCATAAAAAAAAAACTCATAATTTAAACACGGCAAAAATTTAAAACATTTCAAAGCGTAATACAACTCTAAACACGTCTTAAGTTTTTTGTTTCAAACATAAATTGGGTGATTTGTATTTTTGATTTAAGTCTTGCAGCAAATAACATGGCTGATAATCTTTCGAGCAGAGACACTCCCTAAATGTGACAGTAATATATAAAAAACCCTTATTTTGGCGTGCCTCTAGTGCCACTTGAAATACATATAAAACAATATGAATTTATGGCCAACGACAAACCATACATTAACAATTCAAAAAAGATTTTTGCCAATTTGGTGGCCTACAAAAGTAACAACAAAAACAAACAATTCGCACAAAAACAAAAATGTTGTTAAATCATTTCAAAAAATCTTGATCACGCATACGATTCGATGGAAATGTAAACAATTCCATAATAATAACAACAAGAACAACAACAACACAAGCAGCAGTACGTTGTCAAGTGTGACCTACATTTAATAAAAATCACTCTGTGGTTTTTCTCACTCACTTACTCACTAACTGGCTTGCAAGCTGCACACTTTAGCTTTTACACACCATAATACTTAATCATTATGATGTGGCAACTGCTGCAACAAAGGTGGGTGGGTGGAAGCAGTAGTTGTTGCTGTTGTAAAGTGAGAGTGAGTGCAATGTGCTGCTGCTGCTTACACCTTATACGGAAATGTCTTTTGATGACTGTCAAGCAATTCCCGCAACCAAGGAAGAAATCAAGTCATTTCAACTTTAGTTTTTAAGATTTATGCAGTTTATTGATTGCATTGACCGACCATATGGTTAAATCGATTATTGTTTTCTTTTCCAAAAACAAAAAAAAAAAAAAAACGCAAATATACTTTGTTTTATTTAATTTTTTTTTTGGTGGTTTTTGAATTGCAAAATAAAATAAATTCAATGTTATTTACACAAACCATAATTTTTGTTGTTGTTGTTGTTGTTTTTGAGTGCGTATCACAGACTGGCACACACAGGTTTCAATACGCTTTTATTGAGTGCATAAATAAAATTAATTGTCTTAACAACAAATGCGAGGCAGACATCTAGTCTGTTTACAGAATGAATGAATGAATGAATGAATAAATGGATACATAGATGGAATAAATACAGATTGTAATTGAATGTTTAATGGCTGTGCTGAGTGCAGCGGCGGTGGCGTCAATGTTGGTTTGTTGGTTGGTTGGTTGGCTGTTTTTACAAACGTGACAAGTTGTTTATTGAAATGACCTTTTTCGTTTTAGAAATCAAGACCTATTTTCCCTTTTTATTTAATAAATGTTTTTCTTTATATTTTATTGTCATTATAATATTTTATTATCGATTTTTATTTCTCTGAACAAACTGCAACAACAACAACAACAACAACACTTTGTTTGAATTATGTCCACCATATGGTGCATGTTGTTTTATTGTTTTAATGTAAATAAACGCCAACAATTTTATTTAATTTTGACAATTATGCAACAACATTTTATGGAATAATTACCAAGAAAATTACGTGCGTGATTCATGGCGAAAAAAAGAGAAATTTTACAAATTACTACAAATCCTGTGGCCATAAATTAACAGCAAATCGTCTTAATCATTTTAAAGCAAAATAAAAGTGAGCTAAATGTTGTAGAATTTAGCGTTTTCTTAAATATTTAAACAAATACAGAATTCAAAAGCTCGGCAAAATTACAGTGATACTGTGTTGGTATTATGAAAAAAAAACTAGCACCTCGGACATGCTTAAGCATGCATTTTTTGGTTAAATAAAAAGGAGAATATGTTAATTTTCAAGTCTTTAGTTCTTTAAGGCCCATTATTACAACTTGGCAATAGTTAAAGGTATGATGTTATCGGACAGATAAGAAGTATTTGGTTATTATAAGTTTACTTTAATCTAAACCGACCGATAAGCTAAAGGCCTTTAATTTTATAGTGAGGTTTATGTATTTGAAGTTGCCATATGTTCTGAAAAATTGACAATTTCATGAAAAATAAATTAATTTTAATTTTGTTTTGCCAATAAATAATTTAATAAACAAAAATGGAAAGCAGACGTTTGATTTATATTTTTTTCACAAACACAAAAAAATTACTGTTTCTTGTCAGTAATTTGTCAAAAGTAATCGGTTTTTACTGGTATTGCCATATTTTAGAAAAAAATTATTTTTACAAGGAAGTTGTAATAACGAAAAATTTTAAAGGTCCCTTTATTCCTCCCTTTAATTAAAGTTACCTTTTAAGAACATTAAAGGCAAGTTGTAATAATGGCCCTAAAACGAATTTAGTGTTTAAATATGTAGCTGTAAATGAGTATTAATGTTAAGCTGGATAGAATATTAGTCAATTGTCATTTAAAATTCAAAATTTTAACAATAATTGCTTCCTGTTAAGGCCTAACAAGTACAAACAAACAAAATTGCCTTGGTAGTCCGTAACAGAACTCAATTAATGCCCAAATATTTTGCTATGTATGCTAAAAGTTGATCAGTTCTAATTTACACGAAGCAATTTTTATTGAAAAGATTGATACGATTTTTTTCTTGAAATTTCTGCGGTGTTGACACAGCACAATTCTTATTGCTTAAATCGCTCGTATCTTAGTTTGGCTTACATCAAGTACGAATTGGAACTTAACTTAAGTACGAATTCGTGCCTAAATCTAGTTCAAAATCCTTGAAACAAGCTCATTTTTGGGATTAATTATATCTCGGGCATTCTTAAATTAATCCGATTTTAGGATTACATCAACTACGCATTCGTGCTTAAATCTAGTTTATAATTCTTGAATCAAGCTTATTTAGGTATTAATTCAATCTCAGCCATTCTTAAGGAGAGCTAAAATTAAGATTTTTTGACTTGATGAATCCGTACTTGAATCAAGTATTTTGTACTCGGTATAAGAAAATCCGTACTTACCCTACTATTGACACCGCTACGGTTTAATTTAAGTACGGATTACTCAATTTTTCTTTTGAGTGTATGTAATACGAATAAGAGAGTAACACGAATTGCTATGTAGTACAATCAAGTGTGTACTTGTCTTATCTTCCTCTCACCTCGATGTCTAAAAGCTAATCAGCTTAGCTTAAAGAATTGCTTCGTGTAAATTGGGACTTACATTTGCAGATAATTGCCGACCAAATGCACTTTTCTGTTGCTTTTAAAGATATTTATTTATTTATTTTATATATGTATAACTTTTTATGTTAATTGCACACACTCTGTTATATGGGTGCTAAAAATTATTTGACATATAAAAAAATATGATTTTTTTTTATTATTATTTTTGGTTTTCTGTTTACAAATGTATACAAAATTATTTATTTATTTATATGTATTAAACAGCAGCTATAGCAAGTATTATCATCAAGAAAGATAGTGTTAATTGCGCGTATAAATATTGACTCTGTAGTGCGGAAACATTCAGTCAAAATAACAACAAGAAATATTTTGTTAAAATTAATTTGTGTTTTTTTTTTTTAGTATTTACACTTATGCATACATACTTATATACTACATACATATATACATGTGGATATGTGTTAGTAAGTAAACCCAGCAGTTTTAAAGTAGAAGATAACAAATTTGCACTTTCTTTGTTACTTTTCTAGTTACTTTTCGAGTATAAAATTAAGCTGAGAGTATTAATTGGTTTCCTGTGCATTACCTTGCACCAGTGCCATCGTTAGTTTGACAATCTGTGGCAAACAATTGCTAGAAAATATTTATGCAAAGTATGCCAGCTAAAAGCCATGCAAGTCGGTTGTGCAGCAGCTTATTAAACTAGTGAAACTAATGCCCAGGACTGCCGGGAACTAGTTATATAAACTATGTGCAATAAATAAGAAAACAAATAGCAGTGTAATAAAATTGAGAAATTTTTCCAAAGAATTTGTATTAGCAGGCCATAGTATAATACTTCTGTGGAACTGTGAAATTCCCTAATGATTCACACTCTGAACACATTCAAATGTTATAATTGCTTTAAGTAGAGCTGCATTCAAATTAGTAAATATAAACAATTTTAACACTTTAAAGTAATTTGTAATTAAAACTAATTTTTCACACCCACTCTAGTAAATATGTACTGTAGTGTTTTTCTATCTATGTAAATGCACTTGTCGGAAAGGAAATATAAACAATTATTTTATATTTAAAAATCTATTTTCTTTAGTTTGCTGTGAGAATTGAAGCATAAGTCCATAATCGATTAGTTGAAAATAAAAAAAAACAAACAAATTATGTAATTAAGTTTATTTCAATTATTCACAAAATTACATTGAAGTGTCTAAATACTCGTTTAAATTAAGTAAATTATTGATAAACTTTGTATTAAAATTAAAAAAAAACAGTAGAAGAAAAACTTCTAGTAGCTAAAATGGAGGACTCAATTGCCAAATAGTTTAACTAACTAAAACATGAAGGGAAAAAAACTTTGGCATTAGAAGCGATGACTAATTACTGGCTACTTCTAAGTAATGCATAGGGTATATAGTCATTACAGTGAGTATATATTAAGTAAAAATATATTTTCTATGCCAACTGAAACTACAGTTAACCCTTTCGCTCCATTGTATCCATATGGATACATTAAATTTTGGAGGCATCTAACAATCTCTAAATCAATGAATCGATTTGGATATCGACGAATTATTGTTATTTAAGGTCTTGTGAATAATTTTCATAAAAAAAATTTTGGATTTTTACAAAACTGAGAAAGCAATAGCAATTTTAAAAAAACCTTTTTTTTTTCTTTTTTTTTTTTTTGTAAAAATGGTTTTCTTATTTTACAAATTACATGTTTATAGGGCCATTTTCTTTTTTCGAACACTTATGAATCATATAGAAAAATGTTTATTTTAATATTTTGCATTTATAGTTTTTTGTTTTAAAATATAAAAAAGCTTTGCGGATTTTTTAAACATTGTATGTATCCATATGGATACAAACGTAAGTTGTGGTAGTAAACATTATACTCATAATACAGTGGGTTAACGAATTATATATTGTCATGCCCATTCGTTATATCGAAAAATTCATTAAATCCGGCAGTTTTTTAAATATGTTTTATTAAATAAAAAATCATGTTTATTTATTCTAATTCATAACATACACAAAAAAATAATAATTAGTTCATATCACATTCAATTAAATAATTAGTTCAAACAAAACTAAAAAATGACTTTGTAACGTATAAATTTTGATTTTGGTGAGCGAAAATCAAAATAGAAGACAAAATATTTTTGGTAAACAGAATTCAAAAATGACTTTGTAACGTATAAATTTGGTTTTGATGAGCGAAAAATTTCTTTACATACAAATAAATTTTTCTCTTAATCCATTTTTTTCGTAAAGCGTCTCTTATAACTTTGTACAATGTAATTGCAATGACTCTCTTTTGATTTCATTTATTTTTTTAACTTTTTTTTGCAAAAATTCGTTAAACCGAGTACATGACATTTTCATTTGTTCGTAATATAAGGTACTCAATGGAAAGAATTTGACTGTTCGTTAAATTGAGTATACGTTAAATCGGGAAACCATTGTTCAAATAAAATCATTTTGCGTTTGATGCTGCTATGAAGCAGACGTTCTTTTTTTAGCTCTGATATCATTTAAATTTATTTAGAAAGATGACAAGAAAAATTAAAGACTCTGAAATTGAAAAAATTTTAACCAATTTTGCTGATTCCGATATTTCTGACTTGGAAGAATCGGAAGAGTCTGAAGTTACAAACAATTTGTATGATGCTTTTGATAATAATAACAGCTTTTTATTAGAAGAACTGTCTAGAGAAAGTCCATATGAGATTAACATACAAGATATTAATGTTGATAATAATAATGATATAGGTAATAGGGTTATTGAGATCGAAGAAAGTCTTGCAATTGATGGAACCGTTCAAGAGAATCCCACATTTTTTCAATCTCCACAAGTTCCACTTAAAAAGGCTGACCAATTTCGTTGGAAAAAAGCTTCTTGGACAAATCCAGAGACTTCTTTTTCTGAAACGTACCTAAAGAAAAATATTAAATTACCTGTCGATTATTTTTTGGAGTACTTTACAGATGATTTTATTCAACAACTTGTATCTTCAACAAACCAGGCGTCAATGAATAAATATGGGAAATCTCTCAATTTAACTAACGAAGAACTTTTAAAATTTTTAGCTCTAGAAATATTTATTGGTACCATTGGCTATCCTCGTTTGGAAATGTATTGGACAATGGGCACCGTTATACCGTCATTCCCAGAAAATATGACCAGGAATAGGTTCCATTCTTTGCGAAATAATTTAAAATTCACAATAGACCAACAAGAAAGTGATAAGCTTTACAAAATTCGCCCTATAATAAATATGTTTACTAAAAAATCGTACGCTATTCCAAAAGATGAAAATCTTTGTGTGGATGAGATGATGGTTCCTTTTAAAGGAAGAACCACTCTGAGACAGTATATGCCTAAAAAACCCATCAAATGGGGGATGAAGATATTTTGCCTTTGCAGCTCAAAAGGCATAGTTTATGATTTTGAGATATATCAGGGAAGAGGAACAATATTAACTGGCTCAAAGCTTGGGTTTTGCTCTGATATTGTGGTTCATCTTATAAAAACAGTTCCTGAAGAAAAAAATCATAAAATATATTTTGATAATTATTTTACAACTCTTAATTTGATATTATATTTACGTCAAAAAGGAATTTGGGCAACAGGTACTATAAGAGGAAATAGATTCGGCAAAGTTGATTTTAAATCAGAAAAGGATTTGAAAAAAGAAGGCCGTGGAACTTTTGACTTCCGTATAGAAAGAGCAGATAATATTTTTCTTCTTAGATGGCTTGATGGGGGAATCGTGCAACTCGTGTCATCAATCCATAGCCATGAGCCCGTTAACAAGGTGTCGAGATTTTGTGCTGAAAAAAAGAAACGTTTTGAAATAACACAACCAAACATTGTATCAGAGTACAACATCAATATGGGAGGAGTAGACAAAATGGATTTTCTCCTTTCCTTATATAGAATATCGATTAGATCTGGGAAGTGGACTCTTAAGATTTTTGACCACTTTATTGATTTAGTTGTGTGTAACTCGTGGTTAGAATATAGAATGGATCACGAAAAGAATAATATGAAAATTAAGTATATGGACCTTCTGAGCTTTCGCAACGATATCGCGAATGGCCTTTTAGCTCGGTCAAATCAACAGGCATGTTCTCGAAAGCGTGGACGCCCAACATTACGCCAAAATGAGGATATTCCAGTCAGCCCAACGACCTCCGATAAGAAACGTAAATCTATACCTTCAATTTCTGTTCGATATGACGGAAACCAGCATTGGCCAGAACACACGACGGATAAAGGTAGATGCAAAGTTCAAGGATGTAAAGGACAAACTCGATACAAGTGTTTAAAGTGCAATGTTTACCTGTGCATTCCCAATGGATCGAGAAATTGCTTCAAGGAATTCCATTATATATCAAAAAAATAAATTATTGGTAAGATATCTTTTTTCAGATTATATGTATTTTATGTATTAAATATAGATTTATATGTTATTTTTGTCTAAACTTATTGTAATTACATGAATTTTAAATATATTATTTTTAGTTTGTGCATGTAAGTATATACAATGTTTGCTTTTATTGAAAAAAAATTTAATTTATGTGTTAAAACTACTAAAATAAATAAAACCTTAATAATAAAAAAACATAATATACTAGCATTTTTCTTTACCATACACGAAATTTGTATCCATATGGATACATTCCAAAAAACACATTTAGAATAAAAATTTTTAAAAATTGAGTATTGATTGTTGTTCTCAGGGCTAACTATAGTACAAATCCAAAAAATTGGATTTTTTAAGCAACCCAGTAAAAACTTGTAGCGAAAGGGTTAACCAATTTCATAATTGAGGCATTCATTTTTATAATTCCTTGCAATATTTTTTTCTACAGTAAATCAATTTGCTCTCCGACTATAAAGAAAATCAATATTAATTAAAATCATTTATTTATGACACTTGTAATTTATATTCTTTTCTATTCGTTTGATTTTTACACATACATACAAACAAACATAAATAATGTTAAGATTAGCGAGATTTGTTTCTTTTCTTACACTCTCTACTCTCTTTTTAGCTCCAGTTTTTTTTTTTTGCTAGAATTTTAAGTGAGTGTGATGTAGCACACTAGAATAAAAATTAAAAAAAAAAAAACAAAAAAAAACTGGCAACCAGGCAGGCAACAGCATCATTAAGGCCAATGTCGTTGTATTTAAATTATCATTTGATGTTTTTTTTTTATTAGCGTTTTTGTTGTTTTTAAATTTATAATAATTTTCTATAGTATTTTTGCTGGTTTTGTTGTTATTTGTTTGTAGTGCGGTTTTGTGCATGATGCACGCATTTAGCTGTCAGTTCTATTCCATTTTACAATTTCAATTTGTTTTTTTTTTTTTGACATTTAATTTTTCGCGAGTATTTTTTTGTTTAAAAAATGCAAAAAAAAAACTGTATTTAAATTTTAAATAAAAGCGAAAATTGCCTTCACGCCAACTAAAAGTCAACTCAGGCCAGGCCGAGTGTGGGCGCATTTGGCAAGCATCTCCAATTAAATGCCAGCCAAGCAGCCAGCGAAATACGCTTTATTTTGTTTTTTCTTTTCTTATTTTTTTCTTGTTTTTTTTTTTTTTGTATTTTTTGTGAATGAATAATAAACACACACAATATTTAATACTTTTTACACTTTTTAGAACAATGAAAAAAAAAGCGAAAAAATATGAGTAATAGCTACGTTGTTGTTGGTGTTAGAATGAAAAATTTGTTGGAGACAGTGGAAAAAACCTACCTGTTGTACACTGGGTGTAGTATTTACGCCAGCAGGTGAATCTAAAGGTGTAGAAGAACTACTCGAATGGCTGCTATCCTGGGAGGTATTCTAGAAAGAAAATGCGAGAAAAAAACACAACAATTTAGCAAATAAACAAAATTAATTAGGGCTGGTGTTTAATTAATGCGTGTGTGTGTGTCTGTGTGTGTGTGAGTGATTGTTTAAATATTTACTTTACCCACCTGTGTATTTGCATTGAATTTGCGCACTGTCACTGAGACTGGTGTTGTAGCTGTCGAGTTGTTGTTGCTGCTGCAGTTAATGTTATTAGCGAAATTATAATTATCCAGGGGATTTGTCATGGCAATTAGAGAATTGAGAATTTCGGGTGTATTAGGCTTGGAGCATAAACCACCAGAGCCCTCCACACCCAATAACGAAGAAGGTGGTATATTTAAATTAAACATATTGTTGCTTCTTATTAAAATATTTAACACGGTTATTTGCAAAGAGTAACAATTATCTTTTTAACGCAAATTTAAAATTAAATTAAAAAAAAACAAAAAATAAATTAAAAACTAATTATTTAAAACACTTATTAATTAAAATCACAGTTAAAGGCCTTCGTTACGAGTGGTCACAAACAATGTTTTTCTTTTTCTGTTTTTCTTGCAAAATTGTTTATATTTTTTTGTTTGTTTGTTTAATAATTTGTTGTTGCTATTTATTTGTTTGAGTGTTTTATAGTATTACAAAAAAAGTTCATTTGTAAAATTCTTAAGAAATGTTGCTGGAATTCCATTACAATGTACAAACATTCAACTGCAAAGAAAAAGATAAAAACAATTAAACAAAATTAACAATATTATTAATAATAATACATACAATACAAAGTGTGCAAAAATATGTTGTTTGGAATGTTCTTGAAAAATAATTGAATTTTATGTGATAAATTTGTTAATTATAAAAAAAAGGAACGAATTAACAATAAAAATAATTTAATCAAATCAATTAAGCAATTATTTCAAATACTAACAGTTTACTTATCAAGCATGTACTTTAAACTAAATGGATAAATTTTTATTTATATGTAGGTATGTATGTATGAATGTATGTATATAATACTTATGTATTACACTATATATACAATACAGGAACAAAAACTAACTATGTATAAGTATATAACAAGGTGTGGTATTCTATTTTATTATTTTACCCTTATAATACATGGCGTTGTTTGCCGGTTTTGTTTTCGTACTTAAGTCTATACATATTAGTTTTCTAAATGTGCTTACTAAAACCAGCAAAAATTGCTTAAAAAACACTCTTTAGAAAAAAAACCAAAATAATGAAATTCTTACACATTTTATAATGAAAGAATGAAGAATACAATATCAGACAATATGAGAAAAAAAATAACAACTTTGAACATGTTTTCTCAAGTAGTTCCATACGGGAACAATAAAAGCTCATAAATCATAATATTTTTGACTTTTCTGTAGAGGTCTGCTTAAGAAGACCAGAAAAAAAAACACACACACAAAATAAACTTTGAATGGAACACTAAATAACAAAAAGAAAAAAAAAAAAACAAGCCCGACCATATAATACCCTAAACCCAGTATATATATAAAACAGTTTTTCATAAATGGTTGTTATATGGGAGATACATATAACCTATTGTGGTCAAATCATTCGAACTACCGGTAATACTGGTTAAAGGATTGATGTTTGACTGTTGGCTAGCGGGCACCACAGTCGTGCAGAGGGTGAGAACGCAAAGAATTCTGATGAGAGAAAGTGGTGTTTCTCGAAACATATGTAAATTTAACCAACAACCCAGGTTCGAATCCTAAGCCAAGAAAAAAAAATTATCAATAAATTTTAATAATAATTTACATGTAACAATTCCTTCCTTCAGTAAAAATAATTTAATGAAAATTAAATTTAATGAACTCGAGCCGAAATAAAAGAAATATCAATGATTTAAAATTAACAGTTCAAATAAAAATAATAATAGTGTCATGATGTCTGTGAATATAAATATTATATGTGTTAAACTTTAGCTCGATACTTTTAAAAGATTTATTACGGAGAGGGTCTTATATGGGAGTTTCGAATAATTATGGACCGAACCTTATAAAATTAGGTGTCGTTATTTCTGTAGGTATATAAGAAACTTATTTACCTCACATATTATTTGAATACCAACATTTTTAAGAAATTTATGATCGTTAAAGGATTTTCGGAAGTGCGCCTTATATGGGAGCTACGCCCAATTATGTACCGATCATAATAAAATTGTACCGTATTATTTGTATACATATGAAATATATTTGCGTTCAATATTATTTGGATACCAACAATTTTGAGAGAGTTATGCTCTTTAAAGTGATTTTCAGAAGTGAACCTTATATGGGAGCTATGATAAATTATGGACCGATCTGCACAAAATTTGTACATCTGATTTGGCTTCATTTATCACTTATTTGTGGTGAAATTTGTTTGGATACTTGTACAATTCAAACATTTATGATATTTAAACCTTAATTTCGGGAGAACATTTGTATGGGGGCCAGGTGAAATAATGGACCGATTTCCAGCAGTTTCAATCCCATCCGTGCTTGGGCCGAAAAAATTTCACGTAACAAATTTTATCGAAATATCTTCAAAAATGCGACCTGGGGTCAAATTACCGCATTCGTGATCAGTTGAGCTATCGTATCGAAAAATGATTTCGATATCGAAATTATGATAAAATGTAATAAATTTCTTGCTCGATATCGTATGACATAATCTCAAATAAGAAAATTACGATCAATTCTACTCGATATCGAATGCGGTAATTTGGACCCTGTACTCTGCGCACAAGCTTTACATGGACAGCCAGCCAGCCAGACGGACGGACATCGTTAAATCGACTGAGAAAGTGATTCTGAGTCGTCGGTATACTTTAAGGTGGCTGTTGGACCAATATTTCTGGGCGTTGCAAACATCAGCACAAATCCAATATACCCACTCCACTATGGTGGTGTAGGGTATAAAATGAACTACACAAAAATAATGCTTAAACTATAGACTGCTTTAATAGAATTAGAAGCAATACAATTTGGAAAGAAGCAAACCATATGGGTATGTGGTTAATGTTTTCGTCTTGCAAAACTAATTTTATCTACATAAACATATACATACATACGAGTATGTATAATTCTTTCACAAATATAGTAAAACCAACAAAATGGAAAAACATATAAAAAAAAAATACAATCCCTAAAAGAATAAAGCTAATTTTAAATATTAAAATGTATTTAAATATTTCTTACACATTGTTTTAATTATTGTTTTTTTTTTGTTTTGTTTTTGCTGTTAAAAAAACATTTGTTATTTCGCTTAAAAATTTTAAAAGCATTTTCAAAAAAATGTCTCAGTATTAAATTTTTAAAATTGTATAAAATGTCCAACAAGTCATGGGCAACATGTGAACGTTAAAAATATTTACGCAGTGTTGACAGTTCTATGCTGAAAATATTCTAATTTTGGGAATTTTTAAATGTAATTCATTTATAAAACTTTCAATGTTAAGAGAGGCTCAAGGTTCTGCTTTGTAGAAATGCATTTACACAAGAATTATAGATGTTGTTGTTGTTGCTCTCAATTTTAAATTTTCACTCAATTTGTATTTTAATCAACAAATAATAACTTTATTATCGATTAATTAAAATTTTAAGTTTATTTCTGTTGTTCTTTATTCTTCTGTTTTTTATTTTTAATTTGTATTTATTTATGCTGCCATTACTTGTTGTCTCTCATTATAAATGTTTGAATAGTTTATTTCTCTTTATTATTATTCACACAATTTTAATTAAATTCTATTATCACCCCATTTTGTGTACTTTGCTACACTAGTGATGTTGGTTGTGTGTGTGCGTGTGTGTGTATTAAATCTTTTGTCAATTTAACTTCATCCAACCTCTATCTTTTTGCTATTAATTTTCTTATGATTTTCTAATTAATGCCATTGATACCACTGAGTAACGAATAATAATAACAACAACAACATTTACTACAATTTGACAAAGTTTAAACATAAACATTCTTCTTCCCACCACCCTTTTTTTACTGACAGTTACTCATTCCCAGCAAATACACTTTATACTCTTTTAACGGCATGTTTAAACAACTGTGGAAAACTCAGTTCTATTGACTTATGACTTAACGAAATTAGCTAGGAAGGAAATTAGCCAAATATATTTCCGAGATATAATATTAACACATACAGGCCCGTTTTCTCAATGTGTCGACAAACTGCCTGTTACTAAATGTCGACATAAATTTATTAGACTGATAATATGTCCGTTAACAATTTTGGTTTTCTTAATATACCGACAGAAACATTATTTTCATTTGGCAATACCTCTCAAAATGTATGTGAAAATTGGGAACTCTGTCAGCTCAGCTGTTTTCCAAATGTGAAAAAATAACAAAAAATAAAATCAAAAAAACAAATATTTTAAAAAATAAATAATATCAATGTCTGTCAGGTAGTTAGGTCTGTCATGATAAACTCTTTCAACATTCACTTGGAATTCATGTTCTTCAAGTTCATCCTCCATCAAATTAATGTTTATTCCGCCATTTTTTCTAAAATCTATTTAATTTTTTTTACAAAAACTCAAGGTATTGCCACATAAAAAATAACAGCTGATTGAATTTATCTGTACAACAAATAAATAATCGGCAGATGACAGCTGGTTAGTTTTGCGACAGAATAGAAACAAATGAGACATTGAGAAAACCAAATTTCTTTTATTGGCAGTTTTTCGTTGGGAAAAAAGATAATCGCCTATTGAGAAAACAGCACACATACTTCTTTTGTTGTTTTCCAACTTTAAAAATTTAATAAATACAATTGTAGTTTTTTTTTTATAAAATTTACATTTATTGACATTTGCCCAGTATTTCGAGGCTGATGTTTAATTATATTGTTTAAAAGAAGTCACACATATTTACATGCATAGATGTACATAGTTTTTTTTAAATTAAACTTTTCTGTTTTTTTTAGCAAGAAGATAGACAAATTTAATGTCGACAAAGACAACCAACCAACCAACCATGTTGTTGATGATGGCAGTGTGGTTTATTTGTTTATTACGATTCATCTATAAAGAATTTATTATTTTTACTTGTTTATTTTTATAGACATTTTGTTACACTCTCATACAACTAGATAATTGAATTTCAGTACCTAATTTGCCAGGCCAGGCCAGGCCGTCCATTCATTTATTAGTATGCAGCATTATGGCGAAATAATATAACATAAATTTCATTTTATATATGAAACTTTTAAACAAAAACTTTCTTAATTATGTTTCTTTATAGTATTTGTATATATATAAAAAAAAAAACAATTTGCCAAAAATGTCCTGTTTCATATTAAAACTATGGCTGTTGCTGTGTTTGGAGTGGGAATTAGGCATTTGTGTTTATAATTTTATTAAATATTTACGATTTGTACGTGTACTCGTTGGAATTAAATCCCCTCCTTTTAGGTATGTGCCTTTCTTCGATGCGATTTTTTTTTATTTATGCGTGAGTATTTTATGAAATTTCATCACGTTTGTGGGAAGTTGTAAACATAAATACACATTTTTCAGCGGTTTATTACAAAGTTATAGATGTGTGTTAAAATCGTGTTGAACGTTTGGAAAATATAAAATTTTTTCTGTTTTTGTATTTGTATTTTATGTCCTAAACATGTAAATATTCCTTTGCAGAAAAAGTGGTTAAAATTTTAATTAACTCAAATATATTTAAGAGTAGATTAAATAATAAATAAACAGCTGCTTTAATATAAACTTTAATTTCAACCCTAACCTAAGTCTTTTAAACATGTTAATTAAAGCAAGTCTGTGTAGTTAATGGCTAAAACAGCTGTTTGTTTGCAGTACATTTTTCCTTTCTAAAAGAACCAAATATTTGCACAGTTACTCAATTTTGTCCCTAAATTCCTTTTTAAGATTTGTTCTAATCCGTCCTTAAAGTTTAGTATTTTAATAATATTTCACAAAAATGTGTGTTCTAGCTAAAGAATGCAAAATATTATTTATTTTTTGATGTGTGAATTCTGTTCTCTGCTTGTAATCCATGCTGTTATTTTACACATGAATATGGGTCACAGACAGCACGTCTGCATTTTACTTAGTTACTAACTAACTAAAACATCATGATGATGATGAAGATGACAGAGTACAACTGAGCAACTCATTCATTTTAAAAAAGCTGCACAAAATTTATGTATGAATGTTGAATGTTTTTCTTTTATTTTAGGGTGTATGGCTGGCTGATTTACATACATTATATAATGTTGAAAACAGCCACAGAAGGGATTTCATTTAACACCACATTTAAAATGTTTCTAGTAAAAGCAAAGCAAAAAAAAAAAATTTCAACCAGAAACCAACAACTGGGGAATTTTTATAACTTTTCTTTTACAATGAGTGCTTACTGACACGCGTTTATCATTTATGGAACACATTAATTTTGACAGACAATAAGGAACTTATAATTTGAAACAACAAACAATTGACATTGCTTCCCTTTTTAGTTATTTTTTTTATTGTATAATAAAGAGCAACAACATTTAATTTTTAGGGCAAGTTTTACAAGTGTCTTTAAATTTACATGCAATAATTTTAGTAATTCAGGAAATTTGTAAGAAATTTTTAATTGTTTACTTAAGTTTTACATAATGTCAAGCATGTAATTTTAAGTAAAATTTAAAATTTTAATTCTCTTATGGCCAATTTTTAACTTAAAAATTAAAGTGTGTTTAAACTTAAGTTCTGTTTAAATACCAAATTCATTTTTATAGATCATATTTAAATAGAATTTAAATCACTGACTACGTTCATTTAAATACAACTTAAATTTTTCATACTACCATATGATTTTGACAGTTCTGCAAATTATGAAAATTGCGCATTGAAGTTTTTTTTTATTATATGATAAAAAATATTAAATAAATAAACTCGCCGCGAATAAAAACATTGTGCTTTCTATTATCAATATCAACTAATATCAACTAAAACATTGAATTTAGATGAAGAGAATATGAATAATGAAGCTTTTGTCCATTTAGTTTACAACAATATGTAAACTAAATAGTAAATCAGCTGTTAAATGAAGAAGTTGTTTATATTTTTTGGTATTCAATAGTGTTACCATACTTTTATCATAATTAAATACCAAACTTAATTTGAGACTGAAAAAATGAAACTGTATTTAAATACAACTTAAGTTTAAGGAAAAATTATCTAATTTCGTATTTAAATATCAAGCCATTAACAATTCAAACAAAAATTTATAATATTATGTAGTACAATGTTACATTGTTTACATAGTTTTTTCATTATGTCAACAATATAATTTTAGGAAATTATAAATATTTATATTAAAAGTAAATTAATACAATGTTTACTTGAGTTTTACATAATTTAGACAATTAAGATTTTGAATATATTTTGTAATTCAGATAAGATTTATAATATAATAAATAATTTTACATTGTTTAACCAATTTTACACAATGTCAACAATGTATTGTACATTAAACAAAAGCTGTTGTCTCATTAGGCGATTATCTTTTTTCCCAGCGAAAAACTGCCCTCATCTGCCGATTATGTTTCTGACGGTATATTGAGAAAACCAAAATTGTTAACGGACATATTATCAGTCTAATAAATTTATGTCGACATTTAGTTTTTTTTTATAATAACTTTTTATTATTTATTGAATCTAACAATAAGTATTCAAATCTTAAAACTAAAATTAAAACTAATTACTCTCTAGCAGAGCATTAATTTCTTACTGGCTGCCAAGCTCTACGAAGCCTCAACTCCGTCTGGCTCTGAGCTAGAATTCTAGCCAGCGGATTCGAATAGGTTTGTAGCTTTTTGATGTAGTTCTCGCGGACCCTTCTGAATTCATCCTTTACCAATGGTACTTCTAGATCTCTGTGGATGTTTTCACTTTTTATGTACCATGGTGCGCCCGTCATGGTCCTAAGAATTTTTGATTGGGCCCTCTGTATAAGCTCAATACTGATTTTACTAGTAGTTCCCCACAATTGGATTCCATATGTCCAAATTGGTTTTGAAATGATTTTATACAGGGTGACTTTATAGTCCAGGCTTAGCTTAGATTGGTCACTGATTAACCAGTGAAGGCTAGATGCTTTTAACTTCATGTGAAGTCTCTTGGTTTCTATATGATGACGCCAAGTAAGTCTTCTATCTAAGTGAATACTAAGGTATGTAACATAATCGGACTGACATTTAGTAACAGGCAGTTTGTCGACACATTGAGAAAATGGGCCTTAGTGATCAGTATTTTTTAATATTCAATTGTTTACATATATTTTACATAATGTAAATTATTTAAAAATGTATTTTACCTAATGTAAACAATTAATACCTTGTTATTTTTTTTATAATAATGTAGTACAATTTTTTACATAGTGTCAATAATGTAAAACGCATGTAAAGAAATTTAAATTTGCTATTTTGTAGCTTTTTGCGAAAAAATATAATATTTTAGTACCATTTTACATTGTTCTTATGCCAATCTTGGGCATAATGTCAACAATATAACTTTGAGTAAATTTTGATATTGAAATAGACATTTTGCTTAATATTTAAATACTTACATAATCACCCCTATCGTGAAGAAAAATTCCACATGAAATTTATTTAATTTTATTTTTTTAACATTGAATTTTAATAGGAAAAATGTGAAAAGGGAACAAATTTCATGTTGAATTTTTATTCACGATAGGGCTAAATATAAACAACTTAATTGCTAATAAATACACTTTTTTTAAATTAGTTTTCTTTTTTTTTTGTATTTTCGGGTTTACTTTAACTCTTTGCTTGACCTGATATGTTAAATTTTTTCATAATTTGGTTTAATAATTAAAAAGAAAAATTGATTTTTGTTTAAATAATTTGCAAACAGTAAATGTTTACCCATACCGATGTGATAAATTTAGAACAGTATTCAACATCATGTAAACAATTCGCAAATTGTAAACATATTGTATTTTTGGAATTCCTAGGTATCTTGTTTTTACATATGTATACGAGTATGTATGTATGTATATGTTTTCGTATTTTGCTGTAGTAACTATAAATAATTATATTTTTTTTTGGTATTCAAAAAGCTTTTAAAATATTTGCTGTAATTTGTTCCATAATTTTCAATAAATTCCTAAGATTATTTAAGCAACGAAAATGTGCTTGTAATCTTTTTAAGTGTCACAAGTGAATTAATGTTGAAATTAATTAGATTTTCAAAAAGCGTAAATTTTGTATGATACTTTAAGCAGGCAATTTAACTATGATACAAAACTATAGAAGCATGTGTATGAAAAATAGTTAGTAAAAATGCAATACATGTTTGCTGAGTGGGACCAGATCAGTGGTGGCCATAAACAGCATAGAAAACATTGTGAGTTTAACCTAAACATGACTCTTTGGTTTTTCACAAACCAATTTTAAAAAGTTGCTTTGACATTTGTGCTCATTAGTACTAAACATTTGATCTTGTTCGTTTCTTGCTGGCTATAAATGCCTTACGCTGATGTAAAGTAGTTAACAAAATAGTAGTTTTGTTTCTCGGTAAATTTTAATGAGATCTCAAATGATAAGCAGTAAAAGTAATTATTTTTTATAAGATTTGATTGATATAAAACAAACAATTATCAATTAAAATCATTTAACAGCTAAACCAAATAAACGATTTAATGATTATTCAATCGCACGCCCTTGTAATTTTACACTGTAGTAATGTCAATAAATATAAAAAGTTATATGTATGTATATGATAAATCAATTTATATAAATCTTACACATTTAATTCATAAGTATTTATATGGTATTCATTTGTAATTTTTACACAACTCTGGGGATTTACAGAGTACATAAATGTACGCCTGTATGGAATTGGTAATATGTGTTAGTGTGTCAATATTGTGAATTCATTAGAAATTGTAAATGTTCTTGACCTTAAAATTAGCAGCGATTCTTGTGCAAAACGTGTTGAATTGAATTGAAATGAAGTTATTATTAACAACTTGCCTACTTTGAATGCATAAGTTGATTATTGTATTTTCACATAATGAATTATTAGTTAACAACTACAAAAATAAATAAATCCGCTTGATTAAATATCAACATTTTTAGAGATATTGTAATATTGATACGTACTCTGCGCCTTTGTTAGTTAATAAATTGCTTAACAGACATAGAGACAGGCAGTCAGATAGTTTTTAGCAGAGGGACGGGCGCAAATGCATTGAGAGTTAGCAAATTGTATTTACTAGTCACTAGTGTGTGAAAAAACATTTATCAATTCATTACAAATATTTGTGACAACTTTGTTTTTTTATTCCCTATATTTTCATTGCGAAAATAAAGCCTGCACTGAAAGAAATAACTTATAGTATTAAGCGGATTTTGTGCTAGTTTCATAACATAAATGTTTAGTTCGACTATTACTGTTTAGTAATTCTTTTTGACACTTTTATAACCCAATGACTTTCTCAGCTACTCTTTCTATATATTTTTCAATGAGATTGACAAACTAAATTTATTTTTTTTCTACATGTGTAGCAAGTTTCTTTTTAAATACGTAACAGGTTTTAATGTTCTAACTCGTATTGAAAGCAATTGCGTTTTTTTGTTTTGTTGTTACGATTTAGATTTTATTGTTGTTGTTGTTTTTTTTTTATTGCAACATTGCACTATAAATGAATTACCGTGACCCCAAAAACGCACACAAAAAACATTAAATTCTACGCACTTTTATTTGCAAACATTTGACGCCACAAAACTATTTCAAGTATTTGAATTTTTTGCACTTTGTTGGAAAACATGTTGTGTTGTATGTGGAAGGTTTAACAAATTTAACAAAAGTTTTCAATCACAAACAAACAAGTTTGGGGACGTTAGTTCTAACTGCTATTTATTGTGTAGTAAGTTAAAGAGATATACACCCCTATCGTGAATAAAAATTCCATATGAAATTTGTTCCCTTTTATTTTTTTTAACATTGAATTTTAATAGGAAAATGTGAAAAGGGAACAAATTTCATGTGGAATTTTTATTCACGATAGGGGTGATAAAGAAAAATATATATAAAAGTAATTTAAGCAATTAAATTGCAATTTTAGATTGTTTTGAAACATTTAACTAGTTTTGCCAATACAAATTTTATTTTCATAAAAAAAAAAACACAGCCAGTAATCTTAACTTAATGTGTAATAACAACATAGCTACTGCTTTATAAAGAGATATGTTGCCCCCTCAATCGGTCAAAATGTGTTTAATTTAAAAATGTTGAATTTGTTTGTAAATTTTGTTCGGCATAAGGTCATAAGGTAACAAATTTTTAAATTAAAAGTATAAAAATGTTGAATTTATTTAATAAAATTTATTTATGTGAGCTATTTTTACTTCTATCCATCATAACTAATATTTATCACAGCGCCCTCCTTCGGTGGTATATCATTGAAACGCCACCGAAATAAAATAATTAAATAAAGCCTATAAAATCAAGCTTTAATATTAAATGCGCCTACTCACCACCAGAGGCGCTGCAATACTGCACTAAAAACAAACATATTGCGCAATTGCAGAGTTGTGATATAAAAAGCTTTCTTCTTTCACCACCTTTACTTCTTCAACTATCCCCTTTCAAAAGAAAGTAACGCAATTATACATATATAGGCATATTAATTGCCAGAGTGTTCCTTCCTATAAAAAAAATATATCAAAAGCTACAATTTCAAAATTGTGCTGTTTTCTCCATCAAAATTGTTAACTTTATTGCCCTCAATTTGCATTTTTGTGCAAAAACTTAACAAAAGTACACTCAAAAAAAAATTGAGTAATCCGTACTTAAATTAAACCGTAGCGGTGTCAATAGTAGGGTAAGTACGGATTTTCTTATACCGAGTACAAAATACTTGATTCAAGTACGGATTCATCAAGTCAAAAATCTTAATTTTAGCTCTCCTTAAGAATGGCTGAGATTGAATTAATCCCTAAATAAGCTTGATTCAAGAATTATAAATTAGTTTAAGCACGAATTCGTACTTGATGTAATTCACAAATGAGACTGATTTATGTATGTCCGAGTTTGAATTAATCCCAAAATGAGCTTGATTCAAGAATTTTAAAATAGATTTAAGCTCTAATTCATATTTGATGTAATCCTAAAATCGGATTGATTTAAGAATGCCTGAGATATAATTAATCCCAAAATGAGCTAAATAATACGAGATAAATACTTCGTATCTCGGTCGGCTAACTACGGCTACAATATTATTATGAAGTAAGAACCAAGGCCTTGTCTGGTTATATTTTGTTCGTTCGGAACAGATTATAACTGGATCGGTACTCCTATTTTTACTTGCTTTATTGTGATATTCTTATATATCTTACATTAAAATTCACATAGACTATTTGAGAATTATAATAGTGAATTTCAACGTAGGAAGTGTGTGTTTTGTAACAACACGTTATATTAGCATGAGGGTTGTTTGTGTAACTACACGTTACAATATTCAGAGCAACTGAGAGAGTAAATTTCATTGCTCCAATTTTTTCTCAAAATATAAGTTTTTTTTGTCTTAATTCAAGTAAATATAAGTCTTGATTTTTGATTTAATTGCAAATTGGACTTAAAGTAAGAATTTCTTAATCAATAAATTATAAAAAAAATGATTTTGAGAGCTTTTGAGAGAGTAAGTTTAACTTCGCTCATTTCTTCTCCGGGATTGATTTAGGAGTTTTTTTTAATTTAAGTAAAATAAGTCTTACCCCCTGGCCCACGATGTCGAACGATAACGTTCGCTTAGATAAGACTTAAGACACAAACTTTTTATCGTATCTATTTTTTTTACTCAATCAAGTTTGTTTATTCCACAATCAAGTTTGTATCTTAAGTCTTATCTAAGCGAAGGTTATCGTTCGACATCGTGGGCCAGGGGGTTAGTTTTCGTTTTAAGATTTATATTCTTGAATTAAGAACAAATTGGACTTAATTTAAGAGGTTTTTACTTAAATCAAGAACACTATTCTTGTTTTAAGAAAATCTGCGCTTGATTTGTCAAATCAATCCCGAGTTTTACTTATTTTAAGTATGAACTAGTAAAAACGTACTTGAAAATTTCAGGCTAAAACTGAGAAAAATAAACTTAATTTTAGAATGCCATTTTTCTTTCTGTGTAATTAAAAACTAAAAGGAATAACAAAAAGCTGGTTTGCTATTTGATTAAATGAATTTTAAAGATTTTTCGCTGAGTTTATTTAAATACTCAAAAACTTTTAAAAGTTGTGTATTCTTTTTATCACACAATTACTTAATTGTTTTTAAACATGAGATATTTTTATGTACGTTGGACATTTGAACTAGCGCATTACAAAAAAAAAGAGCCAACAAACACCAGCACTAATTTAATTTAGTCACATATCACAACGAACTTAATTAATTATTAAATAACTTAATTGCTGCTTTTATTAAACCTTTAATTAAATAAATTATTTATAAACATTTATTATTGTTTTTTGTGTATTTTTTTGTATATTAAACCCATAAAGTAATTAAAGAAATAATACAGTTTTATTGTGTCTAATATTTGTTGAATTTCATAAATAATTTTGTTAATTTAGTTTTATTATTTGAAAATTTGTCTTTGTTTTAAAGCATGTTTTATAAATCTAAAAACAATAGCTACTTCTCTGCAAAGACTTTTTGAATTACATAGCTGTATAAAAATCAATACTTGCTTGTTTACTTGTTTCTTTATTTTAATTCATTTATTTAAATTGCCATAAAGACGTGTTTTGTTTAAAATTTATTTATTAATTTAATGATTTTTTTCTATTTGTTTTGTTTGTTTCAAATTTGCAAAATTCATTACGTTTAATTGCCAAAAAATAACAAAAGCTTATAAAAAAAAAGATAACAAGCACGTTTTTTTTTTTTTGCTATACACTGTACATATATAATTTGAATAACCCAGCACACCATAAAACATAACATAACAAACCCCCTTTTTATATAATAAATTACTTATTAAATCTAAAAATTGTTTACCGGGTTTCAAAATTTGTTCAAACTTTTTTAATCTTGTGAGTACGACTCGTATGGCTGGCATACATTAAAAAATACAATACAAACATGAGCAGAAATAAGTGTTATGGTTGAATTTTATTTATTAAAGCAAAAATAAGTAAAAAAAAACACAAATATATTGAAAAATACAACACGAAACAACTAAAAGTCTTATGCAGATTCTTAATGAATCATCTGGTTTCTGTTAAAAAAAGAAAAAAAAATAAATAATGGAAACAAGAGGAAAAAAAAACTTTTTTGTAAAAGTGCCAAAATTTTAAATAAATAAAAAACTGCTAATAATAATGTTTGCCATACAATTTATAGCTCCAATCCTGTACATATGTACTCGTATTTATATATAAACCTAAAAAATTCATTTAATAAACAAATTATACAAATCTTTATTAAATTTGTTTTTAAAAAGCAGACTTTAAGAATTCAGTATTTCCTTGCAAATATTAATTAACTAGTTCCGAAACTCTTTCTTAAGCATGAGTAATTTCATTTTATATATGGTGGGAGAAAGTTGTTTATTTTTATTTGAATTGCAAATTAATATTTTTTGTCTTTTTTTATTATTAATAAATCATTTGGATATTTTGCCAAAAACATATGGTAATAAAAAATTATCTTTACATACACAGCTACACATTTCAATATTTATGTATTGCAAACATATGTTGTATAAGTGTTCCTTGCCATATAAATTTAAGTAAAATTTATATTTTTTGTAAATTTATTTTTGATTTTGTTTGAAATTTTTAAGTAAAATAAATTAACCAATTTAATGAAATGTTCAAGATATTTATCTTGTTTTTTTTTTTGGATAATTTTTTTTAAAGAAAAATTTTGGATGAAATGTTTTTTTATAAAAAATATTTGGATGAAATTAATAATTTGACCATTTACGTGTAAAACAATAGAAATAAATTCCTTACAGGGTTTAATAAAGGCGAGATAAAGGTCCTTTAGTTATTGGAGGGTTTCTTAAATACTTTTTTTAAACTTATGTATATTTTGGGCATATATCTCCCTTTTTTTGGGGAATGATTTAATTATTAAGACCCAACCATAATGTGCATTATCTAGCTTAATGTGACAAACCATAATGTACTTATTGAAACTTTTCGTCAAGCAAAGTGCCAAACTGAACGCACTTTCCGTACGGAATCATCTGTTTTTTGATTTCATTAAAAAAAAAAAAATAAAAAAAATTAGTATGCAAAATCAAGAAATATGGAGATGATATTACTATATCTTATCACTTTTTTATTATCTATTCAACAATTACCAGTTTTTACTGTTTGCAAATTTTCAATAAAATAAAACATTAAATAAGCAAATACAGGGCTGTAATTTTTGGTACTTTTTAATTTAAAGTACTCGCAAAAACATAAAATACTGCACAAATATGCAACAAGGGTTACATGCATTTTACCCCCCGTTGCCACATGCAAGTAATTACTTGCAAGTTGATTATACATATGTATTATCTACGAATAATACCGAAAAACAACAATATTTGTTTGAGTGGATACACTAGCAAGTGCAAGTTCATTTTTGTTGCGGAAACTTTTGTGCTCGGGCGCCATTTCTGTTACGTTTGAGCGCCATTTCTGTTCCGTAGCACTTTTGTGTTGGCGAGGTTTCCCACTAGCTCTTGAGATTTCTCAGGCGGTTCCAACCCTAACTCACGAACTTCGTATTCCGAACAAGAAAAAAAGGTAAACCCAATGACAACTATAAAACAAACAATACAATACCACACCACATTCATTTTTTGGTGACAGATGTTAGTCTCTCTATATGCCCTCCCAACCTAGTCGCGGTTTTTCCTTAAATTTCCTCACGACCCAATTAAATTCTAAATTCCATAAAATTCTGTTAATTTTCAAGCTCATAAGGATCCAGTATTGCCGTATTGCCAAAAGAAAAAAATACGGAAAAAAATTTTGTAATTTACAATTTTTTTTAATAAATGCATGAAATTAATATTTAAAAATACTATTAAGATGTGTTGTGTAATAGTTTTGTTCTTTTTTCTTAATAATTTTTTGTAAATCCCCGAAAATTTGTTATAAACATAACTTTTATTTTAACACTGGTAGCACTGTTTATTTATTTGTCATTCCACTTACGGCAAGTGCTTACAACCAAATTTTCTCGCAAGTTGAGCTGTAAGTGCGAAAAATATGATTGTGTTAGTAAAAAACTGTAATTGTATTGAGTTTTCCGCACTTACACTTGCATGTGGCAAGGGGGGGTTAAGTTCATGTAAGTACATTATGGCCACTTAAAAGTCTTCTTAAGTTTACTTATGCATTTGACAGACTTTTCGTTCGACTTTTGGTTGTGCCTTTAAATGGAAATAACTAAAATGACCCATTTTCTAAACACACATTGTAATCTTTAATTGTATTGCCTTTTACAGAACTGTTCTAAATAGAATTTTGTTGTTTACTAGCTCACAGAAATAAATCTTTGTCGGAATTTACAAAAAAAACAAAAAAAAAAAACAAAAATCTAAAAGCACATAAACAAATAGCCCACAAAAATGTTTTAACAAAATCAACTAAGACAAAATCTATTAACACACGTTTTCATATAAAAAAATACTTAGTGGGCCAATAATTTAAATATTAAAATAGCAAAGAGAAGTAGAAGAAATATTTTTGTGTATTTTGCTGAAAACACACCCGGAATTATAATTAAACAGGAAATACACTAAAAGAAAAATATAGTATAAGCAAAAATTAAAGCAGCAAAAGCATGCACATACAAACAAAACAAACAGTTATAAATTATACTCACTGTCTAACACAGACCAAGAGAAAGGGAGAGAGAGAGTGGTAGTGTTTTATCCTGTCAGGGTGTGTAAATGTCGTTAAATCCTATTTTGAGGGAGTGTTGTATATATATATTAAAAATAAAAAAACAAATGACACTGCTGAATATATAAACCAGGCACATAAACTATTATACATACTTATGTATGTGCTTTGTTTATTATAGAACCTGTAGTTTAAGGGACTGACACTAAAGAACTAGTCACTTGACTAGTGATGAGAGTATAACACTGCAACTTCATTAGTGATCTGTGATTAGTTGCTAATTAAATGATTTTGATTACATAATCATTTCCCCACTACCAAGTAATCACTATTTATATTTTACAATTAAGTGTGATTTGACTTATTAATTCTCAGAACTGGCGGGTTTGTTACATTTATTTGTATGCTTTACGCTTTTATGTTGATAATTTTGCATAATAGCGTGTTCTAAAGTCCTTAGAGATGAAATTAGTGACTTATTTCAAGTATTAAAGTATTACATTTTAATTTTTTCTAGTTTTATTGTATATTTTCGTTCAAGTTTCTGTTTTTATATATGTAAGTGATGTCGTATTTAATATTTTTTTTTTAACCTTGACACATTTACGTTATTTTTTCTTTAAACTCACACACACACACACACACTCATCTAAGTATTTTAAATATTTATATTTGTTATACTTGGCTTCTTTCCTTGCAGTTTATTTTCCATTTGACTCCTTATTTCTTTTTTTTTTTTTATTAAATATATTTTGAATTCTAAATAACCCAGTTTTAGTTTTTTTCACTCATTGTATTTAACAGATACATATGTTGTGTGTATGTTTGCGTTAAAGAAATATTGGTTGGCTTCTTTTTAAGTTACAAGGAAAGGAACTGTTTGGCTTCGTTTCATGTTATTTTTTTGCTTCTCTCTTTCTGTATTGCTGCTAAAGTATGTACTATGAATGTTGTATGCACAATGTGTGCACCTATAAACCCTGAGTATGTCAGTAAGGTCCTACTTGTGTTTGAGTTTATGTCCTTATCATGTGTTTTCTGTTGGTAAGGTTTAGCTTTCTGTTTTTTTTTTTTGGTAACCTGACACTAATGCTTTCTCGTGTATTTATTTTCATTAGAACCTTTCAAAAGCTAAGCATTAAAAACGAAATTTGAAGAAGCACCTAATTAGAAATGTAATGTAATTTGTTACATGTCTTATTATATTTGACATTTAAATTGTACAATTGCAATGTAATTTGCTACTGAGAAATCTGTGAAATTATTATAAATTCAATTTAAGCAAAAAATTCCAAAGAAATTACTAACAGAAATGGAGTACAAATATGAAGTAAATAATGTATAATTTTATACTAAGAAATTAAAAGCTTAAAAGCTTTCATTCAAAATGTTTTATAATTTTATCAAAGATTACCGAGTGTAAACTTCTTGATGTGTTTTTACATTTACATTTATGTGATTTATGCTTATTTTTTATTGTTTTGAAAACTTAATTTTAAAATGTATCTTTCATCTTTTATTTCATGGCAATTAATTTTATCTTTCAGTTTTCATTTCTAAAATCAAATGCTAACGTTACAAAGAAAATTTAAATTTTATCTTAATTAATAAAAATCATACGCTTTGATGGGCTGGTACAGTAATGTTTGATGTCAGGGAATTACATACTTGAAAACTTGTTTCCTGATTGTTGGTTATTGTTTTATTCTCTCTTTCCATCAAACATAATCTCATTAAATTGTTTTGCCTATTGACCTAAAGCTGTAACATCAACCGAACCAATCGAACCCAACCATCCATTCAATCAATCAAAATCAATTTACAACACGCCATCAATTAATAAGTAAATACAAATGCAAAATTTACAATACATACTTGTAGTATAGAAAGAAAGAAAGAAAAAAAAAACAATGTGTATAAAAATAGAAATACAACTTAATAAATCATAGTTATAATTTTTTACTGTTTTACACAACAAACAAAAAAGAATCTATGTAAACGGATGACTCAATTTTATTTGATAGAAAGTGAAAATTAAGGAAAATATTATAAAAATATTCCAAAATTTGTTCTTTCTGTCTTTCTTTCTTTACTTTTTCCTGGCTGGCTGTCACATTTATAAAAGAATAGCGAAAAACTCATTCAATTCTAATGCAAAAAATGACCTTCATCAGTATAGAGAGTGAAACCTTTGTTAGTATGTAGTAAATTATATGTATATCTATATACGATTGTATGTACATAAGTATCTGTCCTTTTTATTGTATAAGCACATGAAAGTTCAGTAAAACATATATTTATTCGTATTCGTATAACAAAAATCCTTTGAACAATGCCAGTGCGGTTTGTTTTTTGCCAGAAAGGAAATAAAACGAAAAAAACTCAAAGTTTTTAGTGCGTATTTTTATGGAGAAATTTCTACGTAGTCGTAAAACGCAAATGTATTTACTTATATACCCGTTAGTTCTTGTTGTGGTAACTTACCCTTACCTGGGGGCAAATCACCGCACTCGATATCGAATGTACGTTCGAGTGGAAAAATTTTCGATGGCCGCAATTTTTTGCATCACGGTATTCGATCGTAATTTATTTTATCTACTACTATTTTTTACATTGCTGTAAACAAATGACAATAAGAAAAATAAAACGAAAGAGGAAAACAAAACAAATAAATTTGTGATAAATTGTTAAATTTTTAAAGAAAAATCAGAAAAGTTTTAATAAAAATGGATCGGAATCGGAAGACGAGTCAAATATTGTCATTATAAGAAGAAACATTCGTGACAAAAGTAATCCTTTTTCATTGCCTGAAGTTGGGTAAGTTGCGTCTTTTCAAGTGAATGCATTTAAATAAATGTTTTAACATCGAGGCTTTTAAATATGTTCTATCAGAAATAAGCTTCTCTGGCCATTATCTACGTCCGTACCACCCATACTACAGCTTGCCTTTGCATTGACCGTTTTGGCAAGTGGCAGCTTCCAGCCTAATGCCGGGAATGATTTTTTTACTTGGATTAGCGCAAAGTACCATGTCAAGTCGTAGTGTTCCATCATAAATTGCGCCACTACTTCTTTTTGCTTCCCATTTATCTTGTTTGTATTTGTTCTTGAAACGGGTTTTACCAAGGTGAATTTAAATACTAGGTGATAGCGTAGCGCCAGCTGATTATTCATGGTGAATTTGAAAATGCCAAAAAGTTATATAAAAAAAAAACTTTTTGACAGTGACGAAAGTTTTTCATATAGAAAAATGCCTGTTGTTCTTGCCTTGTTGTAATTGTTGTAGCAATGCGGTCACCTGGTATTTAATTTCACCATGGGTTTTACAGTATATATTGGTTTTCTTTGGTGTTCACCTTCTCTAAACAATTAAATTTATATTTTAAAATATTTTGGAGAAAATCTTACAAAAAAAACTTACATTTTTATTAAATTATTATTTCACTTGTTGTTATTTGCTTATTTTGCGCAAAAAAGATGGCGTTTGTTTTCGTTAGTACAACTTTGAGTAATTTCTTCTTAACGATACCGATTAAGGTCGTGATACATTATCCTACACAATCGTACGATTCATTCACTGGAAAATCTTACCGTTTTCTATCACACTCAAAAAATCGCAGTTTTCCGCCTTTTAAATTAACTTATATTCATTGTATTTTGTTGTTATATATGAAAACAATAAATTGTATAAACTATACAAACAATTAAAAATGAATTGGCACCTCCTAAAATATCCAGCCATTTTGGACTACTAGTTCCCAGCTCTGCAGAGTCTACATGAACAAACATAAATGTTTGTTATATTTGTATGTATGCATGTTTGTGTAGAAAGTTGTGTGTGCACAATAAATATACAATTTCATTTGTGATAACAAGTAGAGGGGGTATTCTAGACAATTGGGCGCCACATTAAACGTGTACAAAAATAAAGTAATAACTTCCTACTACACAAAGGACAGTTGCGTCTAAAATACATTCCAAAATAAAAAAAAAATAGAATAAATAAATGTCCTTTTGGCATAAACTTTATAAAGTTTGCAGCTGTGAGGTATTCCAGGCACGAGTTTTTGACAAATTTAAAGCTTTAACAGATTTATTTATGACTTATTGAATAAATTTTATGAATTTCTCGCTTTGTTTTCCCAGAGAGGGGAATACAAGAAACTTGTTTTTCAAGAGATTTTTATAATTGAAATTTTTAGAAAAATTATTAATATCGTAACATTAACTTTTTTTACATTTTAATCTTTTAAAACATTTCATTGCAATTTAGTTGGAAATTATTTTTACTGCTTATAAATTGTTAAAATTTTATTACATTCTATAGGTCACGTATACATTAATTTTTTTCAGCGCTAAGTATATTTTCTAAAGTTGTTGCTATAGTTTTTCATTGTTTTGTTGTTGAAAATTTTCTCAAGCGTTGTTTGTAATAGTTTTTTTTTTATCGACTACAAGTGTGTAATTATGATAAACGCCGTATTAATGTTTAACTAAATGCATTGAAAACATGCGCCAATAGTTTTTTTTTACAAGACCGCACTGTATATATGAAAAAAAACGATAATGGAGGCGCCATTATTTCCGTTTTATTTACAATTTGTTTTTCTTTAAGAACTGACTTAAATTAAATCCTTTTATCAGATAATTTTGACCAAAACTCATCTAGTTTGTACGGAAAAGCTAAGGGCTGTTTTCTCATTAGGCAATTATCTCTTTTTACAATGAAAAATTGCTAATTAAAGAAATTTGGTTTTCTCAATGTCTCATTTGTTTCTATACTGTCGCAAAAGTAACCAGCCCTCATCTGCCGATTATTTATTTGTTGTACAGATAAATTCAATCAGCACTGCTGAGTTTTTGTAAAAACATAAAATAGATTTTAGAAAAAATGTTTAATAGAGGAATAAACATTAATTTGATGGAGAATGAACTCGAAGAACATGAATTCCAAGTGAATGTTGAAAGAGTTTATCATGGCAGACATGAATATTATTTATTTTGTAAAATATTTGTGTTTTTGATTTATTTTTTGTTATTTTTTCACATTTGGAAAACAGCTGATTTATGTCAACAAGTTGTCACTTGAAGACAGAGTTCCCAATTTTCACATAAATTTTGAGAGGTATTGCCAAATGAAAATAATGTTTCTGTCAAAATATTAAGAAACCCAAAATTGTTAGCGGACATATTATCAGTCTAATAAATTTATGTCGACATTTAGTAACAGGCAGTTTGTCGACACATTGAGAAAACGAGCCTAAATGTTAAAAAAAAACTAATATTTTTTTTTAATAAACTGCTTACATTAATTTTTTTTTATCAAATAATGTTGTAGTTAGTATTTTTAAGAATAAACTAATATTATACCTGATTTAATAATAAAACAACTTTAAGCAAACATTTCAATGTTTCAAATTACAACAGCAGCACAAAACTTACCATTTTATTTCATATTTAGCTGGGCTGAAATGAAAAGAAAAAAGATTTTTATTAGAACTTAATTTATTTAAATTTTATATTGTCTAATTTCTGAAAAAAAAACCAAAAGGAAATTAACCAACATTAAATTCTCATTATAACAGTGTGGAAAAAAGCTAAGTAAAGTAATTTGGGAAGTTGGTTTTTTTTCAAAATTATTGTTTATTTTGTAATTGAGAAACCTTTCAGTTTAGTGAGGTTGGTTTTTAATTTCAATAGTTTACATGATTTTCTATACTACGCCAACAAAAATTTTGTCAGTCAGTGACAAGCCTTGTCTAGCATATTAATATGAAATTATCGCTTGAAATCTAGTAACATAAAACAAATTATTGTTCGTTAAGTTTTTTGTATTGAAACCATAACAAACAACAAAAAAGCAGATACGTACAATAGTTATTAGTGTTTCATACAAATAAGGCTTAAAAGAAACAAGTAATTAATAATTTATTGTTAAATATATAGGTTTACGTTAATATTGTCAATTATTTGAAATACATATTTAATGAATCATATAGATATTAAGGGGGAAAAAGAAACAACCTGAACATTACCAAAACGGGCTAAAAACAGGGCTTCTAATATAAAATAAAAGACTACAGCTGTAAGGTATGCTTTAAATTTTAACTTAACTTTGGCCTCTCTCTCTATCTCTCTGTCCGTAACTAGTATTAAAGTTGCTGGAGAAATATGTAGGTTTGCAAGCTAGCTATTGTAAAGCCAGCGATGCCAACTTAGCCCTTTTCGAGCTAGATTTAGCCCGATTTTAGTCACTCAAAACGCGAAAAAAGAAAATTGGATGTGGTTTTATATGGATTTTTTTCCATTTAGCCCTTTTTCAAAAATGTTTACGCGTTTTGAGTCTTAAAAGTTGGCATCACCAATGGTGAACAATCTATTAATGATATGGCATTAACACTAACAAAATGCAGGCATGTTCATATATTTATTATCTTAACCGCCAACAAATAAAAATTTTTTAAACATATATTTTTACATTAAAATTAATAAATTTTTAGTTTGTTGTTATAATAGTTTTTTTTTATTAAACTGAATTAATTTTATTTTTGAATTCTTTCTAAATGGATTTTTAATTTTATTTTTGAATAAAAATATATGTTTCCTAAAAAGTACCAAAATGTTGAAAAAAGTACTCTTTTTGTTGCGGTCAGTATTATTTCAATTTTTAATTTTTCCATCACTGGTATACATGGTCGTCCGATATTTCAACGTTGTTCGAAAAATGTTCAGAAAATATTTAACCGTGTGAACTTAAAATTTTTGTCTTCCAACGTTGTAAGAAAAAAGTATTTTCAGTACATTACAAGACAAAAAAAATTGTCAGACATCTAACAATAGTGTAAACCAGTGATGTTCAAAAATAAAATGTAGTTGTATTTGTGAGAGATTTTGCACAGCAAACATATTGTCAAACGCTTAAAATCAGAAAAAAGTAAAGAATTTTTTCCAAATATAAACACCTTATAAAACAATATCAGGGACCGTAAATAACAATTATCAATATCGAAAACCAATTTTAGAACAGTTATTTTGATAAAAAACAAAAATAAGTCTATCTAAAACAGTTTTTTATTTTTCGTCTTCAATTGTAATTGAATCGCGTGTGTTTGCTATGCTTCGATCAACAAGAAGCAACAACAATGCTTAACAAATTTCTGAAAAAAATGACGATAATCCATCCCATGTGTTCTCATCGCTTGCTCAACGACGACTGAATGAAAAGAGCATAACAAATGTGTGTAAATTTTTCAAACAATTGTTGTATGGGCTGAACATCACTGGTGTAAACACAAATTTTTGTCATTGTCATTGTTTTAAGACAATTGTCAAACACTTTTCATTGTCATATGTGCAAAGTTTATGCATCTGCCAATGGCAGCATTGCCATAGGAATTATTTCTAAATGCAACTCTGTATATACATAAATAAACAAACAAGTGTTAATTAATAAAATTTTTAAAAAAAGTGCAAGAAAATTAAAGAATTAAATTACAGTGTGCATTGATAAAATTTTTAAAAAAAGTGGAAGAAAATTAAATATGAAATTAAATTAAAGAAAATAAAAAATGGATAGCGACATATCTTTTGATGAATCCTGTTTCATAGAGTGCAGATAAAATGGTTTCAATTGCTCTTTTTTGTTCCATGACAATATTTAAAATTTTTAAACACACACACAGCGCTGCAAAACGAATTTGACAATGCCACACAACAATCTGACAATCGTGTGAACTGACAATTTCGGTTGGCAGATAAATTCATTGTGTGACAATTTTGTGTCAATGAAATTGTTAGTTTTCTTACAGTCGTCTAAACTGACAATTTACCTTTTGCTAACAATTTTTCAATGTCAGTACATTGCTAGATCTGACAACGTTGTAATATCTGACGACCGTCTATACATAGATTAACTTATATAGATGAATTATTTCGCCAGTTATTTCACACAATAAATCAGATTTGCGATGTTTGCACTCTATCCACTAAATTTGCCCAGCTCAATTTAGGCAAGACAAACCATAGTCCAATATTTCTCTCTTGTAGCAGCAAAGCTAATGGCCATAAATTTATATTTCTCGTGTGCCAATTCATTTAATTTCACAGAATTTTAGTGATTTTTCCGTGATATTAGCCTTAGTTTTTGTTGATAAAGTTTGTGTTCATAGTAGAATGGATTTTGAACTTTTGTTTTAATGCCAATACAAATATAGTTTTTGCTGCTGTTGTTTGCTTTTCTTTTCTTTTGAGATTGTTGTTTAGAGATAGTTTTTATTGCCAATTAGTTAATTGACTTTTCAGAAAATTGTTTTTTTTTTTTTTTACAAAATTTACTTTGAGCATTTTCATTCATTCATCATTTGAACAATAAATAAACAACAAAAAATTAAAATAGCAAGAAGTAGTTTTTTTTTTTTAACTAAAAATATTTTCATTTAAATCCCATTCATCATCTATTGAATGAATTAATTTTTTCTTACTTTGAAGCGCCATAATCACACTTTGTAAAGCAACAACATCAGCGACAACAACAATTGTTTATTGTATGTATTTATTGTTGTCATCGAACAAGTGTGCCACTTGGTTTAGTAACTTATAAAACAGAAAAGCAGAAAAAAAAACTCAAATAAGAATTTTCCCCTACTCGGTGTAAAAACGAACTTTTAAAAGTTATTTGAGGCATGTCTTGTAAAAGTACTATGAAGTGCAGTATAGTAAAAATCGATTTAACCTACTTGCAATTTAACACTGCTATAGCAGTAAATCAAATAAGATCTTAAATCAAAAGTTCAGCTAAATATTTCTGTGGTCCACATATCGTCCGTCGTATAACAATGATTGAGTGTCCCATAATAATTATTCTACTGTAGCCAAATAAATAGATAACACATGCCTGTAAAGTATGAGCAATAAAAGTTCTTTTAAAAACTTTGTAAATAACGACATCATTAAATAGATTTTTAAGAAGAAATTCAACAAAAAAAAAAAAAAAAAAACAAATCAAGTAGCAAGTAGTCAAAGCAGAGTTGCATGCCTCTTATGCATGTCTTAGCAATACTAAAGAGTGTTGTGCAGAGTACTGTGCTTTTGCTGGGGAGCTGCAGTAAAAACATGACAATGAACGCCAGCCAATATCAATTTCATTGAAGAGCTTAGAAAACTATTCTAAACAAAAAAGCAGTAAAGAATTTAAGTAGTTTTCAGTTGGCATTAATTCAACAGAATGAAAGAAAAATGAGAGAAAATAAGGTTAGTTAATGGGTCAAATATTTGTCACTAGTGTTTTTTTTTTTCTTCTTCTGTAGTTGTTTTTGTTGATGGGGCATGTTGCCATCACAAGCAGCAAGTGTTGAATAAAATCAATTTTCTTAACATAGAAATATTTGAATTAATTCAAAAGATTTTGAAAATAAGTACAAAGTCCAATTTAATTCAATGCAAATTAAGAAAAAAAAGTAAAATTTAAAAACATTTGTAAACAGCATTTCATTACACATACAAAATAGCTACATGAGTTTGACAGCTAAATTAAGAGATTGAAATGCCCTTTGCATCATGTATGCTATTAATTGTTAATGTATAATAGTAAATTTCTAAATACCGACGGTAAGCGTTTTTTAAATGTTAAAATTTCTCATGCTCATACATTTTGTATGGAGCATAACGAAACAAAGCGGCGGCAACGCTTTGCTATTGGAAAATCCGATTTTGACAAGGCGTTTCACAGAGAAGTTATACTATGTTTCCACGGAACATGCTTCACTCTCTATTCATGCTTCACACCCCAATCATGTGCGAAACAACTTGCTTCACCATACAAAATTTTAAGAGCGAATCATGTAGATTCATATTGAATCTACTTGCGAAGCACGAAAAATTGCACTCTTCTCTAATTTTTATCGCAAGTTTATCTGCACTAGCTGTAAAAATTTAATGTTATTGTAAACAAAGCAAATTATTTTCTTGTTGCTGGAAGTAAAGAAAGTAAATACGTACGAATGTATGTTTTTTTCAAATAAGCTAACTAATTTCCACTCACTTTTTTTTGTCCATTAAAAAAAATTGTTTTCCACAAATTGTAAATTCTTTTTTTTAATTCTGTTTGTTTAGTAAAGACAACTGTCAAATCGAATCAAGTTTATTAGTCATGTAAACAGCATGTTTCATAAACATGATTCAGAAGGCGAAGCAGGTGATTTAAGTCGTCGTGGAAACATAGTATTAAGCTAGATTTACACGATTCAAAGTCTCTTCAAAATTGCTCTTCAAAGTGCTTCAAACTCGTTTAAACAGCAAAATTTCTTCAAAATTTATTTATTTAATAACTATTAATAACTATTAAATAAATAAATTTTGAAGAATTTTTGCTGTTTCCACGAGTTTGAAGCATTTTGAAGAGCAATTTTGAAGAAAATTTCAATCGTGTAAATCTAGCTTTAAGGCCCAACTATAATATGCATATGCTAGCTTAAGCAAACGTGCGAACACATATAAATTGTATGTGGCAAACTATAATGTACTTAACGAAACTTTTCGTTAAGTTTTTCAACTGTCATTTGCTTAAGCAAAAAGCGAAACTGATCGCACATTCTGTACGGAATCAGCTGTTTGTTGTTGTTTGTTTTTAACAAAATGGAGAAAGAAGAAAATATATTTATTTTAAATTTAATAGAAAATGTGGAAAAAATAAGTGCCTTTACAATAAAAGGGACCCTTTTTATTTTAACAAAAATGTCTTTCTGTCGCGGTTATTTCTCTGACAGAACAAGAGCGTCTTCTTCTTTTACAGTGTAGTTCACTTATTTCTTTTAATGTGCACAGGCCTTCAAGCGCTAACTTTATTATTTTTATATAATTTAAATTTTTAAGTTTTTTCTCCATTTTTGCAAACACAATACGAAAATTAACAAAACATATGTAAACGTTTATTATTATTTACAATGTAGTGCTGCCACAGCTGTACATTTTAGTACTTTTGCCGATAAATTAAAAAAAAAGGAAAAATTATGCGTTTCTGGTACGAAATATATTATAAAATAATATAATAATATTTATAAAATATAGTCATTTAATGGGGTTTTCTTAAAATAAAAACATTTTTTTAAACATAAATGAGCAACTGTGGACAAAAAGTTTCAACATCATTGTAGCCACCTGAAAGTTAACTCTGAACTGGTTATGCATTTGACAGCCTTTTCGTTAACTTTTGCAATTTGCTTAAGCTTGCTTATGCATATTATAGTTGGGCCTTTAGTTGCAAAATAAAACCAAACAAAAAAGAAATAAAACAACAATGTCTAGCTGTTACAATAAACAGGGTCGTTTCATTTATTTGTTTGATAACCCTGTTTTTAATCTTTTTGACATAACGTTGACGCTTTTGTTTAGGGATGGGGTATCAGCGTTAATGCTCAGCGTTAAAAAAACGTTCCGCTTTCTGTCGTTATTTAGGGATGGCTGTAATAGTTATTTTCTAAAAGCTCTCTGATGCTGTAGTACATATAAAGCAGCGCCATCAGTGTTTCACATTTTTATTTAAATAATTGAAATTTTAAGTTGAATTCGTAAAAAACAAACATTTTGATCTTTTTTTCGTTCTGAAATTCTTTTATCAATTATTTTAAGTAAAATTATCTAGTTCGGAATGTTCCCTTTAAGCCGAGCACTGACATAAAGCTTCTTTTTATATATTTTCAAAGGTAGTTGCGAATATAAAGTTTAAAATATTTGTAAATGGAAAAAATTAAGAGCTTTCTTATTGAAATATTTCTATAATTTGTTCTATGTTTTTTGTATAACTACTGTCTTTTGTTTAATAATAAAACCAAGCTATTGGCTGAAACTAATAAAATATGAATACTAATAACAATAATTAAACAAGTCGCTATAATATTTCTATGTCAAGCCCTTTCCAATAAACAGTTGTGCCATAAAAAACTTCTCACGTACAATGTCATTTAAATTCTTTTTTAAGCAATTATTATGCATTTGAAAACATTGTATGCGGAATAATGCTACATTGTACATTGTTGTATTTAACTATCGCTTCTAAGTTTTCATTTTTTATTACCAGCTCAATAATTTTTCTTTGTTTCTTTTAATTTCGTTTTGTTCAGTTCTAAGTGCGCCATATTTAAGTTATTTATATTAGTCGTATATCATGGCTTTTATGGATCTTTAAAGTAAAACTTGGTGGGGTAGTTTCATTATTTATATTAAACTGAATTTTATGGTTTTTAATTTTAACTAATTGCAATATCAAAGCAACTTTATTTTATAGCGACATTTGAAAAGTTGGGCCATAAACTACAACATTGTAGTGTTAAACAAAATTGTATTTGAAATTGTAATTGCAAACGTACTCGTATATGTATAAAGTACCAAGGTTACAGGATGCATAGAATTCATAGTGTTTTAAGTGGATTAAGCTTAAACTGAAAGCTTACAACTGTTTTTAATGGAGTTTAAAGGTGAAATGATTTCTGCGAACAACGCGTGGTATGAGTAATATTAATTAAAAAAGAAATTAGTACTTTTGTTAAAAGTATTTATATTTAAATATATTTGAGATATTTCAAACTTTTTATAAAACATGAAACACATGTTTGATTTAATGAATTTTTTTTTTTTGTTTGCTGTTAGTCTACATAAATATTTGCACTGCTAAAATGATTTGAAAGACATGAAGTCTTAGTTTTAGCTAGATTCCACTGTAACCTCAGCACGTTTCTAATAGTTAAAAAAAGCCAAGTGGGTGGCACTATTTGTTTTTATGTAAATTTGGTCATTAAAATAAAGAAATGTTTTTTTTTTACTTGAAAAATTCTTATCTATATATATAAAATTAAGTGGCAAAACTTCCTGTTCGCATACTCCTCCTAGACGGTTTGCCCGATTTCAATGAAATTTTCAGGGGTGATTGGGGTCTGTGTGGAGGGTGCATATAAGAAATTTAATGTGTATATCTTTGCGCGTTTTGCGAGGGGGTAGCGAAGCACACCGGGTTTAGCTAGTTATTATTATATTTCTTATACATACTTAATAAAAATTGCTTTAATGCGAAAAGCCATTAAATTCTTTAATTAAATATTAATGAAAATAACACATAAAAAACTAATTAAATATAGAAAATGTTTAAGGTAAAAGTTTATAACAAGTTTTTATTTATGGGTAAAACGAAAAATCTTTAGCTAAAATAAAATTTTCAATTACAAACCGATGTTAAACAAAATTAAAAAAAAAATAACACAATTATTTCTCTCCCTAAACCGTGAAAAAAAGATTCTATATTACCTTTTTTAAGCGATAGCTTAATTGGTTAGCGCATTTGATCATTAAGTATGAGTTAGTATTTGTAGCCCGGGTTCGATTCCCAGCCGCTGCCACTCAAACAACATCAGTTTCTGATAATTATTAGTTTTCTTTCTATTCATCATAACTAATATTAATTACAGCGCCCTTGTTCGGTGGTATAGCATTTAGAAACGCCACCAAAGTAAAATAATGAAATAAAGGCTATAAAATCAAGCTTTAACATTAAATGCGCCTACTCACCACCAGAGGCGCTGTAATTATGCACTAAAAACAAACATAATGCGCAATTGCAGAGTTGTGATATAAAAAGCTTTTTTCTACTTTTACCACCTTTACTTCTTCAATCTATCCCCTTTCCAAAGAAAGTAACGCAAGTATATATGTATAGGCATATTAATGCCTGAGTGTAACACTCTTCTTCTTCTTCTCTTAAAAAAAAATTCAAGGTTTTTATGTTTTCTGTTTTAATGTGACTTTAATAACCATACAAATCATGTTGTGACAAATGTTCTTTTTAATTAAAAAATAAATTTGATAATTTTCTTGATTTTAATACTTAGGCGACAAAAAAGTTTGTTATTAAATATGTTAAAATGAATACAGTGGGTGGCCAAATTATTAGTTACACCATATTAATTAAGATCCAACCGCTTTTAATACGTATATAAATTTATTTCTTGTACCAGATGTTTTCGTATTTTAATTCTGGTAATACTGTTAAATATTTTGTGCAAAGTCAACAATGATTGGTAACATTAGAGTGCAGATCATAATCTGTCATTCTGCACTGAAGTGTGAAATATGCATTTTTGATTAAATTGATTAAAGTCTGGCATCACGATGACGAAAATGTTCAAAAATGCATTCAGAGCATGCCCAAAAGGGTGCAAGCTGTAATTGATGACAAAGAAGGATCTACGAAATATTAAGATTTTTTTTCAAAAAATTTTGTAATATTTCTTTTCCTCATATATATATTTTTAAAACAAAAGAATTTATTTTTAATTGAATTAGAAACACTTAATTTACCTAAAACAACAAATAAAAGGATAAATTTCCACTAGTTTAAAATGTTACACGGCTTCAAACTAAACAATTTTGCATGTGTAACTAATAATTTGGCCACCCACTGTAATTCTAAATTTCGATTAGCGAATTAAAAAAATAAAATTCTTAAGAACATGTAAATTGAAACTAGCAGCAAAATAAATAAAAATTTCTCCAAACGAATATAATTCCAATATTATCGCGAGAAAAAAATTAATTTAAACAAAATTTGTGAAAACACAATTTTTATAACAAAGGAAGCCAAGAATTTTATGCGTAAGCATAAATTTTCACTAATATATCTGTCCCTGTGTAAAACTGTCATTAATGTCACCCACTAATGCCCACCCAAGTTGAGGAATTCAATAAAATGTATAAAAAATACTGGTGTCACTCATTCAAAAGACTCAGTCAGACACACCATAAAATAACTGAATGACTTTGACAACTTGTTAACACATCTATAAAATATAAATTTGTATAACGAAATAACAAATAGAAGACAGATAGTAGCTACAGCAGTGCTACAGCCTCAAGGCACTTTAATTTTAATCAACTTAGAAATCAAAACAAAAAGTGCTTAAGAAAAAATAAAAAAAAATAAATAATTAACAGTTTTTCAAAAATTATTTTTTCATTATAAATATTATAAATATTTTTTATTCTCATAACGGCTAAATGAAGACGTTAATGCCAAAATAGTTTTGGTTTCGTTTTTATTTTTTTTTGTATTTAAGCAGGAAGCTTTTCATTATTTTGTTTTTGTTAATCAAATAAATTTTTTCATAAATTATTTAAACAATCAATTCAATATTGTAGTCGAATATGCAGATATAAATAGAGGTAGTAGTATAAGCTTTTGTTAATGAGTTTTTTCAAGATTTTTCAATGTGTGTGATAAATGAATTTTTGGTATTATTAAAATCATTAATAACTAACACCTAAACGTTTTATGATCTTTTAATAAAAAATTTAAATAAAATAAATTAAATATTTAAGGCCCGTTTTCTCAATGTGTCGACAAACTGCCTGTTACTAAATCTCGTTATAAATTTATTAGACTGATAATATGTCCGTTAACAATTTTGGTTTTCTCAATATTGCGACAGAAACATTATTTTCATTTGGCAATACCTCTCAAAATTTATGTGAAAATTGGGAATTCTGCCTTCAAGTGACAAGTTGTTGACATAAATCAGCTGTTTTCCAAATGTGAAAAAATATCAAAAAAATAAAATAAAAAAAAAAAACAAATATTTTAAAAAATAAATAATATCCATGTCTGCCAGGTAGTTAGATCTGGCATGATAAACTCTTTCAACATTTACTTGGAATTCATGTTCTTCGAAGTCATCCTCCATCAAATTAATGTTTATTCCTCCATTGTTTCTAAAATCTATTTCATTTTTTTTTACAAAAACTCAAGGTATTACCACATAAAAAATAACAGCTGATTGAATTTATCTGTACAACAAATAAATAATCGGCAGATGACAGCTGGTTAGTTTTGCGACAGAATAGAAGCAAATGAGACATTGAGAAAACCATATTTCTTTAATTGGCAGTTTTTCGTTGGGAAAAAAGATAATCGCCTAATGAGAAAACAGCCCTAAATATATTAACAAGTAAAACGGGAAACTAGTGGAAAAGAATAATCAAACAAATTTAAAATTTTAACAAGTTTGTCAAAAACTAAAAAACTAAAAAAAAAAATCATAAATTTAAATTCATTTCCTTTTTCTTTTTGTTACTAATAACTAATAGAAAAAAGCAAATTAAACTTTCATTTACAAAATTAAAAAATTAGCATTATTTGTACAACCCACCACATTGTTTACTAGTGGCTGAGAGTAACTGCTAGTGAATTATATCTGCATTGGTATAAGTAAACTCTAAACAAAATTGGCCAGCTAACGTCCTCCTCAGTTCAATGGCTTTAATTCCTAAAGCTGTTTAGTTTCAATACAAACTTATTTACATACATAAACTTATACATTTAAACGTCTAAAAAAAAAAACTATAAAAAAATTAGCAGAAGACTTTATAGTTAGAGATAATAAAAACTAAACAACTAAAATCAAATAAATTAACAACTACACATTAGCAAAAGTCTTAACAATTCCATTATAAAACCCAGACTACCAAATAAAGCTTCTCTTTTCCCACTCTCTGCTTTTACGCGCTCTCTACGCCTTTAATAAAAACTGGTCTATGCATAATTCATTGTTTTTTGAACAAAAAAAAAAATCGGAAAAAAAACAAAATATATTTTTAAACAATAAAATTAACAATAAAAATTAAAAATACCAGTTGGAAACGGCATAGTGTTGGAATTATTATTGTTATTAATATTTGTGTTTTGGACTAAACGGTAAACATATAAATTGTTGACAACAACAACTCCATCATTACCTGTCTACTCGTAGTTTAGACTTTTAAATTAAAATTCCTCTCTACAAAATATTCAATAACATAAAAACTGGTGTGTCTCTAAGTTCACTTTGTAATTTCTTAAATATTCATTTGCGTCATGACTTTATACAGCCCAATCATGAATAAAAATTCCGCGGGAGATTTTTCCCTTTTCCCATTTTTCCGACTCAAATTCAATGTTAAATAGTGTCTTACGTGAGTCTATAGTGAGTTACGATCGATATCCCCAGATAAGGAATCAAAAAAAATTAAATAAAGTATCGGGTTTTTCAATAAGAGCGCTACAAAAGTTTTTTTTTTAATAAAATAAAAGCGGCTTTGGATATCAATGAAATTCTTAATTCCTGTGAAAGTACGTTCGCTGCCATTATGTATGGAACTCGATTTCTTTTGCATGGCCACCACAGGCACGCTTGCAGAAGTCCAGACGCTGAACCCAATTTTCGACGGTTTTCAAGCATAAATCGGCCGATACTGCTGCAATTTCACGTTCGATATTCGTACCAAGTTCATCAATCGTCGCTGGCTTGTTGGCATAGACCATAGACTTGACGTAGTCCCACAGGAAATAGTCTAACGTCACGACCGAGGCGGCCAATCGACTGGAGCATTTCGTGAGATAACACGTTCTCCAAACTTGGTTTCCAATAAATTGATTGTGACATTCGCTGTGACATGTGGCACCACATGTCCTCCAAGTCCATATCATCCAACTGGGGACCAAAAATATTCTGTTATCATTGAACGGTAGCGCTTCCCATTCACAGTAACGTGCCGATCTTGATCATCACGTAAGAAGTACGGTCCATAAACTGCACCAAACCGTAATTTTTTCGGGATGCAATGATGACGGGCAGTCCGGCTACTCTCAGTTGAAATGGTTGGTCACGTTCCATTAATTGCGGCAAAATATACTTTGACATAAATATCATATATATATATATTAGGGCGGGCCAAATTTTTTGTCGATTAGAGCCGCCCCTAGGATGATTCTATGGACAATTCTAAGCAACTTTGGTGAAGAAACCATGGGTCTATCTCGATTTTCGAGTCTCCCACTTTTCAAAAACAGCAACATCGTGCGAAGATAAATGCTTCAAATGACTTTCGGTACTCGTTGATGTTGTTGCGGTTTGCGATGTAGACGGCAATGCATTTGGATCCATTGTACACTTTTACTAAAAGAATTAAAAAATAACTGAAATTACCGAAAAAATTTTCTCGGAAAATAGACGAAAAATATTACAAATATGCATGAAACGCCCTCTGGTGGTGTTCATAGGTAAAAATAAAGATCAAAAATTAATTTCTCGACCCCAAAAACCCCCCATATACACATAAAAAAGATAATATAACGATGAATAAAAAATCGAATTTCGAATCAAAATGATGTTATAGGGAAAAAATCATTTTTTGAAAAGTGGGAGACTCGAAAATCGAGATAGACCCATGGTTCCTTCACCAAAGTTGCTTAGAATTGTCCATAGAATCATCCTAGGAGGCGGCTCTAATCGATTTTTTCGGCTCCATACAAATTGGCCCGGCCTAATGTACATACTAAGAATATTTCTTCCACAAAAAACAAAACAAACAAACAAACAAAACAACTTCAAAAAACTCGTGGAGTACGTATGGATTGCTGTCTGACTAATAACGCATATTTTGCTTATTGACGAAGCCCTTCACTGACGATGATAATTTTCGATGAAAATCTGTATCATTTTCAAGTTGTTGCTCAGCCCAATTCACGAACATACGATGCTTCTGGTGGTCAAGCGGCTTCAGTTCTTGCGTCAATTTGATCTTGTAAGAATGTAGGCCAAGATTCGCCACAACGACGTCACAGAGATGCCCAACGCTTGTGAACGACATGTAAGAGACACATTTGAGCTTTCTTCAACTGAAGCCCAAGCGGCATTCTCGACACTACGGGCACTTCTTTGTCTCACTGGCACGGGAACATTTTGTACTGTGCCAGTGGCTTCAAATTTTTCCACTAGACGCTCAATTGTTGATCTGGTAGGACGATTATGACGACCATAATTTAGATGTAGCGCTCTTAATGTTGAGGCCATTGACTCCGAATTTTGGTATTAAATTTTAATCGAAATCGAAAACGAATCAGTTTTGGATATACATTTTAATGCATTTATAAACTAATTTTTAAAATTTTTGTTTTAAGATTCTCTTTATATTTTATGTGATAAAAGCTTTTCAATACAGAAATATTACGAAAAAATTGGCTTCTAAAACTCATTCGTTTTCGTTTTCGATTTCCATCACATGCCTGAATAATTTCGATTCGTTGTTGGCTCGTATAGCTTTCCATCATGAAATGGCAAACCTTGGCGTCGTTTGCTGTCCCTATCGGTCTACTTTTGTAGAGGCCCTGTTGAAAAACGCTTTACTCTGCTAAAGTACTTTTGCAACATATTAATATTTCGTTTAATTTTTAACTGCTCTCAGGGTTGTTTGTTACGGTTTTCAGCAAAATGTCAATATATATTTAGACAAGTCATTTAATGTTAATTGAAAGTGAACAAAATATAACAAAGGGCTTTTAACACCCGCACCTTATAAAGAGAGGACTTAAAGCACCAACATACAAATATAATGCTAGAGAAAACAAAACCTTAAAATTTACCTTATAAACAAATATTACATATGTACATATTTATTTAAGCTTTATTTAGGTATGCAAATACGTTTACAATTGTATACACAAACATTGCTAGTTACAAGTACAAACGAATAACAACAACTACAAAATTTAAATAAGTATCTAAAGAAAATGCTTTAAAAATAAACCAACATCAAACAAATTGAGCCGCCAGCCATTTGGTCAAGAATAACTGCTGGCAGTTAATAGCTACAAAGTATTTACAATTTAAGCTGGCAAATAAAATAAAACACTAATAAAATACGTCGAAAAAAGTGGACAGAATTTTTGCATGCTAAATTTAATTTCTGTATTGTAAAAGTGCAGTTTTCAACAACACACAAACATGTATAATTTGAGTCATTAAAAGCCTTATAATGTTTTTCTTTGAAAATGTAAATATTTTCAAAGAACCTCACAGCATATGGAAATTGAAAAATATTTGTAAAATGCTGAAATAGTCTTCTAAGTTTTTAAGCAAACTAAAACATACACACACACATTTTAGGTCATTTAAACAAAAAAATTTATAAATTTTCACAAAAAAAAAAAGCCTTTTTGCCTGCCCCACTATTTGACAAGTGGCTCATAACATGTTGGCTTCTCCCCAGAGTTGTAGTGACAGCTGTCAGTTAAAAAATTATATTGCTTGTTGTTCTTATTGTTTTTAACAGCCACTAATAATTTTTTATTATTATTAGTTTTGTGTTTTTTTTTTTTTTTTGTAGTTTGTTTAACACAAACATTTCATTGTATGTTTGTATTTTATTTGCCATAAATATTTTTCGTCTAAGTGAAACAAATTAAAAAAAAAAAGATATTGTAATCAAATATCAAATATCATGATATTAAAAATGTTAACAATTATTTCAACAACATTTAAGTGTGTGTATAATAATTTCATATATTAATTTGCTAATTTGAAAAGTTTTTTTTTTTAATATTTTCATGTTTAATGTGTAAATACGTTATTAATAAATAAAGTTGATGAAATAATTATAATTAAATAA